>VYZM01021394.1:191757-234991 GCA_013398915.1 Dromas ardeola
AGATGTACATATGTGCTACTGTGCTAATATGTACATTATAAAACATACACAGAGAAATTTTAAAAGGATGAGATAAAGGAATAAACACACAAAAATATTTTTATTTTATTTATTAACTGTATGTTAGTTATTATTTATTAAAAATAATAATAAGAGACCACTGATCTACACATCTAAAATGGTAGTAATTTGAAAAGCAATCTGAAATTTTTTTATATTGTTCTTTAGTGTGACACAATAAATCAATTACAACAGCAGCATTAATATTTCAATAGGTAACCAATACATTTATCTCATGAATAGCCAGTATAACATAATTTATTTTGTTTGTCAGAAGTACTAGACTTCTGCTTGCATTGGTTTTGAAAGGCTTTTTGGCAGGATTAGAGGATCAAGCAGGTGATAATGACGCAGTATTGCTCAAGAGAAGAATGAGACCTATAAAATTTGTTGTAAATTTGTTGTAAAATACAAATTTCTAATGTTCTGAATAAAACTGATGATAAGCATGATAATCGGTTTATATTTTTTAATTGCCATATGCATGTTTTCTTGCTGTCAACCACTTTTAGACTTTGACCTCTCAAGGTACTTTGGAAAAACAACTGAAAATAAAACCCAACAATTCTAGTGTTCTTTATGCCAGAATAGACTTTAAGTTGTGGTGGGTTTTTTTATTTTTTAAAAAAAGCATACCTAGAAGACTATAGTAATGTGTTTTAAGATATGATAAAAGCAATTGTATTTGCAAATATTATTTGAGTTTTGCATTTCTTTCATATTACTATTTTTTGCATATGTTTTTCAAATTTTACACAGCTCTTTGGTGTGTATTTTCTGTATTTTAAAAGTATATGTTTCAAGTGTACTACTGTAGAACTGTGAGGCACAAAGGGGGCATCCTTTGAAAGGGAAGAAAGCAATATCAAGTCTAAAATCTGAAAACTTGGTTAGTGTTTTTTGATGTGTTAGACATAGTTCAGGCTTATATGGTCGCATATGAATGTTATTTAAAAAGTGACATGTAAAATATTTTGTTTGTGTGGTTATGCCCAACAGCATAACTCAGCTAACCCTTAAACTATATGTCTGCATTTAATAAAATTTTTTAGAGTTTCTTTAAAATTATAAGAAAATATTTTTCTAGTATATAATAATCAATCTCCTCCAAGTTGTTGGGAAAATAAATCCCTAAGCCACTATTTCATTGCAAAGAATGTGAAAACAAACAAGCCAAGCAATGCTCATTCATTGCTCCCAGCATGGACTTCCGAAGGAGCTGGAGCTGGTATAGTGCAACTCATTGGGACAAAAAGTAAGAACTTACCGTGTATGGTTAAATATAAATGATTTGCTGCCGGTTGGTATGCTTCAAGACTCCCTAGTTTGTCAAGTTTCTTCTGCAAAATAGTGAGCTCTAACCATGTTCAAAACTTGCATCAAAGATTTTGGTGGGTGCTTTTTTCTTTTTCTTTAAACAAAAAAAACCAAAACAAACAAACAAACAAAAAAAAAACCCACAACAAAACCCCAAAACTTAAACAAAATGATGAACGCCCATTTAACATATATGAAACAGATTGCCTACATCTTGGCATTTTTTTTGGTGATTTTTATTTTTATTTTTTTTAAACTATGTGTCTATTCATTTTTGCATACTTTGCTTGTTTAGAGTCAAATCAATGTCTTTAGACACCTAAACAGGTGGATAAATTTCAAAAAAATCAAAATATTGAGTACCAAGCTCTCTTAAAAATCAGGTCACAAATATTGTAATGTGTCCCAGGGCGTCCAAGGCACATATGAAAGTTTCATATGCCATATAGAGGATTAATTATTTGAAAACAGCTGTCTGAGTAGTTTTGGAATTTCAGAGAAATGATACTCGGTCTGAGTTTCCTTTTAACTTTACTAGTAAATACTAGTATTAGTAGCTTTTCCAGATGTCATAATATTAGTTTCTATAAGTGATACCATTTTTTAAATTTATTAATTTACCAATCTGGACCTGCTGGAAAATCGATTTTTTTACTACACTACACTGCAACACAATAAAATGTATATCTATTATCAAAAAATGTGGAACAATTGTTAAATAGGGGATTGAAGAAGAACTTCTAAGGTACTACTAGATAGTAAGTTACTCTGCTGTAAGAACTGGTTATGCTTTTGTCCTTTAACTGGAACTACAACTGTACTTTTGTGATAGTTAGAAGTCTTCTGATTTCCAGCCTGAAGTGATTTCTGATAGATTTATGACCATTTTCGTCAGACTTGTGTTGTCCTTATGTTTAAACAGCTACGTTCCTTCTTGGTGTTGCCATTCATCATGTATTTACTAGAAAACAGGGATCTCCACTTGCACTGTAATTTGGCATTGCTACTCTTGTGTCAGCTTCAGGCCTTATTTTCTGTGTGCCAGCACAGAGTCACATGCTCAGAAAATAAACCACATCAGGAAACTGATGATTGAAAGCTTTTTTAATGACTAATTAGTTCTTTGACCCAGTTCACTGCATAGTTACGTGAGCGTTTGGGTTGGTTTAAAGGTGCAGGTAATGCCGTCGCGGAAACAAAAAATGGTGGAATTGGAGGTAAGGAAAAAATGTTGTGTGACATCATTTTATGCAGGAATAAGTTCTTTTACTTGATTCTTATAAAACAGGGGATTTTCCATTCTCTGATCATCCTAGTAACAATTCTCTGCACGTGTCCCAGTTTAAATCAATTTTTCTTTAATATAAGTTGCCAGAATTCTGCATAGCTGAATACACAGGGGCTCATTAGTGCAATGTAAAATAGCATAAAGACTTCTCTTACTCTACTGAAATGATCTTTTCTGATTTAAGGTCATGTTTGCCTTGTAGGGTTGCATCACAGTGGTCGCTCAGTTGTCCTGAGATTGACTAATATGTTATGATCTTCATTTCCCTAATAGGTTTTCAGTGTATTAGTTTCTGAGGAACTGTCACAGAACTAGATTTAGGCATAAATAGTTGTGTATGGTGACAGACTGATGTGTCTGCAAAATCATCATGGTACAGAATTGCTCCCATAGCTCATCCTTTTTTAGCAGCTCAGGGTGCCAAGATCACGCAAGCACTAGCAGCAGCCACATGAAATTATGCTGGCTGTGTACTCAGCCCCTTCTGCCCACACCTCTTCCTCAGCCCTGTCAACTCAGCTGCTAGAGGGGAAAGCAAAATAGAAAGCAGTTCATTTCAGCGTGGGGAAATAGAAGATGAATTTAAGGGCTTAAAGCTGGCCTCTACTTCTGGCAGGGTTGGTTGTGTTTTAAGTTTCATCGCCACATATTACTGAGACTGTGAAGTTTTACTCAATTGTGGCTTTTCTCCCCTGATCTTCATTTCTCTAGATTGGAGACAACATAGTGTTCTAGGAGGATTTGGCCATTGACAGAGGTAAGCACAGGGCAGACTCTGTGGGTCTGGAATCTTGGCTATCAGATGCTGGAACTGGAAGTTTTTTTGACCTGGCATGTGCCTGTCTCACTCTCTGCTGCCACCGGCAGGGTTCCATTTTCTTCCTCAGGCAGCATGCACTGACCCAGTTCTGAGTCAGAGGGGGGTTTGTGCACAAGACAGTGGGACTGTGGCCATCTTTTGTTAGTAGTAAGAGATGTTGCTTAGCTCAGCAACACACAAACTTCTCAGGGAAGATGTTCCTGTCCTGGTTCCTCTGTCATCACCATGAAATATAGTTTTGATGCCTGTTCGTGCTGAGAAAATAAGTAATTTTATCCTCTCCTTGAGGGCATCAAAATCCAATTTGGTGTACACCGCTAAGAAGCCTTGAGCACTGAGCCTGTGTCCCAACCTCATACTTTGTATTATTAGATGTCATGACGCTTCTATTACTCCAGTCCCCAAGTCACCCAGTTTTTCCTTTATCATAGTTCAGTTCTCTGTATTGACACATGGTTAGGAGGCATTGACATCATTCCTACTTTTTATGCCAGGCAGCTTTAAAAATATTTAATAAGATTGTTCCTAAAGATGGTCTTTGAGGAGCTCCACTACTAACCTCACTCTAGGGCAGAGGTCTAGCACACAGGAGTTGACATCTCCTCCATAGCCACTTTCTTGCTGCTTACAATTGTAGCATTAATCCCCATTTTATGTAAAACTTCTTTGTAGCGTATTACAGAGATCTGGATAAATCCCATCCTGCTTTTTCTTTGTCCATAAAATTTGCTCTTTGATAAAAGACATCCAGTCATTCTAACAGGATTACTTTGGTAGTCATGTAATTTTATCCCATTTTCCATCCAACCTCATGTATTTAATGGTTTCTTTTCTTCAGAAGTTGTTTTAGATCTTTTGTACTCTAAGATCAGAGTAATGTGTTTAGGTGTGTAGACCACTTTTTTTCCTGTACTGTTTGCTGACATAGAAATGGTGTAGTAATAGAGAAGTTGGACAACATTAGCTAATGGCGTAAGTTAGACTACTCCTGTAATATTATTTTCAGATATGGTTGTTATATTTCAAAAAGGAAAAATTATTGAAAAAGTGTTTAGAAATAGCTATAAGAATGTTTGTGGTCGTCATGTAATGTGAGTTATGATGAGAGGCTTGGAAAGCTCAATCTGTTCGATATGTTTGAGTGAGGATTCAGATGTAATTTGATCAGAATCCACAAATAGGTGCATGAAAATGAGATTTCTAGTATTTGATGACCTTAAAACAGTAAAGACTATAATAAGGTCTAGAAGCTCAAAACTGAAGGTAGGCAAATTCAGACTAATAAATAAGGTGCATATCTTTTAACAATGAGGGTAACTAACCTTTGGAACACATGATTTAGATTGTCATTACTTGGAATCTTTACAAAGACGTTTAGTTTTGATTTAATAGCAGGAGATGCTTTGGCCCCTATAGAAGTGTGGTCATGCTACTTTAGTTATAGTTCCTTTTGGCCTTGATATTTTTCTACTTCTCTGTTAAAATTCTGTAATATAAAACAAGTCCCTCCAAAAAGCAAAAAAAAGGAAATAACACTAACCTCTATTTTCTGTTTGCCACATACAATGCACGTATTTTCATTTTCTATACTCAGGAGGAAATGACCTTACAGAATGAAATCTGCTTGCCCTCCTGTCTTGATAATCTGCAAAAGATGGTATTTTATAATCATAAACTGTTGGAAATACTATCTTAGTTTTATAACACAGAAAAGTTTGACATTTCGTCAAGATTATTTGAGCTTAAATTAATTCGTAGTCAGTCTTTTTCAAATGAGCATTGCTTTCTTTGTGCTGTGAGAACTATAAAAATAAAGTAGCATTTGTCAAAATATCAGTAGCCACTTAAAAAGGCAAAATGTTGCATTTCTGTTATATGTAGGAATCCAGTTGTAGACTATACAGGGAAGTATTGGGGTTTTTTTGGAGCCAAGTTTTATGGAGACGGACAAAAATTCACTGAGAAATATGGGCAGACACAGAGAATAGTAGTGGTGCTGATTTTATCAGCCACGCAAAGTGTAGAAGTAGATGGGCCAGTGCTTGAAGTTACTCTGGTGTGGGAATCTCTGGGGTTTTCTTAATAGAAGCTCTATGCTTTATACTTAATATGCAGTGTAAAAAAGGAAAATTTTTTAACCTTCCATATTTCTCCAGACTTCATTAGTGAACAATTAAGGAAGACATTTTTATTAAACTATTAGAAGGAATAGGAAATAAAAATGAGTAAGCCTAAAAATACTGCATCTTAAAATTCTTCATTCTATCACTTTCTTCTTCTGTTTTCCCATGTCATATCAATTGTTTGTGTGTTATTGTGTGTTAACAATTTCAAAGTTATCATCACTTGAGGAAAAAGAAGCATGAACACATAGATAAACAGTTCTTTTTATTTTGGTTTTGTTTTTTTTTTTTTCAATTTAGGAACATTTTAACTTTAAAAGCATGGAACAACTGATTATTGTGGTACCATTTCTTGACATTGTGCAAAACGTAAAAGTCAGAGGACTGAATTACCTTTTTAGAGAAATCTTAAACTAGATAAGAGAATTAAAAATGTATGAGCAGTCTTTAACAGATGGATCAATGGATTGCCATCTAGTACACTTTTAATACCAAAATTGTTTAATTAGTGCTCTCTTTGGAGACAAATAAACTGACAATGTCACTAGCAGAAAGTTGAAACTGACGCAATGTCATGAATCTTATAAAAAATCTTGAGGATCTAAGGACAGGAAATCAACTGTTTCTTATAGAATTGCCTAAAGAGAATACAATATTCATAGGTGTTCAGCAACGACTATACTTATTTTTTGCTTGACACTTGATTCAAGAACATAAAAAATATGTTATAGGATCTTACTGGAGAAGCCTACCTTTGTCTTCTAAGTAATGAAATAATGAAAACATAAATGGGCACTATGGTTCTTAATCTTTGCCTGGAATTCTGTGATATATTTATCTGGAGTATTTTTGATCCAGAAGTTGAGATCATCTATTTGAACATAAATGGGGTTTAGAAAACACTTATTTTAGAAATATGGTGAGGCTAAACATAATGGTATACCATTATAGTATACCATAATTGCATTCTGTAGGGGCAAGATTTGAAGTAGAAAGTACAAAGTTCATCTGGATTTGTCAATTAGAGCAGATGTCCAGAATGAATACTGCATTAGTTTAGTCATTAAACAGACGATATAGGAAGTGTCATGTTTTGAGTTGCACTGGGAAGAGCCATCAGAAAGAAATTTATTTTAATGCTGAAGATAATGTAAGTGAGCTCTTCTGTATAATTTACATTATATAATATTCTTTTAAAGTTGTAATGTTGTTGCTATTCCGTTCACAGCAGTTTTTGTGTGTCATGTTAAATCATGCCAAATTGGTGTTTTTTACAATGATCCACTAGAGGATACAGCGATACTATGTTCTATTTTTAAGTATTGAACTTGCTAAGTAGTAACATATTGCTTCAGCAGGTTTTCAGTGCACCATTTTGCCCTATAGAAAAAAGTTTACAGAAATTCTACAGCAGCTAGGACTAAAGCATCATCTATTTCTCAGTAGAGATGTTTTAAAAATAATTGGCATATTGGTATCATACTTCATAGATAAGAGTTCTTGCTAAAAAATGCACAATTTATTAGAAAAAATCTCAATCTAAACATGGAATTCACTGGAGCAGTTTCTGCTGCTCTTAATGCGTGCTCTTTTACAGCATCATTTTGTAAAAATCACTTACTGAACAGAAGTGCAGGATTTTACATACTACTGTTTAGGCAGTCAGTCCTTGTTTGGTTGAATTTACAAAGAGTTCAAATCTTCTGTGGAAAAAAAAGTGTTAAAAAGGCATAAAATTAGTATCACCATAAGAATAAGTTGAATTTACGTGTTGAAAACATTTAAATTGCTATTTCTTCAAACTACATATAAGCACAAAAGCTGAGGTTGTTGAATACATTATTACCAGTAAGTAAGAAGTTTGCAGATAGGCTACGCTCTCAATAGAACCTAATAGAACAATATTGTAGGACTAAGAGTACAGAGAATCAGATAAATTATAATATGTACTGCAGTCTCTTCTAACCATATAATTGTTAGTATTATAAGGAGGGAAATTATTAATTATTGTTATAACCAGTAATATTGGTGTGACTGAAGACTTGCAATAAACAGAACTGGAGAGCAGTAATGCATTTTCATTTGATCGCTTTTCTAAGTAGCAACTTCAGGACTTCTTGTACTGAAAAACAAAGTCATTTGAAAAACAAGTACGGGTGACTACTGATTTTCTCTCATGAGTGATTACAAATGCCCAAAAACATTTTTGATAAGGTGGATAGGATCTGAAATTCATGCGATTCGGGAAATGAGAGAGAAAGTCTTAAGGAAAGAACATTACTCTCTTGTGTATAAGAAAAAGGGATTCGACACAATTAAATTATAAGGTGGGGTTTTTTTTAAAAAACAGAGACTTCCTGAGAACTATATATAATATTTATGTAAATACAGGTAGAGGTCAGAGACCACAGCTTTTTATTTGTTTGCCCAGAGGTAATCACAAGGCTTATGTTATAGCCCCGGAAACAGTAACAAAGACAAATCTTAGCTGTGCAGTGTGATTCAAGATTTGATGTGGGCAGGAAGTCCTTAAGCTGGCTTCACACACAGGCTTACAAATCAAGAAGTAGCCTTAGATTTTAAGTGTTAGCACAAGCAGTGCTTGAAAAGTTTATTGTTTGGTTGATTTGTGCTTCTGAACTGATTGTGAACCATTAGTATTTTTTCATGATTCCTTATCTACCATTTATTGGAAATACCACAATAAATTTACCTGGTTTTCCTTAGTGTATACTAATTTAGAAAATCTTAATAAATAATAGTAAATTTTTATTATATATATTAAGTAGATCAAAAAGCCTACTCCATGGGACATTGTAGAAATACACTGAAAGGTGACCCCTTCCAAATATTTCAAAATGTGTATAAATAGAGCTGACAGAAAATCAGAAGGAAGATGGAAAATCAAAGAAATGAAACATGTTACCCAATGTTTCAGAACAGGTCAGTGGCAGAGTCAGAGGTAAGACCCACATCACCAGACTGTCTTAACAAAATGACCAGAGTTTACTTTCCTTACAATACCATGAACCTTTAATAAGCAATTCTAAGGAAAACTGGTGATGAATAGCAGTTTATTATATTAAAAAGGGTTTGTTTCCTTTGGCAGTAAGTCTAATCTTTTGGTCAAGAATCCATTAACTTTACATTAATTACATTTAATATTAATTTTCTTTACTTTCCCTTGATGGTATTTATAGACAAAAAAAACCTCACTACGTTTCAGCCAGCATATCAAGGCTAGGGTCTTAACTGCATAAGCAACATTCTCAAGTCTTGACTTTTTACACATCCATGCTTAGTGTAGCATCTCATTTACTTTTTAATTGGAAAAACTTCTATAATGATAAACTTAAGTGTAGATTGAAATTCATTTTTTAGCCAAATTTATTAACATACAATAGAAATAAATAAAGCATTACAGCTAATTGACACTCAAGTACCAGAATTTATTTTTACTCTCTTAGGGAGAATAAACTCATAAAAATAGATACGGACTTGGACAAAAGAGAAAGTTTTGGAGTATGCTTTTAGTAATGTCTTTATGTAATCTAGTAAACGGTATAAAATGATGAGTTTTCATTACTTGATAACACTGTGACTAACATGCAGAATAATTTCCTAAGTTATTTCTGCATTCTTCAGGTAGTCATTATGTATCTGTGGTTCAAACAGATACATGTGGATACAAGTGTTCTTTTAATGTATTTCAGTGAGGAATAGGTAAGAACAAATAGAAACCCTGTTCTGGGATATAACCACTATTTCTTAGTCGTAAATTCACAATGCTGTTGAAAGGAAGAAGCTCCCTGTGGTTTGAAGATCCCTATAACAAAGAATTTTGAAGGAGAAGACACAGATAAAGTTATAGTTAAAATTTTTAAGGATCCTTAAAGAGAAAACATAAAATTATTTTATTCAGAAGTTAGAAACACCCTTAAGTAAGAATTCCTTTTCCCAAATTTACATCAGTTCACCTTGCTAAATAACTTATTGCTACTTCTAATGAGTTAGATTTTCATTGTGATTTTTATCAGGCTTTAATTTTTGGTCCAAACTATGTCAATGAAAACAACAGCAGATGCAATCCTTGATGGGTAACAGCGTAGACCATTTATACCTTGAAATGTCTCATTTATCAGTGAAATTAAGTACTTAAAGATCTATATAACTTAGATTAGTTTGAGACATATTTGGGCAACAGTGTTTTGCCTCATTGCTCATAGGCAGAAAAGCTGTTTTTCAGAATGTGGAACTATGGAATCATTGCCCTGTTAATAAATTGCAGCAGAATAAGCTAAGTACTATAGTTATTGCTAAATGGTGAAAAGAAAGTCTTTTTCCACAGTTTATGTCCAGCCACTAACTCTTTCATGAAATGATATGGCTAGAGATCATATTTCAGCTTTTTGAAGTTGTGAGTCTTATGGATATTTAATGGCATTTCACAAAATAATACAATCTTTTTAAAGGAAAGGTGTGCTATGATGCTCTGTTGGTGTTGAAACACTTGTTGCAGGTATTTAAGATACATAGAAGTCTTTTATTTATTTATGAGGGTTGTTTTATCAGAAATTACTTATATACAAATAGCATACAATACCCGTGAAATATTTAATCATTTCTCTAGGAGGAAAAAAACGTTTATTTCTGATACAGCAACATTTTAGCTGGCAAGTCAGATGTACACTTTAGGCCCAAGAAAGACTTGCATGCTAGTGCTTTTTTTTTTTTTTTTCTCCCAGCTGTGTCATTTGGTGTAAGAAAATATTTTCTTCTTATAGAAATTGTTGGGTTTTTTTAATATATCCTCAGATGATCACAACTGTAATGGTACTACTATTGCTATGATAAGTATATATAAATAACATAAGGAAAACCCCCAAATCTAAGACATCTGTTATTGCCATATCACATTTTACTTCTAATGCTTTCAAGATAATGTAAATTACAAAAGCAAGTAAACCCCTAATTTTTAGAAGCCATATCCTTAGTCTTTCAGTGTAAGTAATATTTTCAGTTTGTCACTGGAAGAATCATAGAATCATAGGGTGGGAAGGAACCTCTGGAGATCATCTAGTCCAACCCCCCTGCCAGAGCAGGGTCACCTTAGAGCAGGTTGCACAGGAACGTGTCCAGGCGGGTTTTGAATGTCTCCAGAGATGGAGACTCCACCACCTCTCTGGGCAGCCTGTTCCAGTGCTCTGCCACCCTCAAAGTAAAGAAGTTCCTCCTCATGTTGAGATGGAACTTCCTATGCTCAAGTTTGTACCCATTACCTCTTGTCCTGTTGCTGGGCACCATTAAAAAGAGCCTGGCCCCATCCTCCTGACACCCACCCTTTAAGTATTTGTATGCATTAATAAGGTCACCCCTCAGCCGTCTCTTTTCCAGACTAAACAGACCCAATTCCCTCAGCCTTTCCTCATAAGAGAGGTGTTCCAGTCCCCTAATCATCTTGGTAGCCCTATGCTGCACCCTCTCCAGCAGTTCCCTGTCCTTCTTGAGCTGGGGAGCCCAGAACTGGACACAGTACTCCAGGTGTGGCCTCACCAAGGCAGAGTAGAGGGGGAGGATGACCTCCCTCGACCTGCTGGCCACACTCTTCTTGATGCACCCCAGGATGCCATTGGCCTTCTTGGCCACAAGGGCACATTGCTGGCTCATGGTCATCCTGTTGTCCACCAGGACTCCCAGGTCTCTTTCCACCGAGCTGCTCTCCAGCAGGTCAGCCCCCAACCTGTACTGGTGCAGGGGGTTATTCCTCCCCAGGTGCAGCACCCTACACTTGCCCTTATTGAATTTCATAAGGTTTCTCTCCGCCCAACTCTCCAGCCTGTCCAGGTCTCTCTGTATGGCGGCACAGCCTTCCGGTGTGTCAGCCACCCCCCCCAGCTTTGTGTCATCAGCAAACTTGCTGAGGGTGCTCTCTATCCCCTCATCCAAGTCGTTGATGAATATATTGAAGAGGACTGGGCCCAGTACTGACCCCTGGGGAACACCACTCGTCACTGATCTCCAACTGGACTCTGTGCCCCTAACCACGACCCTCTGAGCTCTGTCTTTCAACCAGTTTTCTATCCACCTTACTGTCCATTCATCTAACCCACTCTTCCTAAGCTTCCCTATGAGGATGCTGTGGGAGACCGTGTCGAACGCCTTGCTGAAGTCAAGGTAGACCACATCTACCGCTCTCCCCTCATCTATCCATCCAGTCACGCCTTCATAGAAGGCTATCAGATTAGTCAGGCATGATTTCCCCTTGGTGAATCCATGCTGGGTGCTTCTGATAGCCCTCTTTTCCTCCACATGCCTTGAGATGACGCCCAGAACAAGCTGTTCCATCATCTTTCCAGGGATGGAGGTGAGGCTGACCGGCCTGTAGTTCCCCGGGTCCTCCTTCTTGCCCTTTTTGAAGACTGGAGTGACATTGGCTTTCCTCCAATCTTCAGGCACCTCGCCTGTTCTCCAGGACCTTTCAAAGATGGTGGAGAGCGGCCCAGCAATGACTTCCGCCAGCTCCCTCAGCACTCTCGGGTGCATCCCATCAGGGCCCATAGACTTGTGAATATCTAATTGGCCTAACTGGTCCCTCACTTGATCCTTCTCAACCCAGGGAAAGTCTTCCTCTTGCCCCGTTACTTTCTCCAAGGCCTGGGACTCCTGGGGGCTCGGCCTGGTAGTAAATACCGATGCAAAGAAGGCATTCAATAACTCCGCCTTCTCTGCATCCTTCGTCACCATGGCTCCTGTCTCATTCAACAGCGGGCCCACAACTGCTCTGGTCTTCCTTTTGCCTCCAATATACTTGAAGAAGCCCTTCCTGTTGAGCTTGACATCCCTTGCCAGGTTTAGTTCCAAGGCGGCCTTGGCTTTCCTTGTTTTATCTCTGCACACCCTGGCAGCATTCTTGTAATCTTCCCAAGGGGTTAGGCCACTCTCCCACTTCGTGTAAACTTCGTGTAAAAGAAGCAGCAGAACACACGATGTCTTGCTAGTGTGCTGGCACACCATCTTGTCTTAGTAAGCATTGTGTAATGAAAGATTACAACATTTACTTTGTCTCAGATTGTTTATTTGAGGTAGTTCTGCAGAACTAGCTTCAGTTTAAAACCAGTTGAACCAACTTGACGTTTAACTAAATTGTGTGATTTGAATCTTCCATAGTAGAGGGCTAGGTTCTGTCATATTCCTATGCCACAGATTGTTTTGTTCAGCATCTTAGATGATCAGTTAATTTGTTTATAAACCGTGTGAAGTGAAAAGACCTCACTTAGTAAGAGCTATGAAATTGTAGAGCTTTTACTCTAAGTCGATTGAAATGGCCATGCTATAGTTCCCAGCCAAAACTGATCTTCATACAAGCCAAGGAGCATTTGGAAAGGATGGGAGTGGAAAAGAAAGGGGCAGGGTCGAGGGAAGAGAAGCTGGACCTGCCTAATTTTTATCTTGGCTAGAGATATAGTTCTGCATGTTCCATATGTAGAAGGTCAAGGAACTGAAACTTAGGAAACCTGAACCTCATCTATACTGTTAATTATAAAAGCATTTTTGAAATAAACAATAATCATATAAGTAATTTCAGTATCAGTAAGAGGTTTTTTTCCCCTCCGAATTTGACATGAGGAAGTGTTCAAGAGTTGTTTTGTCACAGTGATTCCAAGTGGAGTTCCAGCTGTTTATGTGTAAACCTTTTCAATCTCTTGAATCATTTTCTTTGGCCAGTTTTGTTTTTGCTAGATATGCATGTGCTTTCCAGGGAAACAGCTGACAGGCAGAAACAGGAAATTAAAGCAGCTGCTTGACCAAATTCTGTTCTCAAATACACTAAAAATTACTTAAAGCCACTAGACTTCACGAACAGTTTTAGACCATGTATTTTTGAGGTCAAAAACCTTTTTAGATAAACCTGTGAAGTGACCGTGAATTGCAGTAAGTGAAAGTGTAAGAAAATAAGATGAAGTGAAATATACCTGTAGTGTAAGAGTACCAATATACTAGAGGCTAAATGGCAACAATTTGTTTTATTTCTCTGTTTTCTTCTTTGGCATTCCAAACTGGCTAGCTGTGGTCCAATTTGAAAAGCCCTTGAAAATACTATCTAGAATTTTGTGTAAGCACATCCACAGGTGGTATTTATGAATATATGGACTGCAGTCTATCAGAGAACAAGAAAATGAAGTCAGGTCCCCCATGAGAAAACTAGACAAAACATCCTAAAATAACAAAAGCAGAATTGAAAAATACTTCCCCTTTTGCTTTTCAGATTTCTTGCTGAGCACTCTCAATAATGATGTTGAAAGTGATTAATAGTATTAAGTTTTATGATACAATTGTTGTGTGCAACTATGTTTCCTTAGCTGCAGCTTTGAGGGACACAGTTTCACAAATATTCTTAATACTCTGAAACAGCTTGAGTATAGGCTGCAATAAATGCAAGAAAGTGAACTTTAGACATTTCATGTATTTTTGAAATATTTCTCCCTGTTACTTGGTATATAAGTGTCAAGATTAGGGCTGAGCTGGACACTAAATGAATGACAGATGCTCTTTCTACCTCTCTCTCCCTTTACAGAAGAGAAAGAAGAGAAAATAAGGGAGGCACTTATGGGTTGAAAAGAAAACTAAAACTACTTTAATGAAATATTGATAATAAAAAGAAAAGATAATAATAAGAAAATAACAAGATATATACAAGCCCAGTATCATGCTCCCAGAATGATGATCACATCACCAGCAGGCACTGGGAAAGTCCCAGGCTGGACTCAGCAATGGACAGGACCTGGATTCTGGATCTGGATTCAGGAATACACGGGCCTGGATCAAAGTCAGCTGACTTTGGTTATTACAGGAATAAGTATAAACAAGAGCCTCTCTGCATACCATTCCTTGGTATTCACTATAAACATCAGGTGTTATCACTCTGGAAGCAGACACTTTCTGAAGAATACGCCGTTAATTTCAGAGAGTGCATTTAGTTAGAAGAGGCTTAACTGAAAAGTAAAATTACTGAAAAGAAAATTGGTTCTGTTCTACCTCAAACCAGGACAGTAAGTTTTCTTCTAAAAGAGGAATTTTTTATCAATAAGGAAGAAATAAATCATACATAAAATAACCGTTTGGTATTCTGATAGCTGATTTCCACATAAACAGCAAGAAGCTGCTGTAAATTAAATGGTTCCTGCTGATCCACTTCCTTTTAAAACACAGTAGGAGGGGCATCAGTTAACATTAAGGCAAACACAATTATCTGCTGACTACATCGTATTAAAAATAGCTAACAGCAATAATTCTTCGGCTTCTTCCATCACTGCAGGTATATTATAAAATTAGGTCATGTAAACATGTTGGACAGCAGTAAAATGCTTCTTAATGATTTCATAGAATCATGGAATAGTTTGTGTTGGAAGGGACCTTTAAAGGTCACTTAATCCAACAACTTCTGCAAAGAGCAGGGACATCTTCAACTAGATCAGGTTGCACAGAGCCCTGTCATGCCAATGTGATCCTTGGCCACAGAAGTAATTTTTAGTTGTGACCAGTTTAGCATGACCAGTTTAAAATTATCTTATTTACAGTGGGCTCAATGAAAAAGTATTTGTGGTAAACATGACATTAACCCAATTTTTTACATATGTATATAATGTATTTTCCTCTAATACTTGTCTTATACTCGTGTGGAAATACGGAAGATGGCCATGTATGGTTCTTTGTCCCTAGAATCCTGTTATATTCAGGTAGAGCTCCTGGAGCTATCCCAATACTGTATCTGCGAGAAGGATGAGTAAAAACCAGAAAAACAAAAAATACATAGCCCTTTCTAGACAGTTCAACCTCAGGAACTTTATGTTCTCATGTGGTGTTTTGTAATCATTCTTCCAGAGTGTTCTGCCCAAAAAGCCGAAGATGCCTGTTTGGATTTGTGTGTATAAATAAACTATTTGTCTTAAGTATTTGCTTTTAATGATGTTTCTACTAATGTCAGTTATACTTTTTACCCAATAATTTCATATTCAGATACAATTATTTGAATATTATTCACTTATTTTAAATAAGTGAAAACTCTGAGATAAGTTATGTCCTAATCTAAAGCAAAGATAGTTAATCTCTATTCACATCAGTATCAGTGAGTGCTAATTTTTTTTTTTTTTAGTTCTTATATGCTTTGACAACGTGAAACCCATTTTTTGTAATTGAACTAATTTTTCTTACAAATATTTTAAATGGTCAAATAATAGAAATAATATTGCTTAAAAGGATAGCTAGCTAAACTTTGCTTTTTAGTTATCTTTGAGACAGCAATTATTTTAAAAGATCTGGAACTAATTTTGAGGCATGTTGCAGAGCTGTTGTTTTAAAACATCTTGTGAGTCACGTAGAGAGAGAAGGAAGAGATACACAGAAAAAAGGTAAAAAGTATACATATTTTTGCTGATGACTAGAGGCATTTTTGCATTTTGGAAGTGTATTTATTGCAAATTATAAAATGCAATTTAAAAATTCTTTTGCAATTAATAAAAAATATTTCTAAAAACAAGTTATGTTGCTGAGAACTCTGAGCATTACACATATGATAAATAATTCCTCCTATGAGGAACTCCATGTATTTCCAGTACTAAAATTTAAATCTCTTCTTGTTGGCATACAGAAATTCCAGGTCTGTTAAGGGGCTCAGTAAGTCACTTGACCTATCTGTAAAAAGGATGACAACTCTTGGACCAGTTTATTTCTTTTATATATACTATATTAGCCAGAACTAGTACTCTGTCCGCAAGTCTAGTTAAGTAGTTACTGATTTGATCAGTGAAAATTGATTGCTTTGATCATTCTGACATGGATCAAGTCCAGAGCATTGCAATTCAAAAGGACTGCGTTCTGTCTGTGGTCTTTTTCAAGTAAGAGTTTGTTGTCTGGTTTTTGGCTTGGTGTTTGTTGTTTGCTTTTTGTTTGTTGGTTGTTTTTTTTTTTCCCATCCACTGTATCAAGAAGAGTCAGATGTGGAAGCTCATTTTCACATTGTATTGACGTTTCTGCTGCACTTCTCAGACAAGGCATAGGTTGGAATGCTAGTGCGTTTGTTTTCTGTAAGCCTTCAAGTGGGCCATCATACTCTTAATGAAGGTCTTGGGTGTACTTCTGAGCTCAGACCTTTAGAAAAGGAGTAGGAGCTACTCCCATCATTGTCTGCCCAAATATTACACCTGAGATCTGCTTTTCTAAGTCTCAACTGAATTCAATACAAGCTGTTTTGTGAATAGGAAATTAATTTAAAGAGCTACAGAGAATAATGATAACTTACATAGTCTTACTATATGTGGTCGTAGGTGGAAATTATGATCTATAAGAGTCAAATGAGAATGACAGTCTCTAAGCAAACTTTTTTAATTGCGCAGACCTGCTGTTCCAATGGTAGTTACAAACTTAACAATGAGTAGCACACACTGGAATTTGAACACAAATGCAGTATTTGGAATGGAAAAGGTAATGCCTGAGTAGGTCCCCACATTGTGTGTGTGCTTCAACCCTTTGATTGATAAGGAAATTTTTTATTAAATGTTGGGAGTCTGTAGGCATGTATATTTGGCTGCCTTTTTAATGCAATTTATTTCTGATTTGCTTTTGAAGAATGGAATTTCCATACCTCATGAAGGTGCCTCAGCCTATTGCAGCATATTTTAAAATACAGCTATATAACTCAGTATTTGTTTTTACTTGTTATTACTTATGCTTTCTTTTATTTGAAAAATAAATGTTTTGGATAATATTCAAATGGAAAAATAACTTTTTTTCAGAAAAAATATGCTTGTTACTTGGGTCCCTTTTTAAACTCTGTTACGCTCTGTTCCTTTCACAGCCCCTGAAACATTAGTGGTCTGCGTTGTCTTTGCATATGAGACTACATTTATTTTGCTATCTCCTCCTGGGACCATTATCCTAGGGAAGCCCAGGGTTTGTTATATCTTATGTTAGGCTGTTTGGTTCCCATTATACTATTTATTATAGGAAGGCCCTGTAAGAGAAAAGCTTTTGACATACTTGAGCTCTCAGCTCTCTTCTGTTTCTTGTCTTTTTTTTCTCATTGTGGTTCTTTAGGTCAGATGCAGTAAGGCTATCTTTATATTATCTACATGTATTAGCATTGAAAAGCATCCTCGAGTGCACTGCTTGTGTAGCCTCTTGAGCATATTTTTGAAGCTTTTTGTTTTACCTGTGTAGGAGGGGCTGGTTTTGAGTCGAAGTATACTATGGTGTGAAAGGTATAGGTGCTTCCCGCCCGCCAGAAAAGGGTCATGAATTCATGTGCTATTTTTTTTTTTTTCTACAGATGTACACCTACTTAAAAAGCGACCAGGGGAGGGCTGTGTAATGCAGAAAGCTTTGTTGATTCTTTTGACAGGGTGGTTTTGTATTTATGTACAGAGGGAGATTAGATTGAAATTAGTACCATTTATAAGGCAACAGGTCATAATCTTTGCTTTAAGAGAAACATTGGACTTTGTTGTGGTTTAGGCTGGGCTAGCCACCAAACTAATGATACATGCTCTCTTTTATCCTCTCTCTCCCTTCTTAGGAGAGAAGGGATGGAGAATAAGGAAGAGAGACTTGCAGGTTGAAAAGAAACTAAACCCACATGAAATATTAATAATAATAAAAAGATAATAATATTAGTAAGAAAATAATGAAATATATACAAAACCAATATCGAGCTCCCAGGATGATGATCCCGTCACTGGCAGGCACTGGGAAAGTCCCAGACTGGACTCAAAAACAGATGGGATCTGGTTTCAGGAACACATGGGTCAGGATCAAAGGCAGACGAACAGACAAAGTCCTCCTCGGATGCCGGCCATTGAAGAAAAGAGGCTGATGCCTCAGCTTTTTTATACTGAGCATGTTGCATATGGGATGGAACAGTTGGTCAGTTTTGGGTCCCCTGTCCTGTCCGCTTCTCCCCACAGGTGCGACCCCTCTATGGTCTTCCGCTTTTGTCCCTCCAACTTGGTACATAACAAAGTTAGCTGACCTTGGGTGTTACAGGAATAAGTATCATCAGGTGTTATCAATCTGGAAGCAAACACCACCTGAAAAATATGCTGTTAATTTCAGAAAGTGTATTTAGTTGGAAGAGACTTAACTGAAAAGTAAAATTACTGAAAAGAAAATTGGTTCTCTTCTGTCTCAAACCAGGACAGACTTGGGCATTGCCTAGTAGTGCAGTGTGCTTTGAGGACAACCGTGTTGGCCTAAGGCATTTCTTCAATTGAAATTCATTATAGATCTTTTCCAAAATGCGCAAAACCAAAAGTTCTCTTTTGAGGTATCAAATAGCATGTATTTGACTAAGTTGAACGCAGTAAGTATATTTTCACATAGTTGAAGTCAGTTGTCTTGAAGGCATTTGACTCAAGGCATCATCCAGCATATGAGGACAGAACTGAGAAAAGAAAGTCTCAAAGTGATTGTCTTTTGGCTTTACCTACTCATACATTAGGTACAGTGTTTATGTTAGGATTCTGGATTTGTGATAGAGGAAAATTGCACGAATGATTGAGTTATAATAAACTAAAATGATGGTAGTGTTGTATCCTATGTTAGTAAGGAAGAGGTTTTTTTGTTCCTTCATTATTTCTCAGTACAAATACAGTGTCTCCAAAAGTTAAAATCAGAATGGGATGAAATACTAACATTGTTCTTTAGTGCTTACATTTTGTTCTGTGACTATTCTTGCTGCTGTTCTTCAATATCAGATCTTTACAAGTACAAATATTTTGAAAGACTCTTTTATTTCTGGACACCTCTGAGATGCAGGAAAATCTGGGCAAAAACTTTGTGCTTTTGTATCATTGCATTGTTTTGCTTTTGCTGGTGGCAAAATTACTCCATCATGATGGGATTATCACAGAATGGTTGAGGTCGCAACGGACCTCTGGAGTTCATCTTGTCCAGCTCCCCTGATTAAGCAGGGCCACCTAGAGCTAGTTGCCCAGGACCATGCCCAGACAGCTTTTGAATAGCTCCAAGGAGACTCTACAACCTCCCTGGGCAACCTGTGCTGGTGTTCAGAGGGAACCTGCTGTATTTCAGCTTGTGCCCCTTGCCTCTTGTCCTGGCACTGGGCACCACCGGAAAGAGCCTGGCTCTGTCCTCTTTACACCTTCCCTTCAGGTATTAATATACATTGATGAGATCCCCCCTGAGCCTCCTCTTCTCTAGGCTGAACAGTCCTACCTCTCTCAGCTTTTCCTTATAGGAGACATACTTCTGTCCCTAACCATCTTTGTGGTCCTTCATTGGACTCTCTCCAGTATGTCCATGTCTCTCTTGTACTGGGGAGCCCAGAACTGGACACAGTACTCCAGGTGTGGCCTCAGCAGTGCTGAGTAGAGGGGAAAGATCACTTCCCTCGACCTGCTGGCAATGCTTCGCCTAATGCAGCCCAGGATACCATTAACTTTCTTTGTGACAAGGGCACATTTCTGGCTCATTATCACTAATGGGAGAACATTTTGAAGCTGGAGAGGCACTGAATACTGTTTCCTACCACAGTTCTCTTCAGAAGCTTATGCTATATAAGCAGCTGGTTTTTTTACTCTGTTTTCTCGGTACCAACTTCAGAACCATGGTGTCTCAGCTTTAAAGAATATTCTGGGACCTGCTAATGAGTAAAGTACTGTAGAGCCACACAGTCATATGAGATATAATTAACCATATTATGAAAACTTGTTATTTTGCACAGTTCAGAATAACATTGTGGCCCTTTATGCGATACATAAGAATTCACAGGATTCTTGGTAAATGTGTATGGTGTTTGCATATAATTTTTCATATGCTAACATGGCACCAAAATAATGACAGATTATAAGAAATGTTGCTTTATTAGGTTTATTATTTCATAGAATGGTTTGGGTTGGAAGGAACCTTTAAAGATTATCTAGTCCAACTCCCCTGCCATGGGCAGGGGCTTCTTTCACTAGATCAGGTTACTCAAAGCCAGATCCTTTGCACATACTTTATAACTTATCTTGGAATTCAGCCATCAAAGAATCGGGCAACCTGTATCACTATTGCTATCACTACTCCCCTGCTGAAGTACTCACATATTGTCATCTTTCTCATATATTTACTGATTATTAATGAAGTAGTTTGAGCTATTC
Source organism: Dromas ardeola (assembly GCA_013398915.1). NCBI lineage: Eukaryota > Metazoa > Chordata > Aves > Charadriiformes > Dromadidae > Dromas > Dromas ardeola. The sequence goes on from VYZM01021394.1 coordinate 212,521, forward strand.
AAATGAATAATTATTTTAGCCGAGCATTACATGACATGATACAATTGCTAACAAGCTTGCTGTATGTTCAAGTTTAAGGTTGAAAACTGCAGTTGTATTTATTTTTTTCACAAAGAGTATTTTTGCTGAAATTTTACAAAATTTTAGATAACTGAAATATGACTGTTTAGATAACTGTTAAAATAAAACCAGACAAGCTTCTCTGATTCTAAACACATCTTCAATTCTCAATGCATTCTACCAAAATACTGGATCTTTATATGTTTGGAATTGATTTACACAAATCTTTCAGCAGTTAGAAACTACATTTTGACTGTATAATCTTGACTGCATTCCTTTTTTCAATATTAAATAATAATGGGGTTTCATTGTCTTTTGATCCTCATATAGAATCCCTTTTGCTTAACATTAAGTTTAAATTCAGTACCGGAAAATTTAGCTTTGCAAACTCCAAGGTGTCTCTAGGAGTTTTTTCACTTCAAAAATAGTATGTTTGTCCAGAGGAGTATTAGCTGCTACACAGCTTTTAGATATGTTAGAGAACATCGAAAGTATGCTCATTCACTGTCCTACAACTAAAAGGATACTTAAAAAAGAAAAACCTATAAAATATAATAAAGATCAAAGCACATCTCTTTTCTCCCGCCTCCAGGAGTAGGGAAGGAAAAGAGAAACAGAATGAAGTGGATAAAAATGGAATTAAGAAAGAGGCAGAAAGAGACAGATGAAATATTCACATTAAATGTGAAGACTTTCACTTTGCTACTCCACAGGATAAACAGTCAACACCCTCACACGAATTTTTCAATGAAAACCCTTTTAAAGTTATTTTATGCTATTTTTGCAATAATTAAAACAAATCCTTTTTAAAAATAAGAATATTACTGAAACAATTCTGAAAACATTTCTATTTCTGACAACTGTTGTTACTGAGGGGTTTTTTTAAGTTTCAGGTAATTACATATTATTGTTAAAAATATTTCAAGTAATACATCACCTCATTTAGGATAGTCGCCTTGTAGTAATTTTTATGGCCTCAAGCAAACGTAAGTTATCTTTGAAAATACTACTTTGCTATATTTTGCTTGTGAATGAAAGACAAAAGAGCAAAACAGTAACATAAAATGTGAAACTATAAAATCTATATGTTCTTTAAAGTAAAAATATGGAATGCTTGGATAAATATATGCTGATAAGATCAAACCAGCCTGGTTGCCACGAGAGTAAATGATGCATTCTTGACCTGCTAAATTCTTTAAGTCAACAGTTCAGTGTATAAAGGGCGTCTTGAGGAAGTAATTTACTTTGATTTTTCAAAAGGATTTCTGATAAAATCTCTCACAAGAAACTAGTAAGAAAAATAAAGTAGCCATGAGGTAAGGCCAAAATTCTGAGAAGGATTAAAAGTGAGTAAGCCAAAACAAACAAGGTTTTAATAAATAGCTTCTTCACAGACTAGGGAGGAATTCTCAGCAGACGATATGAAACACTTAAGGTCTTATGGTTTTCCCCAATAGCTAATAGTTTACCCTTTTCTAATAATTATGCTACCTAGATTGGTGATATCCAGGAAATCTCTCATGATTGCTTTTTCATCACAGTTCACTGTGATAGGACCACCGATGTGTTTTAGATACCATTTGATTTTAACCACACTGTTTTCTAATACTGTAGCTTCAAAGCGTAAAACTGACATTGCTGCAGTCCAGTCCTGACTTTGGTGCTCAGCTTTTGTCAGTGTCACTTGATGCAGCTGAAGTATTTGTGTGGGCGTTTAGTAAATTAGATCAGAAAACCAATCTTGGTCAAAATTAATCCCATATCCCCTTCCAGCAAAGAGCTAGTGTTTTGCCAGGTTACTTTGCTGATCCAGTTCACCAGGTAGCCACATAAATACATCTGATGACATAAGAGAGGGAACAGAGCAAGGGCAGGAATATTGGCTGCAAGGGATTCCTTCTTTTGATGACAGTTCCTGTTTCTGCTTGCTTCGTGTTATTTTTGAAGCTGTGGCTAACTGAATAAAACAGGTTGTGAAATCAATAACATCCAGTTCAAACTTGAACTCTGGTAATTGCTACACAGATGTAAATGCAAATGGTGAGAGATTTGTGATAAATGCAATGATGAGAGATGTTCTGTACATGCCATAATGAAGTAATATATGCCTTTGGTGAAAATTAATGTGTAGCTCAGGCAGTTATACTGGGATCCATTTCACTTCATCTAAGCTTAACAGTCAAATTGGTGATCGTTAAAAAAAATATTAAAAATTATTTGAGCTAGCAGAGTTTTGCCTGTGTTATCATTAGAAATACTGAAAAACATAACCAAACTTTATAGAATGCTTGAAAGTTTACAAAATAAGATATAAGCATGCATGATGCACTTCATTAAACATCCATATTAATATAATACAATACTTCACAGGAATTTTAAAAAATCAATCTTCAGTCTTTTTGTCAACTGGTAAATCTTTCACCATTCAAATAAATAAGTGAATAAATAGCTTAACTAACTTATTTATATTTTTGCCAAAAGAAATGTAGAGGTGAGAAAGATGTAACAGAAAATTTCCTGGTTCTTTGGTATATTGATTACACCCAAATATTTTGACCAAAGTAATCTCCGAGTTTTTCACTATTCAGTTTCTCATAGCAGGTGATTGACAGCAAAAGCATTATGAGCACTATGGATGTAGTATCCTTTCTGGCTACCTTGCAAGAAGATATACAGCACATCATCTTGTTTCAGCTGGCCTTCGGTGGTGCACAAAAGTAGCATGCATAGCAGTATTTTAGCATGCATAGAAGCAGTCTAGGTTAGAGTTAATAGATTGATTGTCGCTGGAAAGGGCACAGTTTCTTCAGAGCAGTGGATTTATAAAGTCTCTAGCTACATCTACAATCCATGAATCTTCTACTTAAATTTATTTAAACTTGAGTTTGTGAATTTTTTGAGGATAAGGTAGGAGTGGTTTTTGTTGACGGAAGATCAGACAGGTGCCAATTCCTCAGAACACAGTATGGTCCCCAGCCAATCTACACCACCATTTATTCAGATTTATCTTTAGGGAAACAGTTTTCTTCACGTTGCATGTTGCAAATAGTCATTGAGAATGCAAGGAAGGAAGCTGCGCTATCCCTTAAACATGTCTTATTTAACACTATTATTAATAATCTGAAAGAGGTGGGCATTAAAAAGAAGACAGCAAGTTTCACAGATGATGCTAAATTAGGTGGTGTTGCAAATATTAGTGAAAAAAGAGACAATACAAAGGAGCGAAAAGAGGTTACAAATACAGGAAAGAAATAAGTAAAACAACGAAAGTTTTGCTTAGAAAATTCAAAGCTAATTATATAGAGAAAAATAATATGAAAAAAGTTCAGTATTAGAAATACGGAATGTAGTAACGCTAAAGAAGCAATAATTGAACTGCAAATTGTATATGAATGTGAACTGGAACATGGAAGAAAACAAGCAATTTGATTTGGGAGGCAAACTCCGTTCTCCAGCTCTGTGATCTGCAAAGCACATAAATAAAGTGTATCATCTTTTAGGATAGCGCATCTTGTTCTCTCAAGTTTACCTCACCAGTTTTGTGAGCTGATTGCAAAAGAGGATGTGTTGCCACAATGCAGCATTTCTGTCATGTGCAAAGTCATTGCATGATGTGAGCTACATTGCTACAAGCAGAGAAATGATAATCCCTCACTGTATCTTTGAGGCCAGAGGTAGATGCAGTACAGCTGTTAATGGCAGAGGGGGAGGCTGCGTCCTATTTTCATTGTTTCAGGTCATTCCCTGCAGACTGGGTCATACGGTGAGGCATGCTGCCAACCTAAGAGCTGCAAAGCATATTTTTCACACTCATATTTTCAGGTGCTGCACAGCACTGCAGTTTCTCTCCAGCACTGGAGGAGCTAGAAAGAGACTGCAGTGCTTTGCTCAAGTCAAGACTGAACAAGAGAGTTGCTGGTGCAATACTGCAGAATGAGAGAGGAGGTGGAACCCTGTAGTAATAATACTGTCAACACTTGATATCATTATTAGCTATAAGTATCTCAGAGTTTTCTTTTCTCTGCAAGAAAGAGTTGAAATGAAAAAACTTTTTGATACTCAAAGGGTTGGCTTGTGGAAAAGAGCAAAAGAACTAGACATATGTTCATGAATATGATTATGTCTACGTTGCACCTTAGGGGCTGAACCACAGAGCTCACTAAAGCTGCTGTGCCCCTTGATGTGTCTTAGTGCTATGCATGGTCAAATATAGGACACCTGTAGCATATCCTACAGGCTCAGAAAGGCTTCTGGAGTTCAAACAACCTACAAATCCATCTGCTGTTGTATTTCACAATATTGGGACCGTCCTAGAAAGATTCACATAGCTGACTTGTCATTGACCATGTTACATCACTGCAAGGCAGCTGATGGTTGGCCAATGTATAATTGAGACGGAAATATACTCTAACTTGCTAGGACTTGATCTAAGTTTTCAGTCTGCAGCGTTCCCCAAATCTCTCTCACTTGAAGTTGACAATAAACTTATTCCTATCCAAACAGTGTGGGCCTGAGAAGACTGTGGGCCTTAAAAAATGGGCTTTAAACGTAAACTCCACAAACCTGAGATGAAGCCTATACAACATGTCTAACAGGTAACTGAGGAGAACTTAATAATAAAATGGAAACTGGCATATGAAAAAATACCTGTACAGTTTAACATGAGTAATGGTAAATGAGAAGACAACGTTAGGATGTTAGTATGTGCTAACTCTTAAGAGACCCTGGATATGTACCCTGCATGCCAAAGCATGCTGAATGTACTGGAAATCTCCATTGTTGTTGTCACTAGAATGTTATACGGTTGCATATAATTTTGTTGTGCATGTATGCCCAAACATAGAAAGTTTGCAAAGCTATCATCTTCCAAGGGTGCTACCAGGTTTGAACAGCTTTTTTTTTTGCCATGATTGCATTCATTCTTTCTTGCTGCAGCTATCTTAGGAAACGGTGGTTTTCAGTCTGTCTCCTTAGGCACTGTGTGTCCTTCATACCTTCCTCAGAATTGCACTCGACATTTCAATATCCAAAACTTAGCGTATGTGATACGTCACGTTGATTTCCACATTTGAGTTGGGCATCAGGAAGAGTTTAATGTTCCTGCCCCAAAGAAACAAAATATTTCAAAGGACTGAGTCTTAAAAAAAATTTGAAAACAGAAGATATGAGACAGAGCAAATAATATAAAAACCAATGCAATATAAACATTTTGTAAAAGAAATACATATGCAGTGCACTATCAATAAGCTTGGCAGACAGCAAGCCTACCACAATAAAGAAGTTCTAAACCAGTGGAAAAATGTTAACAGTTGGCCAGCTGTTAGGGAAAAACCTTATCCAAGTACTAAACACTAAACTGCAAAGATGCAAGGATTTTAATATATCTGCATCTGGGAAGCTAAGCATGAACATGGAATCAGTGCCAGTGGAATTTTCTCTTAGGGCAAGGCCCCGTTTTATCATCTAAGCACTAACCTGAAGCAGTGTTAGTACAAATATGGCAAGTGTATGTACCTATTTTTGTCAGCCTTTCTCCAGGTAGACTGAGTCAAACCTTAGACTAATTCAGTTACTCTGAGATTAATTCTGGCAGAAGTGGAAAGTACAGTGCTACTGGTCTCTGACTATTTCTATTGGCACTTCCTTAGGCATTTCTTTTTGTCCTAACCAGATTAAGAGCCTTAATTTATACAGCATGATCTCTAATGTAAAAATTTAGGTTCCTATAAAGCTCTAATGACAACTAATGCTTATACTAATGCCTAACTGCCTATAAAAATCTTCTAGCACTATTACATTCCCCCCAGTCTTCTTTTTTATATTTGTTAGTTGCAGTAGGATTTGTCTTTGTTCTCTTTTTTGGTACAGCTCCTAGCACAATGGGGCCCTGATCTGAGACTGATTTTCTTAAGTAACAAAGTTCTAGAGGAGATGTATTGGGAGTAGAAGTTTCAAAATAGATCTATGCCATCTGAGCTTCTGTGCTTCACTGCATGATTTCCATTTTAAAGACAGGGTCAGATTCAGGAGTAAAATAGTTGGAAAGATAAAGGGGCAGGGGGGGGCGCTATGTGAGACTTCTGCCGAAAATAAGATCCTCCATCTATAGTCCTGCGGTCTCTGAGACTGACCTGTCATGTTGTGAAATCATGTACCTTGTGCCAGCCTTCATTCGTGGGATGAGAAAACACAAGGACAGAAGGTTACAACCGTTTCCACCAAAAAAAGTTTAATACTAAAAATACGGAAGTGTCATGCGAAGCTTTGATAACAGCTTAAATAATTATTTGTTTGACTGAGATACCATATCATGTACTCACCTACATTTCAGTCAAAAAGTGGAAATTCTAAAATATGTGAATCTTGTATTATTCAGCCAGATAATATAAACTGAAAGAGTGACTATGTGAGACTGAGAAATAATTAACAAGAAGTAGAGTTTACCATTATTAACATAGTTTTAAAATTTCTTTTTTCTTGATCGTAAAAGAAATTTTTAAGGAATATCATTTATTAAAGAACAGGGAAGTATTAGAGAGTCACATAAAATCCTTGCTGATAAGCACTCATTTGACTCTTTGAAAATCTCTTTTCTTTAATAATTATACCAACTGCCACCCCCAACCACAGAGCAAAGCTTAACTGGCCCAGTGACTTGAGAAACACAGCAGTTGTCTAGGGAGGCTAACCAATGCATTGTTCTGCATTTATCTTTGTAGATATTTACATTCATACACAATTTGTAAATGCACATACTTTCATACACATAAGCAAAAAGAACAAAAAGACCTCAGCAAATGATACTGTTGATGATTTAAGATTCCATAATCCCCTTTAGAGCCCCGTAATAGGTATTACATGCAGCAAAAACAAAAAAGGAAATCTTCCATTTTAACCAGGCCTCTTAATCCTGAGAAGTATTTAATCTCTTGGAAATGCCTCACTGGCACATTGCTGATGGCATGCAATAAAGGTAGTTGACCTGTCCCCTGTGGAGCAAACCCAAGGCAATCTGCCTAATCTCATCCTGGGAAACACATCCAATATCACTGCAACTGGAGAAACCACATGGGGATTTTTTCAGATGCCTTACAAATGCATACACAAAAATTATTAAAACAAGCTTTTTTCAGTTCATAGTTTAGCCTTTTTGAAGTATCTTCCATGCCCTTGAAGAACTAAGAAGCCAACTCTAGTTAAGTTCTGGTTTTAAGATTGTCTGCAAAATGACTGTCATCCCCTTGAGAGGAAATAACTCGATCCCCACATTTGAAGGGTTTCAGAGGAAATACTGGTACAGTGGAAATATAATTGGCAGAATAAGAAATCCCTACATTTAAGACCTTGTCTTTTCCCATTATTAAGTGTCTTAAGATACAATACAATTTTGCTAAATTTTAAATACTCAAGTTGAAGTTTTCTATGGCAGGTGTATGCCTCAGGCTGAAATGCATGTGGTTCTTTACTTGTTTTGTAAGGCTTAAGCAAGCAGAGCGCACCTATGCCTCACTATAGGTTTCATGGCAAAACGTTTTTGCCCCTATGAAAAATGTTTACAGTTACCAAGGAAACTGTATTATCTTCATGTTCTGGAGCAGCAGCCTAAAATTTGGCATGAGCTATCCTGTGAAAATTTGCCTACATTTTTCTTGCATTTATAACCTGCTGGGGAAAAAGAGAAAAAAAAAAAAAAAAAGGAAAAGCTTCCGTGTTTTTAGCCATTAGGGTTTGGCAGCTATCTTCTCCAAAGCTTCTTCTGCAATGGGTGTGCTGCTTGATGGGACTGAAGGGGCTGAGTGGGACTTTGTGCAATTCCTCCTCTGTTTGACAAGTATTGTGGTTTGAAGAACAGAGCTTGTTGCAGGAGATTATCTCTCTTTTAGTGTCAAAGAACCCCTGCTGATGCCACAGCAATAAAAGGAAAACTGCCTAAGTGGAGCATTAGGAGCTGGATCTGAGTGTTACAAGGATGGGGACAACGATGGAGCACAAGAGAGGAGAGAGTAACTGAAATTATTAGCCAAAAGAAGTGAAGACAGAGAAAAGTGGAGTTAAAATGTAAAAATAATAGAGACGAGTGGGAACGGTCTGGATCTCAGAAAGGAAATATTTGACTGGGAAGGCCAGCAGGGAATCTATGACTGTAATACGGATGTACTGGAAATAGCACCAGTGAAAGGTTTATGTTTGGAAAATGATAGATGGGTATATACCTCTGCCTGTCCCCTAGAACTGATCTTTTGCTCCTGCCAGGTAATAATTCTGTAGGCCAGATGAAATGCATCTCGCCTGCCTCTTGTGGCCGATTCACAGAAGAGTGACAGCTTTTCACTACTTAAGTAATTTTCTAGATTGCATGTCAGAGGTCTGTGCTGCGAGAGTATGCGCATGTGGTGTAACTTCTGTTTATAATTTTTGCTTTTTAAAAGCTTAGCAAGTTGCACTGACTTTCCAAACATAGACTTACTGTTCTTTAGGCTTTTAAGCTTAACATATACTTACTTCATTGAAAATGAAGTTTTTCACTGAAACCCGACATCAATCAGTCATTCTTCGAATACCCTTAGAGTCTACATGCTTTGTAGTTTCTGTCATCACATGTCTTTGAGGAGGGAAACTCTAAATCAGAATATCCAAGGAAAGAGAATATTTGAGACATACTGAAGCTCATAGAGCTTAAAAGACAGGGATATACGTCTAAGCTCAAAATGCAGGCGCCTGGAAAATGAGACATTTGCAAGGACTATGGACTCAGTAAATTTTCTCTCTGGTCATTCAGCTCTGCTGCCCAATTTACTAGAGCTCTAGAGAGAAGAATTGACCCATTCCCACACATTGAGTGGTGCTCTGTATTTACAAACTTTGATTGTGTTGGTAAGCATTGAGGAGTTTCCTTTGCCTTTGTACAGTAACACTAACTGGGCTATTATGCAACCTTAATACTTTTTTTACTGTTTACTATTTAGCATTTCTTTCTTGCTGTCATTCTAAATAGCACTGATATTTACTTCTACATAAAATTACAAATGAAGTTTTGTAATGAAATAGAAAAGAATATTTTGACTACGGTTCTGTTAAGTATGCAGTGTTTTGTCATGGTAAATGCTCTCCACAGATATCATGTCTTATGATCACTGTTGCTTAGAATTAAGAAAAAACCCAAACATCCAAATGATAAAGTCTATTGCAAGATCAGTGGAACATACTGAAACTCCACTCTAGCTAGGAAAATTGAGTCATTGCCACGACTAAAAGAAATGAGATGACTTACTCATAAATCTCTAGCAGTCTTCATCTCTTGGACATCATGGCTAATGAATAACCATTTGTTTACAAATAGGCTATATCATTCTCTGGTAGGTGGAAGTCTGTGAAGCTAGATTGTATTTACTTCTTTCTGAAGCCTTCCAATAAAGCTTCTAAAAGGTTTCCCTTTGACTATCTTATGTCTATAAAAATTGAATCTACCTTACTCCCTTTGGATATAGTATTAGGTACAACTTTTCTCAAACTCTGCGAAAATCTTGAAATATCGCTGTGAGGTTTTTTTTAAGATGGTCTAATTGTAAGCCAGTTTAAATGATGTAATAATGTAGCTGCGTTTCCTTTAGCCTTTAATTGTACTTAACTGAACAGGTTAATTATCTTTTGCAGGTGGGATGAATATTTTTTCCTGAAACTTAGACCCATCAGACAACTGAAAAGTTCTCAAGATAAACAATGTTGAGTACATCCTCGTTATTAGAGATACTAAACAGTGAGAAGTAAACCCAAAATTTGATTACCAGTGAGCACTTGAACATTAAGAGGAAACTGTTTTTTTCCAAATGATGGATTTCAAGAGAATTTTTAAAAACTTCTCTCCTCTTTGAACTATTTTGTTGTCTCTACTTTTCAGTGTAGAGAAAATTTTTATTGATAATTCCTTCTGAAGAAGAACAGAGATTTCACTCGCTGAAGCACCACCACCAGTCGTAAAGGCTGTCCTTTTTTACTTTGTCCCCACTGTTGTGGTTTAACCCCAGCCGGCAGCTAGGACCATGCAGCTGCTGGCTCAGTTCTCCCCCTTATTCACCCAGAAGGGTAGGGAGAAGAGGAAGAAAAGGAGGGGAAAGAAATAAAACCTTATGGGTTGAGATAAAGACAGTTTAACAGAACAATAACAGAAAAGGAAAATAACAGTAATAGTAATGGTAAAGGAATATACAAGGTGAAGTGATATAACATAAGTCACTCTCACCACTGGGTGAATTGGTTGCCCAGCCCATCCCGAGGAATGATAATGGATCCCTGATCCCCGGCCAACTGCCATTTGTATCCTGAGCATGATGTCTATGGTATGGAATATTCCATTGGCCAGCTTGTTCTGTCTGTACTCTCTCTCAGCTTCTATGGGAAGCTGAAAAAAGTCCTTGACTAATATAAACATCACCTGGCAACAACTAAACCAATATGCATTATCAACATTCCTTTCATACCACATCTGAAACACAGCAGCCACTAGAAAGAAAATTAACTCTATCCCAGCTGAAACCAGGACATCCCTACATCACATTCCTTTCAGTTGTCTCCTGAAGACAAAATCTCTTTAGTCAAGTATTAGTGAGATAACAAGTTTTATTTTAACTAGTACAGATAACTTGGTTGCTGTGCCAAAAATTCAAGTTTTCATTTTTGAAAAAGAAATTACTTCACAGAATATTTTCCCCCACAACTCTTAAAATATACACCAGCAAGAAACCAGCACCCTTTTATGGATTCACTTGAAGACCTTACCTGTGAAATTTCAGCCTAAGAAATTATGAATTCTTTGTACTATGACAAGTAATACATGCTAAACTTGTTACCCAGAACTAGCAAGATGAGATCTTCCAACGTAACAATATCTTCTCATCTTTTTAGGGAACTCAATATCTGTTATTTTAACTTTCCAGATATTCTGAATTTCTACTTGAGGGCATGTATGGCCAATATGCTCCTACGTTTTATATCCTTTTGGATATAATGGTCCTACATTTATATCCTTTCAATTTATAACTCTTCTGTCTGCTACTCATGAAACATAAACTTGCTCTTCAGCCAGTCTGCTGCATCCATTTCATTTAAACTTAGTCTTAGCTCTCCGAATCAGGCTGCTCTTCTTTTAATACTGGTCCATAATCAGCTACACCAATTAGCGAGTTTCTGCTCAGATTAATTTATTTTTCCAACATTATAGAATTGTTTCAGCAATCAAGATTTTATTCTGTTTTTTTTTTCCCCTGGAGACTGCCTTCAATTCTCCTTTGTGTTTCAAGGGAATTTTCCAATTTCCATTGATAAACACTCTTTTTTTTTTTGAGAATATTACTTTTTTTCCAAAGTCATAGCGTTTCTTGTTGTAAACACTTTTCTAGTTCATTCTGAAACATGGCAAATGGGACTGAGCTAAGAAGCAGGGATGGGTTTGTTTGCAATCTACCCTCTATTCCTTTTTACATATGGCAGCATAGGTGTGTCTATAGAATACGGAAATATATACTTTATATATGTTTGTGCTTTATATACTGCTATATATCTATATGTTTAAATGCACAAATACACAGGGTCATCTGAGTGGAATTTTTTAATGAAACGTAGATTAGCTTTAATATTTTCTTATCCTCTTTGTTTTTATGTACGCTGCAGATATACTTGAAACATATTAAGTATTTCCTAAACAGAGAATAAGAAAGTTCTCAACTTGGCATTCTTGAAGTTAGTTTGTTGAGAAAGAATGACCGAAAGACAATATTACCTGCTTGTACCTATTTAACCCTCCCATCCCTCCGAATCATGCCCCAGAATACAGGTTTCTTTAGTAGGAGGCAAATCTTAAATAAGAGCTTGAATGTTCTCCTTAAATAGATTGTTATGTTGTTATGACAGGTAAAAAAAAAAATAAGTCATCTATTAGATGTCACTGGACTGTAGAATCACCAGATTATTTAGAACTTCAGTCTGACTGATAGCACAGCACTGGAAGATGCAGCTGCAGAAATCAAAATGCATATCTAAACAACACTGAGTCATTAGTCATGTTGCTTGAAAAAGTAATGTCTACTGATTTGCAGTTGCTTTGCTGTACCTTATTTTGGATTTTTAAAAAGCCTTATAAGATTCTTAGAGTATTAGACCTTTATATGTGTAAAGAGAACATCAACAGTTGCAGGAGTTGTAAAAACCAAAAAAATGGTTTTTACACTGTAGATAAAATTTGTCATTTTTTGACATAAATTAATGACAGTGTGGTGATAATTAAGAGGAAATGTCTAGTACAGACTAGTTATTGCATACTTATTCAATACTTTTGCCTGCTTGTTTTCCTTTGAAGAACATTTGGCGCTGGGCAGTGTCAGGGTATTGAAGCAGGAGGCCTGTTGGTCTTATCTAGGATGTCAATTCCTAATTTTCTTCTAATTTACTTTAGAAAATATGGAAGTGCCTAATATAGTAAACACAAGTAATTATTCCAGACCAGTTATTGTAGGGTTAGCAAAACAGATAACTTGACATGCTTATAAAATCTGTATAAATATAGGCAAGTATGTAAATTGTAATGTTTCTCATTAGAAAGTAATAGAAATGCAAATTGATTTCACAGAAAGCACACAAAATACTTTTTTTTTGGCAAAATTGTTTTGGTTTTGTGAGACATCAGTGTGATAATGCCATGAGAAACAGCAGGCATCTTGCTGCTTCTAAGACTATAGGGGTTTTCCCAGTATCAGACCTGCTCAGGTTAATGTACAGATCTATTATTTCTAATAGCTGTTTAGCTCTTTGACAATCTTCCAGACACAGCTCTTGCATTAAACCAGAAAACATTCACTAGATCTACTTCACATACACTCTGTCTTCATGGACATACCCTCTAGCTCTCAAACTTGAATTCCATTTTTAAGTATACTAAATTCTGCTTTGGTGGAATACCGTTTATCTTATGTTCAGCTGCGAACTAACTTTCATGAGAACACAAGGTAATTTAAGAGCTATTACTGCTCAGGGCTTGAATCCTGACTACTTCTACATGTACACAGAATGATGTGAGGGCTCAGGTTTCACTTGCTGGCGCAGTATTCCCAGAGGGCCAGAGTTTAAACTCTGGCAACCAAATTTCAATCGAGGTAGGTACAGGTAGATCAAAGGAAAATGCCTTTTGAAGGTTGAGAATAGATTAAGTGGCTGATGAAGAAGTAAAAATATAATCTCTCAGATTGTTATTGGACTCTGACTTCAACTGTTTTCTGCAGCTGAGAGTTCTCCTGGTATTCATATGAAATGAGATGAATAACTGAACAGATATGCTCAGACTATGAGTGAATGTGATTTATTGTATGAGGAATAACATTGTCTTGTAGAGGCAAGTGCAAGGCTTAAACTGGACAGCGAACAGCTTAGCAGTCCAGTTCTTTTCCCTGGCAGTTTAGTCTTGTGTTTCAGAATCTAAGCATTCACTCTCAATAAATTTTCTCTAGCTCTTGCTACAATATCCTGTCAAACACAAATAAATAATGAAATAATTTTTAAAAGCAAATAGGCAGAGCCCAATGGATCCCAGTGCATTGGGATCCATTGGGCTGTGATAGCTGGGACTGTGCTGATGCAGAATTCAGTCAAGGACCTAGCTCAATGCTGAATATGGCATAGGGAGACGTTAGCTGACTAACTCAGCCTCACACATGTCCTGATCCAGGAATTTTACTTCTGGTTACATGACTGTCACCATTGTAAAGTACAGACATGCCATGAGTCTTCATGGTAGGATCAAACAAGAGTACGAAGAGTTATGAATTGTGCCTGCCTGTAGCAAAGAAGTAGTAACTTGTCTGAAGTTAACTGACCCCTATCAACTGTCAAAATTATGAACTACTTCACTGTCAATTAAAGGGCACAAGAAAGGAAGCAGACAAACTCACTCTAACATCTGCATGATGCCTGGCATAATGTTTGTTTGATCTTAAATTGTGTTATCTTATTTTGGTGTCATTGCTGGAAATAGATTAGATTTTATCTGCAGCATTGTATTGGTTTTTTTCTGCTTTTGCTGAGTACTACTCAGAACCAGATTTTCGAAATATGACATCTATTTTTCAGGTACAATTTTGAGCACTGCTTTTTCTGCAAGCAAATGATAAAATATACAGATATGCATACAAACCTCAGCTGTATGTGCTAACTGAATACAAACTAAGCACAAATGGGCTTTTACAGATGTAAATTCTATCATTTTCTTGTACAAGTGACAGTGATAAACAACCACACACACCAGTGATTTGCATGCACAAAGTTGAAGTTTAGCCCTGAGTGCTTTTTGAGACCTTAAGTGTCATACCCTGTTGACAGCATATTTGACCTGAGAACATCAGCTTTTTAATCAAAACATCTCCTTGCAACTTCAGTTTATTTTCTTTATATCCATTACCATGCCTATTTATTTTTAATCTGTCATCAAAACATCTATCTTTGAACGGTTAGGCTGACTGTTGTCTTTTGCTGAATTATTGCTAATATGCAGGCAGGCATTGCTATTCAAGTACGTTTGCCTAATTTTGGGTCTAATCCCACTCATTTTGAAATTACTGGCCATCTTTCTATTGGCTTTCGATTGTACACTCCTTGGGGCAGGGATGTGTCTTCCATTGTTTTTTGTGAGTACAGTACCAGTGATGATGTCCAAGAAATACAAGTAGACAATGACCTATTCTTTCAAGGAACAAAAGGACGTTCTTTTTGATGCATTCATCTTTCATCTCTCTTGAGTTTGCCATTCGAAGTCAGAAAACTGTTTGCAGGGTTTTCACTTTCATCAGTTTCCTAGGTTTTTGCATCTTATAGTCTTCTCATATATCCTCATTAACTTGCTTCATACTCAGTTGTTCTAATATCTGCTTTTAACTCTACAATTGTGGGTAGAAAAATTAAACAAAAAAAAAATTCTTATGTTGTTTTTGGAAAATCTATGATATCCCACTCAGCAAATGTTTCTTTAAAATTATTACTATTTTTCCCCCCTGTAGCATCCTGCAAAAGCAGAAATAATGGAAATATAGCTTTTACACTGAAGGACACATTACTAGCTCCAAAGTACGCATATATTGAAATTAATTATGGAATTTAAAATTATTTTGGAAACTGAAAGTTCAGGATTTTGTGTTTCTCCTTCAAAGCTCAGTCCTTCATTCCACCTTGTAGTTGTAGTATCAACCTCAAAACAGGTTTATTCTAGGCAAAGACAACAAAGTCAGATGTTTTCTTAGAGGTTAATTAAAGTGGTGAAGATTATACTGTTTAAATACCTACTCTCTTGACTCACTGGATTCAGCCAGTTGCAGATTAAGGCCTGAATACAGTGGACAAAACTGTAAAACCCTAAACTCAAGTCTCAGCAGTTGAATAGTATGCTTAAACATACTTTGTATCTTTAATTTATGCTTAACACTTTTTTTTTTCTTGAAGAAATTTGGTGAATTTAAATGTATTTCCAATCTGCAGAAGGAATAAGGATAGAATGGGGCCTATCTCAGCAGGGCCAGAGAGTTAGCAGAAGTTGGAAGAAGTAGTCAAATTGAGCAGTATGCATTAATTTAAAAATTAAAAGCAGAAACATTTTAAGAAAGTGGCTTTGTGCATATTGTTTACACAGATACTACCAAATGGATTACTCATCTATTTTCATCATCAAGAAAATTCTCCAGACTTCAGTTTTGACAGTTTTAAACAAAACCCATCACCCCAGCTCAAAACTATATTTGCATATGTATATATGCAGTCTGCTACAAAAAAAGAAGATGCTATTAGCACATTGAGCCCTTATGCCTCTCTCTACTACAAGGGACAGTAGCACTAAGAAGAGATTGGGAGAGAAAAAAAAAAAGGCAAGGAAAAAAGGGATCAGTGGAGCTAAACACCTAACTGTTCTGGGCATTCTCCTTACCCCATGGCATGTTCCAGCTCTGAGGATGTTTCTCTAGGATCCTACTGGGCATATCAGAAATAAAGGCACATAGGAACACTGCATAGCATGGAAAATCAGACAGGAGTTAGGGCTTCTAAGACCTGCACTAGTTCCTACACACATCTCTGCACTTTACACAGCAGAGCTGTGTGCACTGTGCGAGCTTCAGGTCAGCTGGTGATGCAAAAATCCCTGAGGGCTAAACCCACGCATATTCTTGTTGTCTCTGTCTCTCCCTGTTACTGGGACTCTGAACTTCAGTGGACCAGCCCATGCACGCTGACCCTTCGCTGCCACTGGAGATGTTGTATCCCTTGCAGAGCATTCTCATGCCTTTGTCTGCTGCTGAAAATTTAATCTCTGGCAATGAAGCTTTGGCATCTATTAAGAAATAATATAGAGCATTTCTTTTCCCCATGTTTTAATGCATCTCCCTTGTGTTTATTTGTTTCTAACAGATTGTTATTATGATGAATTACTTTTTTCCCCATTTTCTAACTTAAGTGAACTCAGTGGATGTTTTCCTTTCCAAAAAACTGAAAACTAGGTCAAATTTTTCAATTTGGCACAGATCCAGGCTTACCACAGGAACTGAGAAGACTGCAGCATCGCCCAGTGAAATACAGATGTTTTCAGATTGTGTGAAACAAATGTCTATGTGTCTGTGCTGCCCACCCATTTGCCTCAGAGCTGAGTTTCCTTTCATTGAGTGCTAGGTTAGGCTTTCTGTCCCACCCGGTGATGTCTTGACTAACTATGAGCCCAGGCCAACTCTCAGAAAATTCAGCAGAAATGGCTGCTTCTTTTTCCACCTCACACAGAAATTTTGAGGGGAATAAAGCCTTCCATACACCCTGCAGAACAGATATGTGCTCAGGTAATGACACGGCTTTGGAAAGTGAGTGCAGGGTCTGCATGACCATTGCTCTCTTTGTAATATCTTGGGCAAGGAAGGATGAAGCTCTGACTACAGCCAGAATAGTTTTGCTTGACAGTTATGTAGAATATAAACTGCAAGGAGCTATGTTCATGTTTAAAAGTCATGAAGTCTATCAATTCTATTTTGATGGCTTTCTAGAAAAGGAGCTGTAGGAACTCAGGAGACATTCCAAGGGTTACAGGGTTTTTTGTTCAAAAAAACGAATGGAAATAAGTCTTTAAAAGGCTCAAAAAGTATCCCTCACGGCTTGATCTGTGCAGCTATTCTTTGTGGTTTCAGCACTTGTGAGCAAAAATGTTAGAATGCAGGGGAGAACTGATATTATCAAAATTGTGGGTGGAAATCTAGAAGACAAGATGCTTTTGAAAATGCAGCTTGTAACGTCTCCATTTTCATGCGGGACTGTGTAGAGAATGACGGAATTCAAGTAGTATTTTCAGGTTTTACTCTCTAAGAATATCCACACCATGTCTTTATATCCCTGCGCAACATAATTCTAGCATTCTAGCATTTATTAAGCATATACCATTACAGTCTTTCTGAGATAGAAAATACCTGTATAGATAGATCCTGAAAGTTGCAGAAGCCCCCAGGTTACTGAATGTTTGCATACTAGCAGTAAAGCACCTTAGAGAACAGAAGCAGAGATCAATGGGTGGGAAAATGACTCAATGAACATCTGTGTCAGCCACTTTGAAATGTGTAGTACAGAGGGAATTATCGATAAGGTCAGAGTCTTCATGAGAAAGCAACCCTTTCTGCAACTCTCAAGCAAGAAATGAAATAGCTTAGAATGCAAGTTGACAGATACAGTGTTGAGTGAGGCCCCAAGGAGCTTGTGTTGGCAACAGGAAACCTTTGATTTGAATTGTCTAAGGGTGGTAAAAGGTCAAAATTATTCAAATGTTGAATGCAGTGGGTAGGTGAATCCTGAACCAACAGATATGAGGCAGCAGACAGCCAAATGCTGCATCTCTCATACAGAGAGAGCTGTGTTTTTATGAAGATTGCATATATCCTGCTAACTTGTAATAGCCATTTTTGTACATTTGGCATGCGACATCTTCAGTTTATCCACATTAACAGAAATATAAATGTGCTTGAGAAAGACCCGAAAATATCTTTGAACAAGAATTGTTATGTAAGTAAACATCAATAAATGACTTAGTTTCTGAGCAGTTATCTTAAAGCTATTCATAAGAAAAAGTGACAAATTGCTAAATGAAACAAAGAGACCATGGAAAGGGCATAAACGTTCTGTTTAATCTGCCACTGAACTACTTTATGATCTTAGGCAAATCATTTAATTTGTGTATGTCTTCCCACCATTTCTGGTCTTATTAATTAGGACTACAGAGGATTCCCCTGCCATGTGGCTTGCACAGTATGTTGTACTACCATCTGATCATAACCAAGAATAAGAATGCAAAAATGACACTGGATTCTCGAAGGAGCGGGTTTTGACCCTTTCCATCAAATTGTTCCGATACTTGGCCTGTGATTAAATTCATAGTGCCATCACTCCCAAATCTTAATTTTTTAAGACATGAAGAATGCAGTTGGTCTTGAAAGGTTTTCCTTTTGCATTCTAAAATGTCATTGTCTCTGGAATCTGTTTAGTCACCTACACCTGTTTTACAGCACAACCCACAACTGCAAAATATGCAGGAGCAGGGAGCATGTGTTAATGAGTTGTAGTATTGATTTCACCAGCAATATTTTAATGCTGTTTCTCTTGGAAAATGAACAATAGATCTGGGCTAATAATTCTTAATGCATGTTGTGTATGGTAGTAGACAGTCCATATTCAGTAATGTACTTTATTATTCTATATAGAATCTAAATTATATGCTGTTTTACCACAGTGAACATGAGCGAAGGATCCATGCTAGTTTTTTTTGTTCTGTCAGCACATCTGGAAACAATGTTGTTTTCTTATGAGCGTGGCCTTCCTGGTGTGGATTGACTTGCCTAGTCAAGACTCCAGTGAGACTTCCTGGTTTCTGCTTCTCAATGCATTATCTTCCAAGACAGTTGCCATGTGATACAGGATTCTGGCTCACCATTCTTCCATCTCAGCTCCAAATACTATTCTGTGGACTTACAATTTGGGTGTGATGTATGTACCAAGTTAGTTGAAGGTATCGAAAACTTTTCATTATACAGTACTGATACACTGTTCATCTCTGTGGCTTGTTGCATTTTTACTCTTCTCTCAGTGCTTACCAAAAATAATTCAGCGTAAAAGCTCACATGCTTCTGCCTGGACCTGAGGAACCCGATACTTGTCAGAAGGACCGCTTAAGAGACTGGAAGGAGGTCATATTTCTTATCTCCTCAGCCTGCTGGTTCAGATTTCATTTTCCTGTCCAATTTGTTAGTGCTCCTAGATTTGTAGTTACTGTTTGTACCTCGAAGTATGTTTGGCCTTAAGACCATTATTTTCTCACAGAAATTTGTGATGATTATTCAGATTGATTAGACTGACAAAATATGTTCTACTTAGGATTCTCTTGGAATCCATTGAATAACAGCAGCCAGGCAGAAACCTGGTTTGTGCAGAGAACAACTGGGAGCACACTGTTGTGATTAATTATTTGTAATAATTTTATTTTTGCAATAGTATGCTAAACCTTTTGCAGCACAAAAAGGGAAGATGGGGAAAAGAAAAGAAGGGGCAATTTGAAATTCAGCAGCCAAGTACAAGTCTTTGTACTGACTTTCATATAGTCTAGGGCCTGCCCTTCTCTTCTTATGCATGATCATGTTCACTCAAAGCATCTAAGAAGTTTCTATTGGTTTTGGGGGTTAAACTCTCTAGGATTAGGAGCAGAGCTTTCTGAGTCAAGGGCCCCCACCTCTGGAATTAGTTTTCCTTGGTTCTCTGCCAATGTCCAGCTCCAGTAAGCTTCAGAGCACATGGTGAAATGTTTGTATTTGGGTTAGCTTTTCTCTATTTTTAGGTGGTTTGGGTTTGCTTTGAATTTTACATTATAGATCTGGAGATGGTAGATTTGGAATTGTTATTTTCTAACAGCACTATTTAGTATTACCCACCACGAGAAGATTTCGATGTCATTTATCAGTAATTTTGTAAGCATGCATTGCAGCGCCTGAATGAACGGTATTTTTATTTTCACTTTTATCTTGCCATTTTCCAGCCTGTGATACTGGAAGCAGTTTGACCCAAACTGGAAAAGCTCTTGAGCACAGAATTTTGTTCCTTGTGTGCTCTGCTGTGTGTGGAGGGAGGTGATGACTGTGCAGGTGGACTGACAGTGGGGTGGCTGTCACCTACGTGGGCTCATTGCTTTGCTCTGGGCAATCCTGCAGCAAAGGCCACCTTTGTACATGTTCTGCAGCCATCGTGGCTATGCCAACTGATCCCCCCAAAAGGGCCTGTCTGCAGTTAGTACTGTTTTTTGCTAATGAGGCTAAAACTATATGAGTATCCGGAATGTTTAAATCCTTCCACTCCAAAATGTAGACTACATTTAAATGATTATAAATACATGATTGTAAGTAGTCCAAAGTATTTGGTTATAAACTTTAATGTTTAGGGCTTGATTGTCTTATTATTTACCTCAATTTTAAACATTGGTGCTGATAGTTTCAATAGAAATGCTCCTTATTTGCACCAATCTGAGAAGACAGCAGGGTCTGCAAACACTTGACATGCTTTGAGAATAATACTAAAGGATCTTTAGAGGTGTGTATTTTAAAATTAGAGCTTTGCTGTGTGACAAAGGCTTTTTTTCCTCTATTGCAAGATTAGCCCTTGCCCTTTGTCCAAATACATTGTTGCAATAAGATCTGTTCAGGTTCCCACAGTAACAATCCTGTTGGGGAATAACAGAACCCAAGGCGAGGAATAAAAAGGCATCATGTAATACCTGATAGTCACCCACTTCCCGAAATACCCTGGGACAGGTTCTCACCTGTGTAAACTAGACCAGCACCTGAGGATGTGGCCCAGTATCTCTGTGGAGTGGGTAGTTGCTATTGGTGAGGTTGGTACATGCATCAGACAGATCAGGTATAGATCAGGTACATATGTTCACACTGCAGGCTCTCGGTAGATGTTCCCAGTTAACTTTCAAAGCAGCTGCTCCTCAGGACAATGTGGTGTTATATTTAGAAGTGCAGACTGGTCACCTGATGGTGTCCCGATTTAAGAACGGTTGGGTCTACGCTCACCATTCATCTCTTCAAAATGAAAAGAGGAATAGCTGAAGGGTTGGCTTGGCCCCGGCACCACTAAGGAAATTCTTGTTTTGGTATAAAACACTCTTAATGAGATTGCATTTTTCCCTACCGTGTCTAACTTCAGTCTGAGAGGGAAGCTAACACAAGGAATAAAGTAATCGTGTGCGCACTGCAATCACGACTGATTTAGCAGCTTGCACACGATTTTTTTCCCCTTTCTCTTCTTGTATTTGTGTTAATAAAATCGGAGAGCCGGTGGCTGGTACTGATTTAGATTTCCAGCCTGGATTTGCTCTTGTTTTTCTCCTTACTCCAGTTCTCCTTGTGCAATGCTGCGTGGCGCTGGCAGCCTGAGAGAGAGGGAGCTCCAGTCACACACATACACTCAGACCACGGAGAGGAGATTAACATCAAGGAGCCCACATTTGCAATAGCGGGTGGTGCTGGGGGGGAGGCGAGGGGAAAATAAAATAAAAGCAACAATCGGGTAAATACTCGTCTCTTCTCGCCACCAACACCTTGCACAGGTCTGAAATCGCTCGTTTTGCTTTGCTGTATTGCGCTTGCCTGGGATGTGGAGAGGGGAGGGGGAGGGGAGGAAGGGGGAGGTTTAACTTTTACTTGACATTACCGGGTTATTGTCAGTTCCCCCGTGTTAAACCCCGGTGGTTTCCCCTCGCCCCCACCCCCTCCCCGGGCTCGGCTCCCTCCAGTTAACTTTGTTTAAAGGGCTGCAGCCAGGAGGGCTTGTCCGGGCCTGGGACACAGATAGCGTAAAGTAAATAACCACCACAATTAGACCGGGGCCGGGAGTTGATCTTCGTGGCGAGAGATCTGCTTAGTTAGCGTTTGCTGTTTCGGGGCGATTGAAGGCCATCGTACCAAGGACANCTTTCGGGGCGAGTGAAGGCCATCGTACCAAGGACACGGGCGCGCACACACACACACACACACACACACACACACTCACTCTTACACACACACGCTGGATACAAAAGTCTGGAGGATCTAGGGGAGAATTGCAGCCGCCGGATCGGTGCAGCGGCGGCGGCCAGAGCCATGCGTGTCACGGCCTCCTGAGGGGGGGAAAAAAGAAGAAAGGAAGGAAGGCGGGGGAAAAAAAAAGGAAAGAAAGNGCGGGGTGGTGGAAAGTATTTGCCTGCTTTTGTCTCGCAATACAGTGAACTGGAAGATGGAGATGGATGTTAAGGGAGTTTCTCCGTGCCCGGAGCCCATCCCCCCGGCGGCGGGGTCTGGCGGCTGCCCGCACCAGCGCCCGCACCACCGCG
>VYZM01021394.1:235477-276694 GCA_013398915.1 Dromas ardeola
CCGCCGCGAAAGTTTACCTCACTTCGGAGGGGCCGGTGCCGGCAGGGCCGCCGCTTCCCTGCCCTCGCCTCGGTTTTCACCCAGCGGCGAGGGGCGAGTGACCTGGGGGATGGAACCCGGGCGCCGTGTCCCTCCAGCCCTGCTGTGTCATTGTGGACCGGGGGACGGCTGCTCGCTGCCGAGTGAAAACCTGTGGGTGACGGGAGTTCAACGAGAAATGGGTCAGATCGCATCCTTTAGTGCGGATATGTCTGCTGCTGGAGGAATCGGAAAGTAGGGAGGATGGGATGGAAAAAGGTTGCCATTAAGATAATGTCAGCGGAGTGCATTGATCAGTGCTTTTGTCTGCGGGCACTGTCTTCATTTCCATTCATTTTTCTCGGCATGGGTTTACCAAACTGAAGCCGATGAATTCTGCTGTGTCTGTAGGTCTGTAATAGTCAGAGACTGATAAATGTGTAAGTTTCATCATAATACAGTGATTGTTGCAGGGAGTGATCCGTGTCTGATAGACCGTAAAACACATCCGTTTATATTTTATTGAAATGTGAGTAATTCTCTGAAGGGACAGATACCCCAAAACGGATTATAATCCTAGCCTAAATGAAAAAAAAAGAAATGTTGCCATGTACTGGATTTGAGCTGTGTTTCTTCAACTAGTTGTACGATAGTTTGGTTTTGTTAGAAATGTGTAAGAGAACAGTAAGACAATGAAGGAATGTAAACCAGCAATGCAATAAATGAATGCAACAACTATGTCACACCATGTATTTGCATGACTAGAGTTGCAATTACCATGAGAAATACCAGGTATTTTGAAAAAATGGTATCTCTAACTGGAGACCCCGAGTTTGTAGTATTTACCTCCTATACTTTTAGGTTTGTTACTGTTTGGTAAAATCTATCCTATTGTTTTAATTAAAAGAGAGTACCAACGACTGATTATTTGAACAGGGCCTGTACGACTTAATAAGGTGTATACGTGGGCTTTATTTTTAAAATGATAACTGGTGGTTTATATTTTGTGATAGAGGAACACAGAATTTAATCTCCCTTGAGTTTATGAATATTTCATTCTGTCGTGACTGCATGTTACCGTACATAGCTAAATGATTTGCGTGTGTGTGATTGTTTCTAGGATCCCTTTCCTTGCATGATTTTACTGGAACTTAAATGGCTTTTATTTCAAAATAATTAAAACGTGGAGCCAAGGTTGCCATTTACACATGCCTTGGTTGTACCAGTGCATTGAGCATTTAAAAACCCTGCCATCAGCAGAAATCCATGCTCAATAGTTAGTTTCTGATCTGCCACACAGTCTGTCTAATGTTGTACCAGTCGTGGACATGAGGAAGGCAAACGAGGTATGACTGAAGGTGAACGACTACTAGAGAAGGCCTGATTCTCTATGATGTGGCTAATTAATGTGTTTAGATAACTCAGTATTGCACTGTTTTATTCTGTATTTGCCAGCATTTTCTGGACATAGAAACAAAAGTACTACCTTTTTTTGTCCTAGTTGTAGCCATGCTAAAGTACTGTGATATATTCCTTTTTTTTAAATCCGCTATCAGATTTTCCAGGCTCGCCATTGCCAAGGTGGTTGCAATGACTAGCTTGTATTTTTGGGAAGTGCTGTGATATTTCAAACCTCCTTAAATGTATGTATCTTTTCTGGATGCTGTCCCAGGACAACCGGTACTTTTTATTAGTGCAGAAGTGTTTCAGATATCTGGTAAGATAGTGGGACCAGAAATGTGATGAGAAGGGGAAAACCCATTAAAGCAATAGTAAAATCCAACACTATTGTGAAAAAAACATTCCAACCACAAAGCAAAACCCAAGTATTGCTTGAAACATCATCTAAGAACTTTCTAAATGGATTGAAATAACAGTACCATTGTTTATTTCGCCCTTAAACAAATGTCAGAGGCACACTGATACATCCTAGAAGTGTAAGCACTCTGTGGAAATTGCGAAGGACATTGGAACTTGATATTCTGACACGTGTATACTTTTGTATAAGTAAATATTAAGATTTTTCAACGTCTCATGCTTCCACTGTCAGCACTTGTTTTTTGGGATCATGCTTCAATTATAAAAAGTCTTATATTTTATTATTGAGCTCCATTTCCACTGGAGGTAAAAAGTTTTGCTTCCATCTAAATGCAACTGTGTCAAATTCGCACTCTAATAAAGCTATTTTTTGCCACTGCCTCTAAAAGGAACATTGCTGAATTTACCAAAGAAGGTATTTTCTTAATTCTATGGAATTTCAGTAGAAGGTACTAACATAGTGTTAATTACATGGATGTTGGAGATTTTTTCTGCTGTATGTTCTCTTTTTATTTATCTTTGAACTTCAATAAAATTGTGAAACACACCTAACTTGAAATATAGTGTCTTCAGCTGGGACGCTGACATGCTGAAGTGTATGCTTAAGTGCTTTGTTGGAGGAAGACCTAGGTTACCTCCCATATATCTTTCTGTGTTGAAACCATCGCTGACCAATGTATGAGAAGAGAAATTATGAAGATTGACTTTATAATTTATTAAGTACTTGGTGCTTTAAAGCGTAGTTGCCATTTAGATGGGAGAAAATTAATCAGAAATAGTAGTGTGTAAGATTTAGAAGATGGTTGACTCTCTGTGGATAATATTTTTTCTCTTAAAGCAAAGCACATCAGAAAATATTTTTTCAACACTCCTACAATGTTTTCTGTTATTTTAGTTGAAAACGTGTAGGTCTAACCCTATATACAGCAGCATGTTGACATTCTCCAGTATGGCAAAGTGGGTGACTCGGGGAGAGAACAACGTGCAATCCTGGCTGTTTATTCCTGGCTGGAGGTGTAGCTGAAGCCTGTGACAGGTTGTGTGGGTGGGCTGTCACACCGTCTTGCCACTCCGTGACTTGGTGCAAGGGTATGCAGGCCCATAAATTTTACTAAGGATTCTTTCCAGCTTATATTGGAGTGATAGCATCTTGGCAAGGATCAGTGTAGGGAGCACTTTGAGAGCTGAAGGCAGCTCTGCAATTCCTTTGCAGATTGGTGACTGTGGGTGACATTTGTCACAGCTGACATCATGACCAGAGTTTTCCCGGGGTGATACCCTGAGTTAGGACTTTCAAGCCCTTAGCTACATCCAGCATGTTATGCTGTCTCCATGTGCAGTACTGTGTAGCCCCCAAGTCCTCCAAAGTTGGCCCTAGCTACGGATTTGGTAATGTAACGTTGCATACCCAAAGAAGAACATTTTATTTTGTTTTCCACTGAGGAAGACCTCTGTATGTCGGAGGTTTGCACAAATCATTTAGCACAAATGATTTACAAGCACACCCAGAGCTTTCACTTTATACCTACATTCCAGAAACAAACCCCCCTGTGAAATAGCTCCAAGGTGAAGAACTTTCTGTGTATTTACATGGAAATGAGCACACCAAGGTTACAGCAAAAGCAAGCCTATCTGGGCTTGGTACATTGTATTCTGGGTCAAAAACAATTTGCCAGTGTTTGATATAAGAGTTCTGAAGTGTTTTGTGGGCTTATTTATATGTCTTTTCCCAGAATTCTCGCCTGTGATAGAGCTGTGTGAGAGTGGTACCCAGGTGTGAGCTTCTAGAGGGGAAAAGCTGAGTGCTTTGGGGAAAGGCACTTTGTATTAACTTGGGAATTCTGTTCTGCTGTACACGTGACCTGATCTAATCATCAGCCTCTGAAAGCTTTCCGCTAGTGTATTTACAGGACTACTGCTATCAACAATACAGTAGTTGTTCACTCATCCTCCACAATTGGTAGGTCAGGAAGAGTGGAAGACTCTTCGGGGCAATTCTTTTTTAATAATTTCTCTTACGTATGTAGTTTTGTTTGGTTTGAAAAGCCGTATGTTACTATATGTTTACATTTAGAGAAGAGAAGGCCTAAGAAATGCAGTTTATGCTTGAAACAGATGATGGGAAGTTTCTTTCTGGGGGTGGATCCACCCCGGTCTCAGGTCAGGTGTGCTTATCTTACCTTAGGGAGTTCCACCGTGCACAGGAGAGTAGTTGTCAACCACTGTCTTTTTCCTGGAAGTTTAGGTGTTTTTTTCAGGTAACCTGGGCCCAGCCCATGGAGCAAGTTGAAGTTAAGACCCAAAAGCTGAAACTGAAATCAACAGTGGATAAGGGGAACAAGTCTGGAGTGTGTGGGACAAAGAAAGCAGAGACAGACAACACTGCCAGTTGCTGATAGTAGCAGCTTCTCCTGGTAATCATATAAAATGCAACACTTTGTATTAGCCGGAGTTTCCAAGTACTGAAGGCTTTTTGCCAGGTGTAACATGGGCTGTGGTCTTGCCAAGATGTAATGCAGGCATGAGTAGTCAAGGTCAGGCCATTGTCTGCCTGGATGGACAAATTCTTAGCCATGCAGAGATGGCAGAAAATTTTATTTGTGGCTGTTGCTGTTCTAAGAGTTTGATGTCAGACAGAAACTCCAGTGTATCTTTTAAGTGTGGACAGAGCTGGAGAATAATGGGTCTTTCTCTAAATTATTGCTAAGAATGTTTCAAAAATCATTCCTCATCCCAGTAACATCAAGTCTGTCATTTTCAGGTCCACTTTTAAGCACCTATTCTTCATTCTTAAGCTGCTCCTTACTATGCTGTAGGCCGTCATGATACTGGTATTGATCTGCATAGTTCAGTGTCTTCCTGATGAAATGGTGAGAAAAAAAGCTTATTCTGTGCTAGCACCTTGTTCTTCCAGAGTTCCCAGAGCCTGGTGGCTGTCTGGGTCATGAGTGTGTCCCAAAGCCACAGACCCAGGACGTGCCGAGTCTCTCATATTCGGATGTTTGTTCTGCACACTCCCAGGTCACAGATCCAGGTCAGGCTCTAATTCGTGGCGGCATGAGGAGGTTCCCAGACGCACCTACCTGGAATGGCTGCCCAGAGCCACAGTGCCTGGCGGGTGGCCCTGGAAGGGAGGCTGTGGTCCTTTCTATAGCTGCTGTGGGCAGCAAAGCTATTAACCATGCCGTTAACCTGTTTTGGTGAGCAAGGCCCAGGGGTCATCTACTTTGAGGAGAATGAAAAAAAAATCAGATTAAAAAAAATCAAGAAGAGGAAATTCACTGTGAACTGAAAGCCTTACTTTGCAAGCAGGTCTACTTCTGCATTTCCATGCATTTGATGTACTCTGCCTCTCACACTTCTCTTGCCTTCTAGTGAGAGAATCCTTAGATGAACCTAGGATTGTGCCTTTATTACAAAATAAAGCAGATGAGAAGAACAGAGAGAAAGAGAGAAACAGTTAGTACCTCAACTGAAGGCAAGACTAGTAAACTCATATTTTATTAGGCATCGGAGAATCCATAAGGAGAAGAGATATTGGGAATCAGGCCTCATAATTTTCCTAGCTCCAAAATTACTTTTTATCTCATTATTCTGAGAAGTGCTTTTACTGATGTGGGAAAGGATCTTACCTTAAATAGAGTAAATACACATTTAAAATGCGTTTATTTTCAGGTGGCATTTTGAGAATCTGGAATGTGGAGAATGAGGTCTAGCACTGGTTTTATGTTAGAGTTAAAGCATAAAGTTGGAGAAGGAGGAACTGTCGTCTGTGTTTTGCCTGTGTCTGTACTAAAACAACATACATGATAGTGCATATGAATGATTCTTTAAAATCTTACACAATACTGAGACTTCTGAAAGAAGAATACACTATTTAAAATAGTTCTCCCCTTAAATAAATTGCATGAGAAATGTTTTGGCAAAGAACAAACAGCTGTTTAAATTTTTCAACCAACTGATCAATAAGTAGATGAAGCTTGAAAAGCTGTTAACACTCTGAATGGTTCCTGGGGTAAACATAGAAATATTCATTGTAATGCAGAGATTTCATGAAAAGTAAGTACTACTTAGAGTTATTACAAAGTGAAATTAAGTGCATATGTAGTTGATTAGGTAACAAATCCAGGGACATAAACAATGAACATCATGGGTGGGAGCTAAACAACCCTCTTGAGTCATCGCAAACACAACCACAAATTTTGTATGCAGAAGACACAGAACTGGCTCACTGGCTAAAGGCAAATTCGTCTTGGCTGCAGAAGGGTTGCGAGGATTCCTACTTGGAGGAAGATGCGGCACTGAAAAGGGCATTGTTATCTCCTCTTGAGCAGTTGGGACATTGCCTTGACTCAGATGTGGCTGTATGTGTTCGTGCCTGTGTGCTGAGACTGGAAAGCCGTCCTATTCAGGACTGCACATGACAGCCCAGAGCTTGGCCAATGCATGGCATATCCGTCCCACTTATGCAGAGCTTGTTCTCAAAAGCCCAGTATTCACAGGAATTCCTGTCCAAGGGTTGAGTGCCAGCTTGTAACGAATCTGAAGCTTCAAACAATGGATAATCAATGAAGCTAGAAAAGAACAATACCCATGTTGTTGCATGCTATTCCCAGTGTTTTGCTAGATGTTCACAGTGTTTTCAGACCATCGCTATCTGTGGTAAAAGCTTACTGTGTCATACTTCATCCTTACGGCACAGTAATTCTTACTGTACTGAGGTTAAGGTTTACTTAATTGCTCGGAGCTAAGAGGCAAGTATAGTTACTGATGTGTGAAGTGGTTCAGTTTTTGTTGGTTCCATATTTGGTTGTTCTCTGCCTGGCTGTAGCCATGCCTCTCACATAGTGACTGGGATTATTTCCCAGCAGCTTGTACTAGGTGGATTTCTGTACTGACTAGCTGTCAGTAGTAATTATCCAGTAAGGGTATAAAAAGTTGCACAGTCTCAGTAGAGTTATTAGTTTCTAAAAACCTGTGTCAGAAAATACCCAAATAGTAAAGAAAATGGGACTGCAGCTGTAAATAGGAAAAATGGCAACAGGAGCACTGATAATAATTTCCATAAAAGTAGTGCCTCAATCAGGTTCTAATGTGATGTTTAAACATGTAGACGAAAAAAAGGACAGATCTGAAAGATATTAGAGATAATAGGTATTCTACAGCTGTTTCTTTCCTTCCTCACTCCTCATCCTTTCTCCATGGCTTTGGAATTCTGTCTATAATGAAAACTTCTGTTTTGTTTCATTTCCCCACATTGCATTCTGAGCTATAAGGGGAATACGAATTGTTCCACGAACTATAGTAACCAGTGCATCTTAGCTGGGATAAAACAAGACACAATTTGGCTCATAGTATGGACAAGGACAGTCATGTATAAAATTTGTTAGACAGCCATGGTTTACTAGAAAAAGAGTAATTCTTCCATGCCTAATGGCTTCTGCCATGTGTTTAAATACAGCTGTTATTTTCATTATACATTCTATCAAGTGAAGACCAATCTTGTTATAGAAGCATAATAGAAAGTTTTCTTGACTGAAAACCAAGTGTTGGGTGAATAAAAATTACAGACTCAAGCCCCAAAGCTTGGTTAATATACTTAATGTTCTCGAGCTTCTGAGTTCATTCCATTGAACACCTTGGCCTACAGTTTCATAGTTTATTCTTTCAAAAAAAATATTCTACACAAGTTGTTCAAAGTGATAATGTGATCAAAGACTGAAAATACTGCAGGGAGATAAAATGAGTATTTCCCCGTTTAGTTCTAGACCATCTACAAAGGATTGTTACCATTGCCTGGAGAATAAAATAAAATTATATGGAACCTGTGCCTGTTCTGTTAGCGTAGGGTCCGTGTTAATTGATTTCAACAAGTGCCTCAAGCACCACTGACACCTCTTCTTCAATATCAACTAATGATGGTTGTCTCACTGAGGTTATTACTGAGTCTATACTCAATTCCAGGACCCCATAGCCGAAAATCTCTTTTTGGATCCAAACTTACATGCTCAAGATAAATCTTTGTGGATAGGGAGTGAAAGGGCTAATATCTACCAAAGATAATTTTAGTAGATGTTATATTTAGTAGTAATTTGATATTAGCTGTAGTATAATAAATATGCATTGTGCTTTGCTGAGAATTCAACAAAAGTATGTTATTGCCTTGAGGCAGTTACCATGTGAATCAGACATAACTCAGGAAGGATAACTGCAAGTCCTCACAGATGGGCAGGTGAGCATGTGGGAGTAAGACGGAAATAACTTCTGCTCTTAAGGCGAATTGAGAGTGAAAGGGAGTGGCACGGAGGACAAAGAGGGAGTCCTTGCTGGAAAGCTAATTGAAAACAGCAACTTTTGAGTAGAACTGGAAGGAAGGAGTTTGTAAGGTTCATATTTTGAGACGAAAGAACTTTATGAAGTGTGTATTGCGTCCATGTGGAGTTAAGGAAGCACACAACAGAATCTCGCAGAGTTTGCAAAATGCCTATCTAGGCTTCACAGACATTATACAGTGCCCTGGTTAGCCTTATTAACTTTATTGAGTGTGCTTCGAGGACATGCAGGCTTTCAAAGCATGTGAAAGCCACTTTTAATAATTAATTGGCTCACTCTCTCCCATGTATTGCTTCATATCTAATAAAAGGCAACGGCGAGTCCTTGCCAAAGCCAACAGATAAAATAATATTTAGGTTGGTTGGGTTTGAGATATGACAGTCTAGAAAGGATATCCCCAAAGATCTTAGAAGTGAAACAATCCCCATTTTTTGTCCTGCCTTATTTCTCCCATGACTCTCATATGATGTGCTCTTAGACTAAATTTTCCCTGATCTAGTAAGTGGTTTCAGGAAGACCAGTCCACTTTTAGAGAACAAGAAGTGTGTGTGCGCGTCTGTTTGAACTGATTTATAACTGGAAGCATGTTTCAACTTTACTGTGTCAGGGAGACATTCTGAAATTTCCAAGTGATAAACTGACCTCTGCCCTAAGCGGAGCAGCCACCATCCACACTATCATCTACATCCATGCACTTGCAGTGTGACACAGGAAATGACATGCCATTATCAGATGGCTGTTAAGATGGATGCAGGGAAAGGGTGAGCTTGCTGGCATGACCTCAAAGACAGACATCCACAGATGTTCTGTAGTCACTTAAGTGTGTGCAGTTAAAGTGTGCCTGTTGTGCACTTGGGGAAATTTTTGTTTTAACACTTAAGTTTGGAGGAGGCCATGAATATGTTTCCAGAGGGAGAAGGGAGGAAACCAGAAAGCTTAAAGGGAAGGAAAAACACAGGTTTTCAAGAGACCAAGAGGAGCAAGGCAGTAACAAAGGGCTCGACATTCATCCTGAACCTGACTTTATGTGGCTCCCACAGGGAGGTGGCTAACGTGGTGGAAGCTTACTGTCTCCTGCTATTGTGGTCTTATGCAAAGCATAGCCTTGTTAGACCTTAAAATGGAGACCGAATGTGTCACTTCTTGAACTGTCAAGAGGACACACCCTGTGCAGAAGATTAATAAATGATGAATCAATTCTAAGAGAAGCCATGTGGAGGCTGGAGAGTCAGAGTTGATCAAGGTCAATGTGGCTCAGGGAACCTTTACAAGAAGGGTCATACCACAGGACTGTCATGAGGTAATCGGTCAGATCTACATCAGAAGTGGAATCACCCAGTGCTGGGAATTGTTGCTCTGGGCAGGAACAAGGCTCTGGCTTCTCTGTCTGGTCTGGTCTCCACTGTGCGTGCTCTGCCTGTTGGTTAAGACTCACCAACTTTCTCTCTTTAGGCAGTGTTTCATAGTCATATTCTTTTGCATGCTGTTGTGTGCAGAGCAGTTAGTAAGGTCTTTCTTACTAACTGGTCTAGTAATGCAATCACAATTATACCTAACTGCTATTGTTTTAGAGTTAGACTTACATCCTCACACCAGGCGATCTGTTAGATCACACTATCCCATGGACTGTGGCTTTATTCCTGGTAGGTCAGATCTATCCATAATGCCCATGTCATCTGCAGGTACAAGCAAAGCCCATTAAAAGATGCCATTCTGCAGTGCCAGTCTGCGTTTCACAAGTGCCTGTGCATGGTACCTATGATCATATCATGACACCTCTTAGTCATACATCCACATCTGGGGGTAATAACTGGAAGAGACCAGAGCCATTAAAATTAGATAACCATAGGTAACAGGTGCTTTTATGTATTATGAACTGTATCTTATTATTAAGACTTAGGAGCAGGAAGACACTGTGGTGCAATAATTGACAGGTGCCTAAAGCGTTACTCTCTTATTTGCTGATACAGGTGACTTGTTTCTCACACAAAGGAAAATTATAGATGAATCTGGCATAGGTCGGTAGAACTTTTGCCATTTTTAAGGTCAGATTAGTTGCATCTGTTGACACACAGTTCTGTAGTATCAATAGACTCAGCAATTCAGCGTGGTCCTTGCTTTGTCATACATCATGGGTTCCCTTCTAATGCTGCGGCGGAGACTGTCACAGCTACTCAGAAGACTGTGAGGAGGACTACTTCAGCAGTCAGGGTCAGGACCACCGAAATGTGGTGTGGAGATCACTGCAGAGAATTAAAAAGGTGAGGTGCCAAATGGTAAGTACAGAAATGCACTGTGCACCAAGCTACTCTGTGCGCAAACAGAAGTAGGTGTATCATGCAGAGTAAAGGCAGAAAATACTAAGTTCTGCTTCCAACCAAGATTTGTTGTATTATAATGGTGGATAAAATAATGGGGGAAAAGCGTATATGCAACACTTAGGCAAGAATCATAAAACTCACATTTAAAAGCCAAAACAACAGAAAATACATAAATGCAGCAATGAGATCTAGTGATAAATTTTAAATGCAAAGTTAAGGAGAAGAAGAGCAAGGCACTTTATTCATCTTCCTCTGTTGTTAGCAAGTGTGAGGGAATGAGACCTGCTTGTATGGTAGGCCACTGCTTGATCTGAAGTGTCCAGGGGCACATTCAGCATAGGTAAAAAACTCTTTGGGTACTCTGTCCAGGTGGTACTGAATGCCAATGCAATACTGGCCATTGTGGGGGACAAAGTGTCACCTCTGATTTGTAGTCTCTGACTGTCCCCTTTCCTGATCTCCTTCCAAACCAGTGGCACCATGTGCTGGCAATGCCACTGCGGACTCAGGAACTGAGGACAGAGACTGAACCCTTGACATGAGTATTAGTGTATCTCTCTGACAGCAGCTTTAGCACTTTAACATCATCCCAGATGTGCAAGGGTCAAAAGGACCAGTAAGTTAATAAATTTAAAAAACACAGGGTTTTCAAAAGTGCTTCTAATATGCTAACAATATTTTTAAAGCTGAGATCTAATTTTTGACTTCATAGCAGGCTAAGAACAAATTTTTTATCCTACAGACAAAGGAAGCTCACCACTTGGAGGCATGTTATGTTTTACATTCTTGAAATGATTTATGACTGAGTAGAACTTATTATGAGTTGAAACTGTGCAGGAGGGCGTGGGGTGGTATAGATTGTTAAAAATAATCCAAAGGAAAGTGGATTAATAGACTCAGATGAGGTAGTCAGATGTGCGTTGTCAGTGCTCTAGCAGTTTAAAGGATTCTTCCATTTACACACGTAGGAGAAAGACATGCTATAGCATGAATGGGAAATTGAAACTCACTTCTGTGCATTAAGCTCTTCAAGGTTATAAGAGAACTGTTTTGCCCAGTATAATTTTGGGAGTAATTTTCACCTTTGGAGAAAAAGGAAGGAACACGGACAGGCTGCAGTTTGAAATAAATCTGCAGGTTTAAAGTTTGTTAAAATAACAATATTACTGAACATGCATAGTCCAAATCTTACTCTGTTCCACACAAAAGACAGAAACTCGCTTGATGAGATTTTGTTTGGGATTAGGAATTATCCTGCCTTGGAGCAGGAGAATGCTGTAGATCTTCCACTTCATTCTTGTGTGATTCTGTGCCGAAAAATGTTTTGATGCTTTTTAAAACGAAACTGCATCTGCACAGAGTTTTAAGATGCACTCAAACTCCAAAACTTGATATGAATTACCTGACAATTGTATTAAATGAATGCAAATGTAAATAAAATTACTCACTGCAGTCCCACAGTCAGGTGTGCACACTTGCAGGATCAGATCTTCCAATTTTGAGCTTTTGAGGGGGAAGCACCATCTCTCTATATGTATTTAAACTTTGCTGCTACAATGAAACCTGTATACTTATATGTTCATCTAGCACTAAGTATAATATTTCAGCAGTGTAAAATTGTATTTTCTACTATATCGAAAACAGTCTTAGGGCTCAGTAAAACAAGTGTGCTGGAGATGTGATATTTAACCTGAATCTATTTTTGCTAGTAGATAGTTCATACAAAGTGCTAGTGTGATAGCTGAACAATGGTTTGAAGCACCTTAAAAAGAACATATATTTTAAAGTTGAAACCATCAGCAAACTTGCATTTCCTAGGGTGATACTTTTAAAGAGGTATTTCATTATAATGCAATGTTTCAAATTCCAAGTAGTCTCTTTCTTCCATGTAGAAGGGATGCTTATCAGTGTCAAACGTTGCTATTGATACTAGAGCCTTAGCCTGCACAACAGATTTATAAGAGCAGAATGCTTCGTCCTCTCACTCTTGCAGGAGCATCAGTTTGAAGAGTAACACATCTGTAACAGATTCAGGTTGCTTTTTTATCAGCAGCCAATGGTGACACTCTTAAGAAAGGGCCGAATTCTCATACCCACAAATACATTTGTCAACGAAATATAAGCATGCAAGACAACAGTTCAGTCACATTTTGCTTTCATATTTTTCTCTTTTGTGCTAGGGCGTAACTTCTAACTGTCAGCTCTTTCAGCTGAGTGTCAGCCTTTTTATAATTGCTGCAGCGTGTCAACCCCTTTAAAATTACCATATGTCAGCTGTTTACCATATCGACTGAAAGCATGCGTAGTGGGTTGTTCCCCTTTGCCCTACCTGTGTTGCTCTTGGTGACAGCCAGGTGGTTATTTTAGCTGACAATTCAGCCACTGGCAGGAATGCCTCAGGTGTATTTGACGTGGCTGTGCTGACTCCAGGAAAGTCAGTCAGTCGCAGAACCAGACAGTGGGAAGAATGGGGCTGGGTGGTGGATGTGCTTGGCAGGCTGGCTAGTGGCAGACTTACTGATCCCTTCCTTCCTTGCCTGAATATTCAGACAACCAGGAAACAATTACACTGTAGGTGGTGTGATCTCCGTGGGAGTTTACTCGTAAGAAGACCTGACTACAGAAGCAGGAGAATCTGTTTGTCCTAGTGTCTGCCTGAGTTTTTGACTAATGCCATCACTATAGGCTGTTAGCACCCTGCAAATATTTAAAAATATTGCAATAACCCCATTTTTCCTGGTCCTCGCTGACAAAAAGATGAATGGCAAAGGGCTTACTCATGGCAAACCTTGTGTTAATGGTAATGTGCCAGTGTGTGTCTGGTTTTGGACTGTGTCCGGTGACTGGTTCCTGACTGTGAACCGGAGCTTTTGCTGGCATTTTTCTGTGTCTGACATCCAATTTGGACCTGTACTGCAGAGGGAAACAGTAGTAAGCTAGTAACAGAGTGCCAGATAGTAAGAGGATGACAAGTCTTTTCCAGTCTTGTGTGAATGTTATTGAATGAGCAGTCAGTGTGCTAGGGGCCAGTGAGCCAACAAATATGTTCAGCGCTCCCACAAAATAGTCTTCAGAATAGTAGGAGGTGTGATTATGAAGGGGAGGCATTTGAAAGCTATAGATAGTGGAGTTAGGCAGGGGAAGTGAGCTGGCAGGAAGGCGTTTTGAAGCTAAATGGGGCCCTGCATAAGCCTTTCCCACAGCAGCTCTGCCCATCCAGCTAGCACATCCCGCTGGCATGGAGCAGCAAGGGCAGGAGGCTGCCAGCATGTTTCCCTGTGGGAAAAGAGGAATGAAGGTTATGGGGAAGTGTCAAGGGGACATGCACATGGGGTGGACACAAAAAAGTCTGAACAAGGGGCATCTCTGCCAGGACTGCAGCTGTAGCAGTGACCAGCACTGGCTGTATTTCAGCTGCTTTCACCAAGTCTCTGCATAGATGGGGTGAAAGCAAAGTCTCTGATGCTGAATTGTCTGACATTCTCTCCTTTTGTATTAGCCGTATTATTTACCAATTTTGAAAATGATTCAGTAGGGGATAACTAGTGTTCTGAGATCATGATGGGTCTAGTCAGCTTTCCAGAAAGTACAGCAATTACCGTGTGAGTAGAGGTGAAGGTGACAGACAGGCCGGGTGGCTGCTCTCTCTAACCTAAGCATTAGTTTTCTTGTGTTTATGTGCACACCTCTTCTCTGTGATTAGCCTCAATGGAAACAACGTCATGAGGGTCCTGTTGGCAGCAACAACTTAATAGGCAAAATGAGGGGGGTAGATGTTTTTCTGCCTTTTTCATTTTTAATTGAATAAGGCAAAATACACAATAAGTGAAGTCTGATTTGCATGAAAATTTGTATGCATGTATAATAGATCTTAATGTTAACGCGGGAAATTACTTTCTCTCAACTCAGTGGCCTGTATAGTTGATTTTTAGAATTACTTGCTTCGTTGTAACTTTCAGTAAGTTTCTATTGCAAAATAGTGCCTCTAAATTCCTTGTGAAATACTCAAGCACTTTGTAGTCTAGTAGATAAGGACATTTCCTTCTATTGGAAAGTACTTTTTATTAAAATCCATTGGCAGCTTTTCGATAAATTCTTCTTTTTTTCCTCTGTCAAATGTATTATTATGAGTATAACAATGAATGCTATCATTAAGAAATACCATGCATTTAATAGCCATAATTTAAAACTTTTATTCCACGAGCAAATGCGTGTGTGTGTCTGTGTGTGCAAAAGCCAGTTTCCATTGGATTTTTGAATTCAGCTAAGTCTTGGAATTAACTAGCAAATATCCTTTGTTTAAACTTAACAATGCTTGTATTTGATATTTTCAGAATTAATTTTTATAGCAGATTTCATTATATCTCTGTTGTGTTCTGGGTACAATAGGGCAGCTCACTTGCAGCTGAATTAAAATCTGTGGTTTAATAGCAGTTTGACTTGCTAGGCAATAAACTATCTCCTGTAAATGGAGGTGCTATGAAGATAAAACATGTTAAGTCAATTCTGTAACAAATCCCTGTGTTGCTGATGGAAAATATTCCAGAAGAATTACTCCCTGCTATGCATGGGGGCTTCATGAATTTCAGGATAATGGAGATTACTATCTCTGAGGGGTCTGCTGAAATATACCCTTTCCCAAAGCACTGTCTGAATTAGTGGAAGCCCTTATGGATCAGAAACTGGCTATGGCCTAACTACACTTTCATTTGCTGTGTTTTAACAAAAGTTATGATTTTAAACTGACTTTAGGAATTTGTTGAAAAGTCCTGTGTGGATACACTTAATTCAGTTAAACCTAGATAATACAAATTTAATATGCACAGGTAATTTATAGGTATAAGCTAAGCTAACAGAGTAAGTTTTTAACTGTTTACCTAAATCAGTTTTTAAACAGACAAGGAAAAACTTTCATATAGTACAAGATTGAGAAGATTGGGACTGTTTACCTTGGAGAGGAAATGAATCAGATGAATCAGAAGTGAGATGATAAAAGGTTACAGACAATGAAGGCATAGGCTCTACAGAGCAAGAAATGCTATTCTACCATCAGGGCGGAACAAGGAGCATTCAGTGAAGCTTAAAAGTGGCAAAGTCAAAAGTAAGTAAAAAGAAATGCTCTGCCATGCAGTGAACTAGTTGCTGACGTAACTCATTGTCGCTGAATATCTCTGAGGGCGAGTTT
Organism: Dromas ardeola; assembly: GCA_013398915.1. Taxonomy (NCBI): domain Eukaryota; kingdom Metazoa; phylum Chordata; class Aves; order Charadriiformes; family Dromadidae; genus Dromas; species Dromas ardeola. Next base: position 251,153 of record VYZM01021394.1, read on the forward strand.
TACAGGACTCCAGAGGAACAGAGAGTTACGTGCAGGATAGGTTTAGTCTTGACTTAACTGAAGGGGTAGGTTTGAGTGAAGGACAAGGAAAAAGCTCTGCAGCTTGATGGTGCAAGGGCATGCTGATGCTTAGAAAGATCAACGCTAATGTATACAACTCACCTGTTTATGTGTGTAATAAGGGTATGCAATTGCAATGGTAGGGATTAAAAAAAAAAGAAGAAAGGTGGAGAAGGTAAATGCCTCTTTGGTTCAAGCAGGTCTGCTATTAATGAGGTCAAAAGGACTTTTTTCCCATGTTTTTCCTACACAGAGCTGCTTGTCCAATCTTTTGGTTGCAGGGTTCGGTCTGGGTAGATCTCCAGTACCAATTTCTTGTTCTCGTACAGATCACCACAATTGTACCCATTACCTTCCAAAAGCTCATAATGTCTGGTTATGCCTTAAAAACTACAGCAAACTCTGTTGCAGTCTCATTAAAAGTTTGAATCACTGCATTTCATTGTTTCTGAGGAACAAATGCCGCAAATTTGTCTGTAAAGGTTGACTGTCTCTCCCACACACTTGGATAATAGAAAGTACCCTTGTCTGGTAACCGGAGTATGAAACAGGACAGGCTTGGAACACTTTCAGTGTTGCTTAATGCTTGGTCCTTGGGAAAGGAAGTGCATCATAGGACGAGGTGGTTTGTTCATGGTTGTAGCTGCTAATCAAATGAACTGGGGTCCATTTGTAAGTAGCCATAGAGAAACAATGCAGGCAGAGCAGGAAACCAAAGACAACCTGTTCTCATCTCGCTGCCTCACCCCTGTGACTCTAGTCTCTTAGACATACAAAGACACCTCTTGGACACAGTTTCTAGAACTCAAAGGGGACTATATTTTGCTGATTAACGCAGGAGAGCCTGGAATCAGGCTCCTGAGTTGGGTTTGTGGTGGCAACGGGAAAGACTGCAGTGCAGAGTTAACCACCACTTCTGGGATGGTCTCAGTTCAGCCTGGAGAGCTGTGTGCTACAGGGAGGAGAGGTCTAGAAAGTGACTTCTTTTTCATGTGGGTTCTTGCCTTTTTGTTGCCTACTGCTCTGCCGTAGACGCTGAGTATGTCTGTGCTGCCTCTTGGCTCTCCTTAGTCAGCAGCTGCTGCTTTGTTCTCTGTGGAAGAAGCCTAATCATTTCCCCAGGTAAGCAGCTCGGCTGTTCTGGGATCCAGCTGCTACCTGGATCTTCTGTGTTGCTGCTGCGGACTGCACATTGTGGCAGCCCAAGAATGTGTGCAGTATGCTATTTCTTTTGTCTCACATGCTCAGCCAACCCTGCCAGGTTGTTTGATCCACATACAAGTTCTCTCGCTGTTTGCTGTTTCTGATGGAATGAGGTCAGAAGTTACGTCTAAGGCCATTTAATCATTCACTTTGTCCCTATCATCTACCTTCACATCCCGCCATCCTTAGGCATGCCTACTGTATCAATAGCCTTATTGTGATATGGTGGAAAGACCTGGCATGCAAATCTGACATTGCTCGTTATTGTGGCCTGGTTTGCATGTCAAGTCTTCTGACTGTCTCTCATGAACTGTGTACTCCACAGGGTTACAGGATGTTGACAATGACCCAGTCATAGTCAGAGGCTGAGGAGTACCCTCTATGTACAAAGGATGTATTTTTCCTTTTTTTTTTTTTTGTTTTGCTATTATTCTATTGTTCTTCATTAATGTAAGTGAGAGTCAGGCATAGGACAAGAAAGAATCAAGATTTCCTTTTTTCCTACTGCTTCCTTCTCCTCCCCTCCGTTTCTTCTAGTCCTTCCTTCAGGACACAGCAAACTAGAGGCAGAGTTGGTGGGTAGATTGGGGAGGAGAGCTGGTCAGAAGATTGTTCCAAAGTATTTAATTGGAAACATTTCAGATTTGATCCAATTTCAGTAAATCAAAGACAGGATATCACAGTCACATGGGGACTCATGGCAGGCCTGTTAATTAAAGATATTCTTTGCAGAAGAGCCTAATACCCTTGCACTTCCACAATTGGTGGTGTGGAGCCAAGACTTTGAAAACTCTGGAAGTCCCAGCAGTAAATGGTGCTTATCTCTTAGGTGCTCAGCAAAAAGCCTAGATATTTCAAAAGCTCAGCTAGGTCCAAAGAGGCAGAAGGACCAAAGGTCTGGAATCTCTGGTTTCCCAGCCCATGTCAGTGTGGCTGTGGGATGGTGCTCGGTCCTACTGGAGCCCTGTCCTTGGAGGCCTGGCAGCTGCTTGGAGACACTTACGTGTTCCTCAGACTCATGGCTACTGCGAACACAAATACCAGTTGCCCTTAGCCCCAGAGAAGTGGTGGAGGGCCACCTCCCTCCCAAAGGAACAGCCTGTAAACTGTCCTAGCTATATATGGTGGTGGTGGCTTTTAAAATTTTATTCTGTTTGTTAAAATTTTGCTTCAATCTGAAGTAAAATGGAAGAAAATAGAAAATAATTCCTGGTGAGCATGAACTGCTGTCTTCTGGCTGGCTTCAAAGGGGAGCCTGAGAGCAGCTTGCCAGCTGCACTGGGGAGCAACTTCTTCCGTTAAAGAGATACAGCAATACATTTCTCTTCCCAGCTGGCATTCACTGCAGCTCATGTTTATGACTCTTCCCAGTGGAAATAAAGCTCTCCAGAGGACTCCTGGCTAATAGCATGGTCTAATGGAAGGGCCCCTGTGCTGGGTGGTGTTAAGGATGGAAGCGTGAGCGTTACCAGCTTGCATTAAAAAGTCAGACCCTGTAACTTAAAGCTGTAATGATTCATTTCCTTCGTGGACGGACTGTAGAGAGGCATGCGTAACAAACAGTGATGAGTGCTAGGACGCCAGTAAAACCAATATAAAACAAAACCATGCCAGAAAAAGGAACACTAAAAAAATGTCAGCAAAGAAATAAAACAAAGGTGATACGGGGCTCATTCTACAGCCAGGAAGTTTTTGTCAGTCTTATGGGAATATCAGTTGTAATTCTGAAATAAGTAACATTATTACTGAAATAAGACTTTTGTGCATGTATACAAATACAGGTTTTAGAGAAGGTAGTAGTTTTAGAAAAGCCTTTTTCTGATGCTTACCTATTGCACTTTTTTGAAATATTGTTTGCATGAGAAAATATACTGCAAGTATGAGTGTATATGTTGTATTTAGATCTAATGTTATGATGGCTATAAAATGACCCATTTAGAATAATATGCAATTGGGCTCTGTTAATTTTATGTGTTAGCCTAAAATTTCTGCTGTAGCAAGGTTATTTTATGTAAATACAGAAGTTTGGATTGTAAAGTAAATAATTTCCATTCCGTATTCAGCGACTGAACTATATTTCTTTTTGACACTTTCGCAAAATGTGTTACACAGGATTAGTAAAAAAATCACTCACTAGAGCTTTTATATTTAATTTCACATGGCTCTGCTAACTGAAAGAGGCAGTACTATGTTAGAAATACAGTATTTTCTTTGTTTGGAGAGGAGGATGTTACCTCTGATTTGCTTACTTGTGGTTATTGGTTGTTCTTGGGAACACTAACATTTTGGAGCTGAAATTAATAAAGTTGAGATCCATTAAGCAGAAAAAAAAAAAGAGAGAAAAATGTGTGTTCCTGTGAAAAATCCCTTTGTAGGTAATAGTATAGCTATGTGTCATTTTTTAGCTACTGAAATGTAAAGTAGGTAATTGGAAAATGCCTACGTTTTCCAACTCCCTAGGATACTAATAAGCATACTTCTGATACAAACACTGCATGTAATGGTTTTACCAACTCGGCCTGCTGCTGATGTGATACCGGTACCAACAAATCACAGGCCATACCAAATGTGGTTAGGCGCTGTCACACTGAATTTAACCCTCATCTGTTAGGGAAGGAGTCCAGGTGAAAGGTCACTTCCAACATCAAAGTGGCCATTTAATGCTTTTATTTCCTCTAATTGTAAATTATAATCAATGAGAATCATTTATAAAACTTGTCCAGAGTAGTGATTATCTACTTAAAATGACATCTTCGGCCTAAGGCACTGTAATTGCAATCAGGTTTATGCCATATGATCATAATGGGATTCAGAACTTATTGATGTATATGGTTAACTTGTTTGCAGTACTTGGCAAATAGACCCAAGTAGGTTATTTCTCTGATAGGAACTTCATTGCGTTTGACCTTTTGTTATCCAAGGATTTGAGTAAAGTATTACCTTCTCTGGAATTAGGTGCTTGAGTAAAGCATTTCACGGGCCTACTTAACAGTTCATCTGTGCTACAATAGCAATTAATGTCTGTGTAAGTAAACTTTCTATTTTAAAGGTCATTAATTTTCTTTACACACTACAGCTCAGAGAGCCTGCTACTAAAATAATTGGGAACTAGCGGTATTGATTTACGAGGAAGGATTAAAAAGACTAAAAATCTAAAGCTTAGCTAAGTGGTGAATAGGAAAGGGTGTGATGTAAGTTTGTCTCTTGGTGGTTTTGTTCATATTGTGTATCTGGGCTATGTTCTTTGGCTTCTGTTTCGAGATAGTCGAACTACATGTTCTAGTCATCCTTTCTGGTCTTAAAGCCCATACACCCTACTTATCTGATTCTTTAAAACTTGAGGAGGAACATGGTTCTTCTTTACATGTAGAAGTATTTTACCCTACGGACAAACCAACAGGTCCTGTTCTGCTGTAACACTTGGGGGTGTAAAGGATGTTTGGGTGGTGATGCAGCTCCAGTAACACAGTTGTGCCACTACATTGTTTTCCTGGATCAGGGTGGAGTCTGTCTCAGGGAGTTCTTCCACGCAGAGGCTGCTTTGCAGTGGTGTCACGCCACTGTGTTAGGAGATCGCTTTTTGCTCTGATGGAAAATGTTCTTAGTCCTGGCTCTCCTTTATGCCAGTTCTGACTCAGATTAATTTCAGTCACCTGTATGGGAGTTACTTTGGTTTTACAGCTGTATTAGGGGCAGACTGTGTTTCATTAACTTTATGAAGACTATGGTAATGTGAACAAGGGTTTGTAGGACTGAAGCATTTCTCACTGATGAGATTGATTCAACAGTAATTCCTCTTACGGATCTGTTTTGGATTTGTCTCCTTCAGTTGGCAGCACAATTAGTTCTGTAGCATCTGGAAAATGGTTGTGCATCATACATTACCATCATAAGAATCCTTATTATAGTATATTATTTATCTGTAGCAGTGCCCACTATTTACTGGGGCTTTCCAAAACATAAGAGGATCTTCAATCTGAAGTAATCACAAACTAAATAATCAGTAGCTTACCAAAATTTAGAAACTAACCATTGTTGCCAACTAGATCCGTAGAGAATATTTGATGGCATGGCTCATAGTACATCAATTAAGAATTGCTGATGAGACTCCAACACAGCAAGTAACAAAATTAATGGAAGGGCAAGCAGTGGAGCTTCTTGCAGTATTTCAGTGTTATAAAGCTCCATTTCTAAATTAGGAGAGTGCGTGTTACCAGACTTTCAACTTGTTACTGATCCAAAACTGAATGTTGCCCATTAAATACTATGGGACAGTGTCATCTTTGTGAAGAAGCCACGTGATGAACTGTGCAGGAGAAAGCAACGTTTTCTTTGGCAATTAAAAAATAGGTATCTGTTTGAACCTGCGCAGAAGCTGAAGTGTGAGAAAGGCAGAGGGAAACTGGTCAAAAGTAAAGGAGAATAACTGGAGCTGAGCCTCAGTGAAAATGGGCTGAAGACTCCAATGCCTGGCTTCTATTCCTTTACTTTGGGTAGTCTTGTGGGGCTGAAGCGGCTTGTGTGTGTGTATGTGTGTGTGTAGACATACTTACTGCAGGGAGATTGAGATCCTTAATCTGGCACTCCCAAGCAGCAACAATAGTTAATAATTTTGCATCATATTTTTCTAGAAACTGATCGGTGCTCTGAATTGTAAGAAACAAATCCACAAAGAAAATGGAGCTGCAGAATTCTACTGCTTAACCAATATTTTGCAGTATACAGGCTTTCCTTTCACTTTTTTTAAGCAAGAGTTTAAACCATCATGTGAGGCAGATCTTCTGTTTGATTTGTTTTAGTTTTGCGTAAAATGTTTCTGTGAATGAATGTGGGTTCTCTTCCCCTTAAGACTTCTGTTGACTGGCAGAAACCATCTGTTTAGATGGTTTTATGCCTGTTTAATTGATAATCAAGACTGAATCCTGTTGTTTAGCAAATCTGACTTGCCTGTTAGTAAACTCTATTCTCACATTAAACTCTGAAGTACAGAGTACACAGAGAAACAAATTCCTGACCTGTAATAAAACTGACAACCTGTACCTTCTGCTAATATCTGTAAGTACAGCCTCTTTAATCATGGTCTAATTGAAGCTTTGGTATTAGAAGGGAAGAGGAGACTGTTAGAGCCTGAAGGGACAGTTTATCTTAAGACACCAAGAAAACTTTCAGGGCTCCCTAGCACACAGGGTGAAATGAGTTATGTTCACCTGTTGGGAAGGGAAATTCAGCAGTTCTGGTAGATTTCGCAGTTCAAATCATGAATCAGGATCCCAATGATGAGTATGGCTTCGGAGTGATGAATGATTTATGAATTACTTCTGCTTTTTAGCTTCTGGAGAAATCTTTTCAAGCTTTTTCTTATGCTCTGCCCACCACCTTTCTTTAAGGGAAATTTGCAAGTGTAACAGCATACCTTGATTATTAGAACTGAAGGTTTAGGGACGAAAGCTAAATACTGTAAAAGTAGGAATTTGATCATGAGAGTTAGCAGGAATGTGTTTAAGCCTTTGGGGTTTTTTTGGTTGCTCTCCTCCCCCGCCCTCGGCCCCAAGTCTGCATGTCTCTAAAGGGCGTGGATAGTGGAAAACTCTTACTGCTCTCACATATGCCCTCTGTTCTCATCATGTTCCCAGCCTGCTCCAGGTCTAACTAATGATAACTGCAGTAGTGCTTTCTACTGGAAGAAACTGCCAGTCTCCAAATGTTGTTCTTAGTATGTTGGGCAGTAATCAAATTCTGAATTGAAAGTAGGGGAAAGACAAGTTTTCTTTCTGCAATAGACATGCCCCAGGAGTTACAGTTCGTGAGGCTTCAGGAATATGAGTACACCAGTGGCTGGTCACAGCTGTCTACTGGTGTCCTACTACAGCAGTGACTTTCAATGTAGTTTGCAGACTCCCAGGTTTCTGTTGATAGCTTTTGCAGGTGGCCATTGCCTTCTCTCTACCACAAAAGGTAACTAAAACCATGTAAAAGGCTACAAAGTTATAAGGGAGTCTGCATCTACCCTGAGAAAGTTGTAGGAATCTGAAATGAGGGGAAGGATAGGGGATATGTGCGTGGGTGGTTGAATAAAGTCGACCCAGAAAATCGCCAAGTGATTAAAAGAGGGATTGGTGATCTAGTCCACGGTCAGTGCAATTGTCCTGGAAATGCATCTGTACATAGAAGTATGCATGAGGAAATACTTGGAACTGTAAGCAAAATCCAAATGATTCCCTGCATTATTTGTTTGAGGTAAGGGGTTCCTTATACCTGCATGCAAGCTACGTGGCAGGTTTCACTCTCCTGGACTGGGAGCTGTGATAAGTAATCACACAGCTTCTTCCAGCTGTTCTGCTGCAATCACTAAGGTTTAGATTGCAGCTAAGCATTGTTCTCGCAAGGCTTCATGTTGAAAGACAGGTATTTCCAACCGCTACAGCATAAGTACCAACATTCTTGTTTGAAATGGATTACGTTTGTGCATGTAAGAATTTTATTTATGGCTGTTGACTGAAGTGTTGCATCTTATGCTCTGTCTTTACAAATGCGGTGCATGTGTTACAGGGCTGAAGCAAATATTTTTAAGGGTGAGAATGGTTTCAGTTGCCCATGAACACACTGCATATGGCTTGATTATATGGAAGGAGTTTTTGTAAAACACAACTAGGATTTGAATTTGGAGTGTAGAACGCTGTTCCAAATGGGTGATTCTGCCCCCAGAGTGCCTCTGTAGTTCAGATTAGGTGGAAAAAGGGGGCCTTAGTGTGGAGTAAGAGGGCCCAGAATATAGAATAGCTGTAACTTGCTCCTTCCCCAAGTAGACAAACCGTAGAGAAATTTACTCTTTAGCCATCAGGCCAACAGAGACTCTCTTTCCTTGGATTCCTCCTTATATTACAAACCCTTTGTAAATATTTCCTTTGGCTTTAAATGCAACATTTCATAGTCTTAGAATTTATTTTTTTTTCCATAATGTAAATGGATGCTTTCTTGTAGTTTAAATGGAACCACTCATGATGCTGGCTTGTTTGCTTGCTTTGTATAGGGAATTTAGTGAAAGACCTTTTCCTCATTGTGGTATATTACTTTATTTCTCTAGTAGCAGATTTTTTTAAAATTTTATTTTAAAGGCAGTGAGCACGGAGGAGAATATGTTCTCTTGAAACTCTGGTAGACTTGATGAGCAGTTTTTCTACTTAATCCTTAAAGCTCCAGTGCCACTTTTCCCCTGCCTTCATGATTTCAGTCCCAGTTTGGCCCACTGCATTACAAAAAGAATCTTGAAGGATGCTGTAAGTTACATTGGCATGTGTGTTCCCTTGAGAGAGAATGCACTGCTTCATCCAAGTCCCAGAGTACCCTGACACCCATCTGCCAGGGAACTCCTCATCTGCCTAATGTGGGATTAGATGCTGTATGAAGCACTTGCTTTTTCTTCCTTTTTAATACATTTTCTGAATACTAAATATCCCTTTCTACACCCACATAGCTTACGTCTTTCATGTTGTTTTATAATAAGTATCCGTTATTAGCATAATAACTGCTCAAAGTGACATCTTACATTGTATTGTCAAAAATCCATGTATTAATATTTCCACAGTTCTGATGCTATGATACACTGTAGTACTGTAATTTTACCAGAGATTATTATTTTTATGTCAAAGATCTGCCTATCCCATTTACATACCATACAGTGACACCAAAGCTTCTGATAGTGGGCTGTTATGAAGCTTCTGTAAAGCAATGTGTCAAAAAGAGTATGTAAAAGCATACCAAACTTCAGAGTGCTTTGATTGCTTCTTGAATTGCTTGAAAAAGGAGAATGAGGAAATTCATTCATGCAGCGTTTCCCTGTTGCGTATGTATTTGTTTATCTTAAAATTGTTTGGGCCTGTCTTATATCCTGTGTTCTAAGCAATGTGAGTTGGCAAAGGCCAGCAGGCCAGTCTTAACTCTATTTTATTATTTATCAGAAAGCCTTTGTATAAAGATTAACTGTGTTTGCTCTCTATTTGCTATCATTTCCCCCCACTGTTCAGTAAGTACCCCAAGCAGTTTGATAAGATGAGGGAAAGGTTGTCTGGTTTCATTGTTGCTCCTCTCAGAATCTCTTGTATCCTCTGGCGAAATGTTATCTTGTACTTTGTTGTAGTAATAGTCCTCAGTGATTCAAAACAGGTATTCTTTTGTCTCCTACCCTAACAATGCACATAGGGGAGACCGTTTGTTCTCTTTCACCAGCTCGATTCTGTTAACAAAAGCAACACTGGATCAGAAGAACGGCTGTCTTTACACCCAGTATCAATAGATCGCCCTCCTCCTCCTGCATGATGATAAGCAGAGGGGGGGGCCTTGAATGAGAAAAATCGTCTTGACTCTTTCCTTGCTCTGTAAGCTACAGAATTCCTTCTCTCTCTGTGGTACAAGGCATGTTTCAATGCGTGGTTAGAGAAGATAACAGCGGTACTCGCACATACGCGTGTGGAAGAGACGTATCCTTCTTGAGATGCCCCAGTTCTAAGCCAGAGTCTAAAAAATAATTTTAAAAATATTTACTTGAGGTCATGATTTCCTTTGAAAATAGTGTACTTAAAAGATTTGCATGAGTAGAATTGCTAAATCCATACTCTCTGTTTGCATATAAAATTTTGAATCTAGGAAATTATTTTATCAAGCCACTCCTTTTTTACTGTTCACTGCTTCTTGAGAATGATCTGACTGCCATTACATTTTTCAACATATAATGAATGCTGAATCAATCAATGGACAATGCTGTTTTAGCCCTCTTTTCTTCTTTTGGAGTGGCAGGGAGGAGGAGTTTGGGAGAGGATTTTGTTCTATTTTTTTCTGTGAAACTTGGGAGAAAACATTTTACAGAAATCACTTGTGTGTAACAAATAGGCTCAGCCCTAAGGAAAACCACTTCATCTTGAGGTTTTCTAGAGAAAACCAAAGGATTGGAGTCACAGATGGGAAGGGGAGAGAAGAAAGAAGGAAACAGTGCTTGTTGCACCCCACCACTGGAGATCCCAGAGACCTCATCTCGTTTGTACTTGGCCTGGGCTCAGATTTTCACTTTATGCAAAACCATCTCTTCTCCCATTTTGGGAATACTCTCACTACAGAGCTATAGGTTCTCCTGGGATGCTCTGTTATCCTGAAGCTCTTCCATCATGAAAGCAATAATACTAATGGTCTTAGGGCTAGAAAGAGAGTGAGAGTGACTTGGAAGTCTTTTGATTTTGGCTTCCATTATTGTTCTGTATAAAGTGATACAAGCCCGGTCAGAAATAGTGAAGAAAAATCTCTACATCAGAATAGCTTTCAACCTAATGATTAGGTCTGTCTCCTCAGAAATGAAAGCCCTGCATTAATGTTCCTTCCCTACCTAAGAGCAGCAACTTAAAATGAGGACTCTGTCTCTCTGTTTGTCATAAATTCTAGCAACCCATAAATATGTGATTATCACTGTAGAAATCATAACTTATAAAGTCTATATTCCAAGGTCTTTCAATATTTGAGGGGTTTGGGTTATTCTATTGAGACATAGTTATTTGCCAAATATTACCTGAATTTCTCATGAGCAATATTAAGATCACAGTGAATCTAAAAGACATGCAATAAAAACAATGTCCTCATCCCCTAAGCAGACTTTGACCCAGCCTTGATTGCAGTCTCTGCTAAAAGAGAAAAAATTTGAAATGGTATTTTGGTGCACTGCAGCACCTACACAGTGGAGTTTGCATCCTCTGATCTAGTCAGGGACATCAGGTTCTTAGTTTAAAGACTACAAGATTCATAGAAATGAAAGCCTAAATAAGAGAGATGAGAATCTGTACATTCTGTAGTTATTGTAGGGTATCTATTTGAGCTTGTTTAATTAAATTATTTATGGCTTTAAATATTTTGGCATGATTTCCATCTGTGTGATGTTAATAATTTCAAAGGGTCAATGAAAAGTACAATATTTTCTGTACTTACTTCCATTCTGACTAATGCGACTTCTTATCGCATTTAGCTATGCAACTGCAAGATAGGAAGAGACTGTGTTCACAAAGATCTGGAGGGACCTCCCAGACAAGCTGTTTCTCTAATATTCCTATTGGTTCTCTGGTTTCTCTGGTGAGATTTTTGTTGTAATGTGCATTTATGATGAAAATTATAACTTCTGTACATCTGCAGTAACTCTAGCAAACTGCCCTGTTGAGAGTGGCTTGTTCCACAGAATTAAAATGTAAATGAGCTCATTTATTTCTAATAGAATAGGTGTCGTACTCTGTAATTCTCACAGTACCTGGCTGAACTCTTTCTTACACAGGCACAACTCTTATTGATTTCTGCAGAAAGTTTGCCGGAACATCATGGACTAGGACCGTGCATAGAAGTGTTCTTGTACTGACTTACCTGCTGGTGAATACTGACTCACCAATTATCTTCAAAGACAAACAAACGAACACCTTCACATTTGTTTCTCTGCTCAATAATAAATTCAAAGTGGTAGACTGGACCAGTGGTAGGTAGGATAGGGCTGTGATACTGATGCTGGTTGTATTTATTAAGACTACGTTACGGTGTAACACGGTCAATTTATGTTTTGCCTTTAACAATTCTAAAGTGTTTGGAAACAGTAGGTTACTGTGTTCTGTTGATGTAAATCTGAGTGGCTTCGGGGAAAACTGCTTCCTTCTCTCTCATCTGTGTAGGTAACCAATTTATTTATTTGGGATTCTGGACTTGGAATTGATTTTGTTTATGTGCTTTAAGCTCCTGTGAAACAGTGACAAACATGCTGATGTCTCAGTGACTCTGCAGATCTGATTATCTGAAGTCATTGCATTATGTGACCTCTCACTTTCCAAATCTTGAATATTGGTATCTGTTCTAAGAAAGTCTCCAAGAGCAGCTCTCAAAGGAAGCTGAACTACCCCTAAAGTGAAGTTTTGTAAGAATTTGGGAAAGGGGGAAAATCTTAGTTCACTTTTTCCCTAAATGTTTATATCTCCATCTTCATTATACTACCTAAATGAGAAGGAGGTAAAAAGCCTCTGCATGCTCTTTCCAACCAGCTTTGGGAAACACTGTATTTGGTGTGCTGCTTAAGACTGTAACAGAACAAGCTAAAAAGCCGTGGAGATCAGCTTGTCCCAGGTTTACTGAAAAATACAGTTTAATGAGAATTTTTGCTTTAATAATAAATAAGGCTCTTCTCCTTGAGTCACAGATGAATGAAGTGGCACTTCCAATAGTACTGCTCCATTGGGCTTCTGATTAGTAGGAACCTCAGTTAATGTGAAAGGATACACTGCATCTTCAGATGCTCGACTGCTGTGAAGTAAAGAAGTAGTATGTCTGTTTTCAGGCAGTGTTAATCACCTATGCTTTAAGGCCATTTGTCCATGGATTAATGCAGCAAGAGCCAGGGTAGAATTGGATCATGAAAATACTTAGGCCTAATTATCTATTTATTAATTCATGCCTTTATTGACTATCAGGGAACTTGATTACACATACAGGCAGCTAGGATCAGGACCTAAATGTGCTGGGGACCACATCTGGGGGTAAAAGGGAGAAGCCCTATATGGAGCAGTAAAAGAGGAATGGACCTAAGTTTTCTTCTTGAGATTGTTACTTAGAAAAAGTGAGTAAAGTTGAAAGCTACCCCAAGCGAGTTACTGCTGTCTGCCCCGCTCCTGCCCCCTCTGGAAGCGTAAGAATTGTCACAGACAGCTCCCGGCTGGCCCAGGGGTGCATCTCTGGAAGGACACTGTTACAGAGCTTTTTGCAAATGTTTAACACATTTTTTTTCAATAGCTTATTGTATTTAATATTTTATTAAAGCAATTTTTATTTTAATAAAAAATACTATGGAAGAGAGACTGTAAAACAAGATCTTTTCAGCTGTTCTTCCAGAATTTTTCCTATCTTATTAGTTCCTTATGACTCGCATGCAAAATTTTAGGGGAAAAAAACCCCCAGCTTATAAAGTTAGCTCACTGACTTCCCCCTTGTAGTTTAGAAACATCTTTTTTTTTTTGTCTTTTCTTTTTTTCAGTGTGTTATTCACAATCTGCTCAGAGTGATCATGCCTCTGCCCTGCTTTAGTTTGGGATGAAGGAAGCCTGAGCAGGATGGTTATTAACAATTTTGCAAATGCTTGCTCATACCTGAACATGTTCTTTGCTGGGAGGTGTAGGCTGAAAACTGGGAAGGACTGAGATGAAATGAGAAAGCACTGGACTCTTTCTAATAAGTTCCCGTGCCCTTGTCTGTGAAGTCGCAAGGACTAAGCCCAGCCTAGTCTAATGCTGTTTGCTTTGGAATGTGGCTGTAGCGGGTTTCTGGGTCTGGGATGCCAGCTCATGGCAGTAGACAGCTCTTTACTCCAGCCATAATCCAAGGCCCTTTTTCTTTCTGTCTACTCCTTAATAGTCAACACATCTTCCATATGTGCCCCAGCTCGCAGGTGTTTTCAATTTTACACAATCTTTCTACTTGACCTGCTCTATATTCTGAATCTTTTTCCTCTTCTGGTAAATATTAGGTTATATTGAATTTGGAGCAAACCCGTTGTCTCTCAGCAAACACTGTCGGTATCTCAGGTTGAAATCCTGAGCTTGCTGCTTTTGAAACGGAGCCTCTAAAGTGGCCATCCTAAAGGTGAAGATGGTTTTCTGGTTTGGGGGTTTAAGGTTTTTTTCCTTTTTTTTTTTTTTTTTTTAAATCGGTTCCTTGAGGTATTGGTGATCATGAGTAACTTGTAGCTGCATAAAACTGTCTTTATGACATGGATAATTTGCTGCAATAGCCTCAGCTGCTGGCTAATAGATGTGAAAGGGGTGCTTTTTAAACCCAGTGGAAATCTTTGGTGTGGTTGTGGCAGCCAGCAGACACAACCCAAACACAAATTCTTGTAATCTCAACAGACAGCAGCACTGAATCACTTCCAGCAGCCTCTTGCCAGCATAGCGCTGTGTGTTTTGGAGGTGGGGGTATCTGCAACCCCACAAATCCTCATGGGGCTGGGCACTGCGGAGTAGCCTGGCATCACGTACACAGGGCCTCCAGCCCCTCAGCCCCGAGGGAGCCAGAAGAAGGTGGTGAACCTTGGTTGATGCTGCTCAGTGCATCCTTAGCAGAAAGGGAAAGGAAACGGAGAAGCCTGAGACTGAAAGGAGTAATCTCAGCATCAGGGCCACAACTGACAGTTTAGACCTGATTTTTGTTGACCTGGACTTTTGTAATGATCCGTAAGAGCAGAGTGAGCCTGTTTCATGCCCGTGCCGCTGTAAAATAGGGTAGGATAAAAGGCACCAACCAGAAATTCTCTGTGTCTTTCCACTGGCAGCGGTTTTCCATCCATTGTAGAGGTGTACGTGACTGCAAAGCAATGGAAAAAAAATTGACTTTACTACATATCATTGTAAATGTCTTCTGGTTGTGGAAGGGAGGAGAGGATTTTAAATTTGATTTTTTTTTTTCCAGAGGGCTTAAAAGATCGATGTTTTGTACTATTTATATTCAGGCTAAGAAAACTTCTCACGTGCTTCTTAGTTATCTTAAAAACCTTTCTGATTTTGAGTACCAACCAGCAGCTACTTTTAATAGTTGCTTTATTGTAGTTTGTCCCTGTTTGGAAACTGAAAGCCATATGTTTCAAGGTGATTTCTGTATGAACTTCTGGCTAGTTCTGTATGAACTTCTGGGTTCAGTTGATAATCTAGTGTTCACTAAATTTAAAAAATCAGTCTGTACCCCTTTGTGTATCTCTTAATTAATATGTACCCAACATTTTCATATTATGTTACTTGTTATATGGAGATACCAGGCAGTAAGTTTCAAGACAGCCAGATAATAATAGCTGGATTCATGTGTTTAAGACCTGATGAGGTGAAAGTCTTGTGGTTTCTGCATAGTGGTTTGATAGTATTGAACAAAACAGTAGAGAGGTTTTCTTTGTGCTAGATCTGAACTTGCATTTCAAACGTGGGAATCAGCAAGTAGTATCTTCTAGTCCTGTCTTCAGTGGACTTTCGCACGCTGAAGGTACACCCTTAGATGTTGCTGTGGTTGAGCTGGGTTTGCTGGGCACTTCTGAAAAGTAGGCTACTTCTTCCTTATTTAAAAAAATGGTAGAAGAAAAATTTGTGTATAATGGTGATTTCAGGAAAAGATGTGTAATATTTCAAATAACCTCACTGCTCTTTATATTCCTCAAACCCTAGGAGAAAATTAGCAATAGGAGGTAGGTACTCCTTGGCTTTACTTCTGCAGAGGGTCAGGTGCTGACTGGTGGAACCCCTGTGCCCTGGCTTTCCAGTAACGCACCTGGGCATTAGTTTCATGCTCCATGTGTGTCAATACCAATCCAAGGAAAATGGTTTGTCCTTGTGGCAGAAAGCATTCTTGAGAGGCTCTTCACCACATAGGCCTTCGCGCTTTTGTTTTGACAGTATCTCTTCTCACACTGTCATGTTCTCAAGTCCTTCTCGGCTTCAAGACTCTTACATAAGGAGTGTGGAGCTGAAATAAACGTGGAGGGCCAAATCGGTTCCAGCTTGATCAGTCACAGAAACACATCCTGGGATGTGAATGAGAATGGCCTTTTTTGCTTCTCTGGGTAAATAAATTATGCATTTTTCTGCAAAGGGGATACAAGGTTGAGTATGTCCACACCCCTTTTTGTCAACATACTGTCTGGCAGTGCTGGCTGGGAGCAAGAAAAGGCCTCTGGCATATCATCTCCTGCGGTTAAGTGTCCTGGATACAAAGAAGCAGGAAGAGGGATTATTTTACAAAGGTACAAGCTATTCTGACCCTCTTGGGGCTGGGTGACTTCCCACTGCACTTTCCTTGGGGCTGTCGTGAAATGCCATAGTCTAGCCCACATGCTTTTGCTTGGAAATCTGAACCTCCAGGCGTGAATAACTTACTGGAATTAATCTTCAACTGTTGTCATCCAGTATTCAAATATTAATGTGGCTGATCAGAGTGAGGCAGTGCAACCATGGTGGTCTTGCAAAATAGCGCATCGCACAAGTGACATTTCCTAACATGAGTCAATGTTTGTTCTTCTGTAAAAGGCGTTCTAACATTTTTCTTCAAACTGCCAGGCTAAATGGCTTGTGCTGGTCCAAACTCTGTGCAACAAACAGTGCATCTGTTCTGAACAGTAAATATCAAAAAGGAGGAGTAACGGAAATGGAAGAACCTCCCCTGGAGGTGATCAAACTTTAGAGATACTACAAGTTTAGCAAGAACTCTCTTTCTCCTTGTCAGTCATGCAACCAGTGTAGCAGTGGGAAGGAAATGGCGCTGAATGATCCTTCCAGGGAACAAAGGACCTGGTAGTTCTCAGAGCGGCAGGTGAGGCATGGTCATGTTTCCAGATATGCCAGATTTACTTTGCGCTTTGAACTGGAAAGTTTTGTGCAAGTTCATGAACTATGACAGTGATTAAGATTTTTTTCAACCCTTTTACTGAAGGGCAAGTGTCACCATGAACTAAATAATCTCCGATCAGGGGGTTTTGTTCCCATACGGGTGGCTTGTGCTGCAGGAGGTTATGTTGCACTGCCCTTCTCTTCCAACTCACCTCCTGGTTGCATCGGGAGCTGGGGCAAATACTCTTCTGTTGGTCCTCTGTTTTTCTCATCTGTAATGATACCTACAGATTTTACTTAGCAAGCCTTTTTTAAGTAACTGATGGAAAGAGCCATGCAAAACTTGAAATCACTGTTTTAAATAAATTCATGAACGAATCAGAGAACAATACTGTCTGTGCTCATTCATGAGAAGGAGTGCTGTCCTAAGTCAATGAGGATGCTTAGATCAGCTTTTATGTTAGTGCACAAGTGATCATCTTGTATATTAGGATTAAAAATCTCTTTGAGGGGAAGGAGGCAGTACTGTTAAATATGGCCATAACTATTACTCAAGCATGTGAAATATCCCTTTTCTCATCTCCTCCACAGTGCAAGGACTTTATGCAAGGACAACACGCACATTTCCCTGCAAGTGAAAGACAACAGAATTTCCTAACTCTCTTTGAGCTTCAAGTGAAGGTAGATGAGTATAGGGTGAGGCACTGTAGAGATGGGTGCAGCTGTAGGTAACCAAATCTAATCTTTTAGAATAAACCTACATGACCAGAGCAGGGGATGTGAGAGGCACAGGGGAGAAGTTGCTCCCTGCCAACTCGGTTTTTATAAAAAACAAATTAATGATATGGTGTGAAATGTGCACCTCTGAGTCATTGGACAGGCTGCAGCTCTTCTTGTCTACCATTCTGAGCAGGGCCACTTAGGCTAGCAGAGTAACTGGTGGCCACCAGGCATCCTCCCCACAGGCTGGCATGACGGAGCATCAATCTGCTTTATGATTCACTTCACAGATATTTGACAGAAATCTCAATTTTTGGCTCAGCCACACAAAGTCCCCTGATCATGGATTTTCTTCTGATCTGTCTTTGCTTGGACTTTGATATTTTCTGCCATGTTGGTTTGTTTCCACTGAACCTCAGGTCTGAGCTCCTTTTCGAAGATACCTCAGCCAGTTGGTACCCTTTGGACATAGTCTCAGCATTTCTTCTGCATCCAGGATCATCAGAGCTGTGACTCTCGCCTACTTCTCCACACCATATTGACTCCTTGCCATGGTTTTCTTTGCCAAATTTCAGTGCCAGACTTGTGGATGATCTCAGTCTCCCTGACTCTCAGATCCCATTTCCCATTCATTCCTATTTAAGCCTCTCCAGGCCAGTTAGGAGCTTAGGGAGACATTTCCCCACCTACATACTTTGTCCCCCTCTATTTCTCCCTAAAGTTTTCAAGCCCAACACTTTTGTCCCTACTCTACGTTCTGTTCTGAAAACTTTTTCTTCCACGTTTCCTGGACCAAACAGGGGATGTTGGCTGGGAAAATACTGATGGGGGAAGAGGGTATCCATGCTTTTGTTTTAGAGGTCTGGATCTGGCAACATTCAGCATGCTGGAATTGCAGTTCCAAAGAAAGTCCTGTTCAGCTCCAGGCTGGAGCAAACCTGCTGGGTTGGGAGCCTTGAGGGAATGGCTGAAATTGCCTAAGCAGCTTATGGTACGAAACAGCTAAAAATTGAATACATCTTTATTGACAGTTTTTGAACTGGAGTTTTTATTTTCTTTTGAGGACTTACACCTTGTCCAAAATCGGGTAGGTTTTTGTTTAGACACATTCCTGATACAAAGGGCAAATTTTTGATGTGTCATATTTATTGTCAGACCCAAAACAGGGAGGCAGTGGGTAGCCTTTCTTGGAAACCAGCTTTCCCTCTTCAGTGCCTTTCCCCATAACCTCTCTCAAAACTGCCTGCAATATTATGTCTAGAAACCTTTTCCTCCACCCCAAATCAGGCTGCAGCACATATTCAATGCATTTCCATCCCAGATTCCCACTCAAGGGGGTCAAAGTTTTGCAGAGTTATTGGCAACCGAAAACGAAATTTTACGTGGGGAAAGTATCGAGTAACCTTGGTAACAAGCAGAACTGTGTCCCATGGTACTCTGAGCTGACACCCTCCACCCGGCTTGTGCCTTTTTTGCTGCTTTATTTAGCTCAAGGTTTCTTATGATTGAGCCAGTTCCTGTTCCCAGCTGAAGTCAGTGACAAACTTCTTGCTGGCTTTGGGGCCAGAGAGTTCATTGCTTGATAAAATGGGAGCACACTCAAGGGATCACTCAAAGGGTCACAGAGCCCAGCTGGCTGAGGCCACCGCAGGATGTTTTGCTGCCGAAAAATACAAAACAGAATTGGGCGTGCTGTTCTGTTTTGTTTTAACTTCGTAAACAGCAGCCCATTTTAAATAGTCTGCTCTTTTTTTTTTTCCTTTGAAAAGAAAACTATTGCTGGAGGTGTTGTAAGCAGGAAGAAGATAAGTTGTTTGATGCCACATATGGCACAAAGCTTGGGGTAATGAAGGAATGGGTATGTTTCGGGTCAGCGTGAGTTCAGGCATTGAGGTCTAAGTAGCTGCCAGAATGGCTCAATTTATCATTTTGTGAGAGTGAAGGTTTTGGTTGCTAGACCAGTTTGTCTATGAGATATATACCTTTTGAAATCACAGTGCTTTATTTACCATAGCAGAATAGAGGTTTAGATATAAACTTTAATATATATTTTTTTAGTACACTAGGAGTTTGGGAGTGTCCAGGTATTATGATAGTATTATCTTAAAGTGTGAAGGTGTGGAAACACTGTAAAACAAGGTAAAATATCTGAGACTAAAGTAATACCTCTGTGTAATTCTTACCTGTCATTGACTCTTTCCTTGGGGTGTTGGAGGGGTATAGAACTGTATGGCATTCTTTCCTTGAGGCAAGCCTTTTTTCAAGCTAATGTGAATTGTCCTGCATTTTCCATTGGTCAAAAAAAAATATACACGTGGCCGGTTGATGAGAATCAACAGATGTGCAGCAACTGATTTGTAAGTCTAAGCCCTTACTACAGTGGTATGTTGTCATATCAGTGGTTACTGGCAATGGGCTGTATGTAGGTTTTGGATTAAAACAGTTAAAGACTATAATTCATTGAATGTACAAAAGTACAGTTAGTTGGTATACTTCAGGATACAGACTAGATGAGTTTTTTGACAGATTTAACTATGTAACTACATCTGCAAAGAAAAAGGGGGGAAAGTATAGCTATTGACATTATACTCTAGGCTTCTTTTTCATAAAGATTTGTGCCATATGAAATTAGCACAAGGTAAAATTGAAGCACTTGCCCTTTTTGCATTTAATAGCAGAGAAATTAAAGACAGAGGCAGGGGGAAGTGATCAACAAGGCAGAATAAAGGAGGATTTAAACATATAAAATAGTTAACAAGAGAGTATACTTGCATGAACAGTGATGAAAGAGCAGTGGTGGAGGGCAGAAGGTAGGAGTTAGAATTGCATGGCTGCAGAGACAGTTCATCATGAAGAAATGCTAGAAAAGAATGCCATCAGCAGTGGTTCTGGGATTGGTCTTGTTTTTAAAATGTGCTTTCAAAATAAGCTTTCAGTAATGTCACGGGATTATCTTATTGCTGTCATTTGTACGCACTATTCAGCTGCAGCTTTCCGTATGTGCTGGAACTGTGTGAGCTGGGACTGGGGATGGCACACAGGAGATTCCTGCAGCATTCGAGAGGAAAAGGAGACTAGAGGCTTGAATGACTACTATGGCTGAGAAGGAGGAAAATGTATCAGCACGTTTGGGAAGTATTCCAGATGGGGAGAAAAACTCTTCCCTGTGTCAGTATCTGCCCTATATCAAAACAGATCTGACTCAAAGGCTTGACGTTGAAAGAGGGGAAGGGGTATGTTGATATATAACTGTGGGTGCTTCTCTGAGAAATTTCTGGAAAGCTTAGGGGGTATGCCAGGTTTATTTTGTAAAAAAGACATGAGTAAGGAGGGAGGAGCCCTGCAATACAGAGAATTTTTCAAAAAGTCCGTAATTTTGATTACTGAATGCCTGCCCTGAAATCCTACCAGGAGCAATATTTTGTATTGGATAATGAAGTGTGTCAAAGTTTTTAGGGGAGAAAAGATATTCTTACACTACTGTAAAAGGTAAATCAGTGAAACTACCCTATATAGCAGAATTTCTAAGTTAAATCAATAACCCTACACACTAAAGTAGTGCTTTGTAAGCTAAAACTGCTCTACACATCATACTAATCCTTTGAGAGTGTAGAGAGTTTAGGAGATTGGCTATACCATCTGCAATATCAGTAAAATACAGTATTAGGTTACATATGCCTACTAAGGCAGGCGTCAGTAAATAAGTATGTGATATTAAAAATTTGACACTTCTAAGTCGTTCTTTGATAGCAGAATGTGCGTATTGGTATGTTGTGTTTACCTTTCTGTGGATGTGATCTGGGTGAAAATCAGTCCTTTGGTAGAGCTAACAGGCCACTTTAAGCATTTACTGGTGTGTGGATGAACGTTGAAGATTAACACTGTAATAGGAACAGGAGTTGGAGGGCTGACATTAGTTTCCAGAGGTCTCTCGGGTGACTTATCTGCAGCTAGAGAGGGTGCATTTGCCATTAATTTTTAAACGGTGAATGAGCTAGGCTGAATCCACTCCCTGCTCCCTGCTGCACTAGGTCCTAGGGATGCAGTGTGTGCTGGAGGAGGTGCAGCCCCGGCCAGGCTGGCAGGGGGTTGACTGCTTTCTTTTACAGTGTTTATGTCCTTGAAGAGGGAAGATTGATGTTTCCACTGGGTGTTTTGGGAAAATCGAGAGGTTATGTGTAAATGAATATGTGCATCCTTTAACTCTGGTGTTGACCAGTCACCAGACTAGTTTCCTGGGAAGAGCAAGTACCAGCTACTTCTGTGCTATAAGGTTGCAATAGGCAGAGCTCTGCTGGAGAAGGCAGAATCAGAATCTTACCAATACCTATTTTCTTCCAGTTTTACTTTTTTGACCGTTCATTGTTTAGGAGCAATTATTTACTGCTTCTGGTGCAGTACCTTGGTAAAGGGCCATGTAGGACCCGAGCAGGCACCTTTCCATCCACAGCACTACACTGCAAGGACTATCCAGCCACCACGTCAGGGCTGGTGCATGCCATGGGCCCGTATTTAATGTAGTAGAGGTCATGTTCCTAAAGAAGCTCCATGTAGCACAGCCATTGCCCCATGTGTTGTCCTAGCGATCCTGGAGTTGTGCTTGGCTGAGGTTGGCTGGCTGTCTGAAACTTGCAGTTCTTTTGGTTTTGTACTTTGCCATACCTGTGTGTTTTGTTTGCTAATTCAGGGTAGCCGGCTTTATTCAAATAATGTGAATTAAAATTCTTATATTGAATTTCTGTAGTTAAAGTGCATGCATGCAATAAGATTTGCTTCCTTTATTATTCTCAAAGGTACTCACCAGCTCTAGTCCCCTGAAGGGTTGTTGGCATTATATTTGAGCCAGTTATTTTTATTTAGAAGATTATACTTATTCATCTACTGTAATATTAAGTAACCGGGGTTGATGTTTTTCTCTTCCTCTAGCCTACATTTGCTGAGCTAGATCTGGGAACATATGCATCACATTCCTTTTTATTTGGTGGGCCTCAGAGTCTAAATTGGGACGTTTGAGCTGCTCTTGAACACTGGGAAACCATATGTGGCGTTGTGTTGTTTGAATGACATTCAAAACCAGAGGGTTTGTGTAAACATGTCATTGAAAATATAGCTCAATCAGTGTAAGAACATGCACCATTGTTCAACCTATGCATGTGTACAAGAAGGCTGAGAATGGGAGAGAAGAGCTGCGGCTTTTCTAAAATAAGAAAGAACAGGAAAAAGTCCTTCCAGATGGACTCTACAGAAAGATCTGCAGAGCTGGTGTCTCCTACTACATACCTTGGCTTAATGGTCCTGGAAGGAATGAGGCATTTGCAGCCCATAACTGGAATGGGCCCTCCTGTTCACAGTGATTAAAGAAAGCATGGTGAGAAAAGCCCTCTTCAAAGGCAAGGGACACATTCCTCACAGAGGGGGTAGCTCCTGTGGCTGGGGAGAAGTTGTTCAAGGGTATAGATACATGTGCTGTTATTTTAAGAAGAAGCTGAAAGCTTGGTATGTGAAGGATAAGAGTTGCTTTAAAGAAGAATTGGACAGTGGTAGAGATTTTTGAGCTTCAGAATGTTTGTGGTTTTGTTATAATCAAATAAACACATCTACTAAGGCTTTTTTTTTTCATGTATACCTCTTCAAAAACTTTCTATGAAATCAGGCTGCCATGAGATAAGGGGCAAGATCCTTAAATGGACTAATAATCATTTCAGTTTAGGAAATAAAGGTTAGGAAAAAAATGTCCAGCTTTTAAAAAAGGGGTGGAGTGACCAGTGAGGTCTCTCTATTGAATCTAGTGCTGTTGAGTATAGTCCTGAAAGAGATGGAGAATGGGACAAAGAAGACTCCTGATGATACCAAGTTAGGCAGGGTAGCTAAGGTGAGGATGTACTAGGGGACCACAGAAGGGCCTCACAATACAGAGTGACTGAAGGGTGATTTGGCAATTGAAATTCAGTGTTGATGGCAATATAGAATAATGCAGAGGAGAAACAATCCTAAATTGAAATACACAGCAATGGAATCTAAATTATCCCATGGGAAGAAACCTTGGGTTATAATAATTGTATAAAAATGTGTGCTGAATGTGCAGTAGGAATAACAAAAGAAAAAAAGTAACTGAATACTAGTAATTATTGGTAAAGGAATCATGAACAAAAAAGGAAGGTCTTTATGCTACAGTGTAAATGCATGGCACACTTGAATATTGCATCCTTGCTCCCTCATTTTAGAAAGGATGCGGGAGAAGGGGAGAAGATACAGGAAATGTTGATAAAAGATATGGAGTGACTCCTACATAGAAAGCAACTTAACACTTGGGGATTTTCAACTTCCCATCTGAGCAGGAAGAAAACAAAGGTCTCTCAACTCTCAAGTGTCATGGAGAAAGCAAATAGAAAATGACTATTCCCTCTCCCTTACCGTGGGAGCCAAGCAGCCTCAACTGAATGGTTAGGTGACAAGTTTAAAACCAGCAAAAAGGACTTCCTGTAGCTGTGAAATTACCCTGGGATATTGTAGATGCCAAAAGTTCCCGTGCTGACAGTGGTGTTTGGACATAGCCCTTAAAGAAAACTCTCCTGAGGGCTATTGTATGCAAAAATGCAGTTCTGGTTCAGGGAATCACCTCGCCAGAGATTGCTGGGAGCTGGGGAGGCCCAGTGGTTGGGAGTCTGGGACTGGGCAAGGGGTCTGTGGCCATTTGCACTTCCCCGAGGAGAAAAAAGTGTAAGTTGTGAGCGTGCTAGAATGCTCGACTTCCTCAGCCTCTGAGCTGATCCTGTCTGGTTATTCCTGTGTAATTAGACCCACCTTGTGCCAGGGTCTTGTTTAAACACATGACAAAAGAAGTTCCTGCCCTTAAAAATCAATTTTAGCTTTTGTGGAAGGATTTCAGTGAGTGTCCTTGCAGAAGAGAGAGGCAGAAGAATTAAAAAAAGAAAAGGATGAGATGAGATAAAATGTGTACTGGGTGAAGTCCTAATTTGCAAAGATACTTTAATACTTTTGGAGGGTCTTTTTGTCTTAATAGCTATACATAGTACGTATGTCACCCACATGTGAATAACAGTGATGTTGACGTCTGGTGATAATCTCCAAATTGTGAACATCTTTGTATCCAGGCACTTGCTGTAGCTTTTCAGAGAGACTGAAATGCAGCTGACCGGAATAAAACCTGCATATTGAAACACCTGAATTTCTTTTCTTTGAGGGTATTGTAATATGTGCAGTGTATGTGCTAAATACGTTGCTTTCTAGTTGGCTCTCCACATAATGTTGGATTGCAACAGACTGCTCTCTGTCACACCTGATGGCTAAACCTGTCTCACCCACGCCATGGGAAAGTACTGGTGCGTTGAGCCTTCTTAGAATCAATCTTTAGGTTGTCCTCAGATTTCAATTCTCCTGTGCACTTTTTTTAATATGGCCTCTAACTCAAGAGACACAAGCACAAAAGGATTCCAGGCAACAATTAATCAGATAAGTATTTATTTATTTAACTCCACCTATAGAATTACGCTGGCTATAGTTTTTCCAGAGTTAGACTTTCAGTGAGCAAAAGACTGTCTTTTAAAGACTCTCTTCTCTTTTTCAGGCATCTGCACGGAAACATTCTGGATTTCATTTGGCATGGTAAGAAATTCCCTCTTAATTACAGAAAAAGTGTTAGTAAAGACCTGGCTGTTTTGTTTACCACCTGATATGTTCAAAGTGGAAGTATGTCTGTGGAAAATAGATGTATTTGATTTATATTGTACCTTTTAAAATAGGAGGGAAAGACATAACTAAAGCAAACATACATTGCAATGTAAGCTGGGGCTGAGAGCCCAGCAGAAATTGTGGAACGTCTGCATGATGGAGAGAATTTTTTTAAACTACATATAATAAACACCTTTTAAATGGTTTTAGTGAGCATACAGTTGCAAACTTGATACTGTAAAGATTGCCTAGCAGACCCACGGTTACCAGAATATGGGCAAGAAGCAAGACAAAGCCAGGCAATTGGGGAGGATGCACTATGCCGTGAGGGCAAAAGCCTGTAATATAAATGTTGCTGAAATATGAAGTAGTTCAATCTCATTGAGATGAAGGCTTTAGTTGTGCTGGCCCAGCTGTGTCTGAAAGGGATTTATTATATTTTGGTCATTGTTGCTATGCTAGCAAAAGCCCTAGTATATATGAAGTTACATCGGGGGGGGGG
>VYZM01021394.1:276733-288872 GCA_013398915.1 Dromas ardeola
AAGGATTTTTTTTCTTGGACAACTTAATTTGCTCCTGGAAATGATGTAAAACCGTACATGCAAAAGGCTTTTTTGCTAGTGTAAATTGTCTATGCTTATATAACTATACCAATAAACCATTACAAGAGTCTACAAGGACTTGCTAAAAAGAAATAATCTATCTGAAGCTAAAGGCAACAAATAATCCTCAGTATAAATTGGCTAATGCATACAACTGGACATGTTACGTAAAAAGTAAATACCAAATCCAGGGGTGCCACAAGGGTTTTTGGGTCTTTTCAGTTGGTTTTGTTTTGGGTTGTGTTTTTTTTTTTTTTAACCATCCCTCTCAACCTGTGGTCACTTATTGCCTAAAACTCAAGCTGAGAAAAATTCAAGACAGCATCATGCAGATGTTTTTTCCTCCTTGGGCATTTATTGTCTTTGAGGGACTAGGTAGTACTGGTGGGGCTTGAGATGGTGAGTCCCAGAAAGCCTTGCTTCTGGACCGTGAGATGTACCGCTTTCTTGGGTAGCACTGAGAAAGTCTCTCTTTGAAGACTCCTTCCCACATCTGTATACTGGGCTTGAAGCCAAGCTTCTCTTCCGTAAAGAAACCTAGCTAAAATTTCTTATTTCATGCCCCTTTATGGGGAGAGAGAGAGAGAGAGCAAGGGGGAGAGAGAAGGAGGTATGTGCCAAACGTAGTGAGAAAGCATAGCAGAGTAGGCTCTTGATTTTGTGTGTTTGGGGACAAGGGGCAGCAAGGAAGGAGAAAGCTTTATATTAATTAGCACCATATTTGCAATCCCTTCCTCCCACCTCAAAAGAGATAAATTCTCCTCCTTCTCCTCTCCAAAACACATCTATATTTTTTTTTAGACAACTGTTTATGTTTGAGTCCTTTGAACTAGCAGAGGCACTTGAATTAAATGCACTTACAAATGTGCCTCCTGCCAGCCTCTGTCTAGTCTGCATGTGGACACTTAAAAGAGTTGAAGAATATGTCTTACATATCTCAGAAATATGCTAAGTTCACAGTGGTGGCACCTGAAATAACTTTATTCTTCCCTCCCCTTAGAGTACAGTGGAATTGCTAGTGTATTATTTGATAAACAATCACCAATTAGTCGTTCCAATCCTTGCTAATTCAGCAACTGCTCTCCAGGGCCTCCTGTATGCCAGTTCATGTGCTTACCCCAGGTAGCTCTGAACTGAAGGAGTTCCCTTAATTGTTTTTGCTGTTGTCTGTTTAAAAGGTTTTACTGCTCCTTTCGATGAACTAGGTGGTGTATTACAAATGCACTCTCACTGTCTTACCTTTCCCCAGCGTGCCATTAACAACATGAGTAACAGTAATCCCAAAACGTAATGCCATGTCCTTTTGGTACCTCTGTACAGGTGGGCAGAAACACCCACTTTGCGCACTGAATGAAGGGTGGCCTTGCTAAATGTGGGCGACAGTTGTGATGCTGCTTCACTTCCTCAATCTTTTATAGGTTTGGGTACTGATGTGTGTCTTCATGGATAGTCCTGCTGCCCCTGCTGTACACCTAGATCACAGATAAATCAGATCTCATTCATCTGCTGATCATAGAGCTGTGCAGGACAGGAAGACGAATTAGTCATCCTGGTTGATAGATGTTAAAGATTCTTGCAGATTCTGTTGAGCAACAAGCTGTGGATGGGAGAAGTTTCTCTCTGCTAACACTTGTTTCTTATTCTTTTGTCTTACAGGTACCTGTTGATGACTATAAAATCTGCTGCTGAAGCAAATTTTAGAGGAGGTGGCAGACCTATGGTTGTGGATTCTTTGTACATATAAATGTTACTGTGTGTGTCTGTGTGACCATGGTAGGATATTTAATGTATCATAGAAACAAGTTTTGTACCTTCAGACTCAGTGTCACTCTCACCATAGAGCCTTCCTTCCAAACATATTTTCCCTCATTTAAGTCTTTACAAAAAAGAAAAAAAAAACCTTGAAAAAAAGTAACTTTCCATGAAAAATATACCCTATTGTTATCTTCTGGGGAAAAAGGGAACTTTACTGTATCCACTGTTGTTGTAAGTGAAATATGGTGTACAGCATGCTAAGTAACTGCTCAGTCAAATGTCAGTGTGAACCCAGAAATCCTTAGTAGAGGAAAAAAATAAATATTTTTATTTTCTCTGAAAGCTTCCCTGTAAAATTCTTCTAAAGATTTTCTTCATGAGACAACACAAACCAAGCAGATGGGTGCCTCTTCACTTTTCAGCCTGGGGGCAGGGTTGTTGGGACTTTTGGCCAAGTGCTCTGAAAATATTCTAAGTTTCCACGAAGATGAGCCCATGTTGTTAATCAGGGGTATGCCTCATCTGTGGTGAGCGGGAGACTTGAGTATTAGATGTTTCTATTTTAAGTCACACTGTTACCCCTTTATCAGCACCTCCAAAGCAACTGCGAAGACAACTGATGTGAACCTTCTTTGCTCAAAAGGTCTGGGCAGAAAGTTGGGCAAAGCTGTTCAGCTAAATTACTTCGTTTCTTTCCTTGCCCTTTCCTTTCACGTGCAGTGACATCCTGCCTTTTGAAGTATGTGTCATTTTTTTCACATTACACTGCCTATGCTTCAGCCTTTTCATTCTGATTTGTGTATTTTTTTGTTATAATACTTAATTTTCAAACATATTTGCTTTCTTTCAGTCCTTCAAATGGGTTCTTTGGTCTCCACATACATAATCTTCTAGACTTGTATTGAAGATTGTAGAGAAAAACTGATACCACAGCGTAGTATTTGCAGTATGGTGTGTCATCACGTAACCATACTAAATAGCAAGGCATTATTCACAAGGAGGTGAGGTTCTGTTTATTGCTGCTAAGTTCTTAGCTGTTCAGTTTTAACACTGGATGCCTGGGTTTCTTTTTATGGAGTGCCTGTTTACTCTTGTATATTTTTATAGGGTATAAGGCTGGTGGGAAGAATGAGGGTGTTATGTGCAGTAATGTTATAAATAACGTTGGCTCTCAGGTTATTTGCATTATATCCGCTTGCCTGAATGCGTAAAGTTAAATAAAAAAGTCTTAAAAAATAGGCAGAACAATGGCATGGATAAAGGGTCTAAAGGAAATGCTACAGAATATATTGGGGAGTATTCCCTACCTAGCTAATAAGCCAGACAGAGAATTGCTTACTCCTCCTGCAGCCTCAAACAGATCAAACAGAATATTAAAGCTTTAAAGATGTTGGTGTAAGGAAGAAGGAGGGTTACTCAGCACCCATCACGCAGAACTGACAGGCAAGTGGGGAGCGTGCTGGGAGCAGAGCTACATTCCCAACCCAGAGACTGTGACTCTAGGGTGGATGACATGATGAAATGCAGCTGTGATGGAGAAGGGGAAGCACACACATAGGGTTTGTTGTTGTTCTTGTCCTTTTGCTCTGTGTGCTGTATACTTTGGGGTAAATAAACAAGAAATGCTTACTTTTGAGCTGTGTTTCAATCAGTGTGGTGGTATTTGGTTCAATAATGAGCCATTCAATAATGTTGCAAACTCCTGAACAAACAAGGTGTGGGACATGGGTCCAGAGGAGAGCGACTGCAGTTCCTCCCACTGACCATGTGTGAACGCTCGCATGGGACAAAGTTGTCAAAATCCTAGTCCTGCAGCTGCTGAGACTGGAAAAGAGGCAGATTCTGATTTCAGGCAAAGGAGGACTGAGCCCCGAGCAAGCAATGCTGTCATTGTAAGGGCTGTCTGACAGATTTCAGAGAGTATGTCTATGTTTGTGATTTTTTCAGTGCTGGAATTTAATTTTTAAAGTGTAATAACACCGGTACATCCTTGTAATTTCATTGCGTTTCTTTATTATGGCTATCATTTACAATAACCCTGCTGTCATATTAGCCTCTGGTATTGTTTCAGTAGTCTCTGACTCTCCCTCCAAGATGATGGAAGTGAAATTGGACCATTTCATACACACTAGGTTTTCTTTCTTCCTCTCTTTCCTTCTTCCCAAATGCCAGTTGAGTCAGTGGAATTCTTCTGTCTTGTTCTTTCCTAGCGTTCATCCTCAAAGGTACACAGCATCCAGGTGACCTTTCCTCAGAGCAGAAGGATTAAATAAAATTCCTTGACAGACCTGCCTCCTTGGTGCAGCAGAGATCATGGAAGACACCATTCATTTTTCCTGTCCTTCCTGGATTGCTGATTCCCATCCCATCCCAAATCTTGAATTCCTGCATGGCAGCTGTGCCTGGCCATTGCTTTCCTTGAAGAAAGGAATTTGAATTCTGGAGGGCTTTGAGGCAATAGGAGCCCTTGAAGATCTTCTAGAATAGCAGGGCATGTTTTGGATCCAGAAATAATACAGAATTTTCATGTGTACATGGCAAATCTGCAAAGGAGAGCAGGGCAATACTGGAGCTAGCAAAGCCCTGTGAAAAGACATGGTTTGGCGAATGGCTGTGACTCGAGCACGCACTGCAGAGTGCTCCAGCAGCAAACCTCTGCTAGACCGATTGGTCCCATATGCCAGAGGACTTTGATTTGTGGCTGGGCTTAGCAGTGATCTGAGGCTTGCGTCTCTTCTATAAATTCTGCTGAAAACAGAGCTTCGGCTGTGAATCAGTTACAGGCATGGTTAGTTAATTCAGTGATATATTTAAGTAACACTTTACATCTGGACTTGGCAACCAACTTGAAATCCTTATTTAAAAACAATAGTAAAGTACTGGAGAGATTATGTCATGATGTAGTCCACCAGCATTTTTTTTTACAATGAGAGCTGTTGTTTCAGTGATCTCCTAGCATGGAGAACGTGTTGGAGAAGTCATGAGTAATTGCAAACAAAATACTACGAGTGACAGATCTTTGACAAAGCTCTGGACAAAAGATTACAGAAAGTCCAACATTGTGGAGTGAGAGGCAAAATACTGTTACGTCTGAAAGCTGGGGAGGAGAGGAAAAGCAGAGTGTTAGGCTAATCTGCTGGAGTAGTAAGAGACCAAAGTTGGGCTTTGGATATCTGCAAATTAACTAAGATTCCTGTTATTAACCCATTTATTGCTGGTATTGAGAGAGGGCTGGAGTCATGAAGTTGCAAAATCTGTAGTGGAAATGCTTACTCAGTCTGTTTGGGAGCAGTACAAACTATGAATACCTTCAGAGAATTGTAAAGTTTTCCACCAAGTGGGAGAACAGTGCTGGATAAAGATCAGTGGTGAATAAAAAAAGACAGAGTGTGAACAGTCAGTCCTGCTGGATCCAGAAGAACCGAGTATGAGAGATCAGTGTGGACACTTGCTCAAATTACAACCACAATCAAAAACCAACTGTGATATTAGGTTGTATATCATTCAAGACTACTAAGAAATTGAGTAACGGGGAGGGTATTATACAGCCTTTTGTATAAAACTGTGCCTGTGGTCTCAGCTAGAGCACAGTGTGCAATTTTGGCCTCCCCAGCTCAAAAAGGACGTGGCTGAAAGAGGGGGACTAAGAAAAGGGTGTAAAGAACATTCAAGAGCCTGGGAAAACTCATGCCAGAAAAGGGACCAGAAATTCAGCCTTAGAAGATAGAGAAGAGGAGAAATGATACAAGCATGGAGAACATATTATGTTGAAGACGAGAAGTCAGGAACTTACTCTCATCCTGTAGCTTAGGCCCACAGGGCCATGGGATGAAACTTCACAGTTGTTCAAAAAGATACTAATTATGACTAACTGGTGGGGTGACAGTAACAGTTCAGGCTTCATGTGGTAAACTCTTAAGATTTTAAGAGGGGGAAAAGACAGGCGATGGCCACAGCCCTACAAAAGCCTAATTCCTGACAAATGTGCATCTTCAGAGGGATTGTTACTTAGTTCATGTTCCAGTTCTTAAACTGTTACTTGAATTTCTCCTGATTCATCCCTCTTCTGAAATCCTGTTTACATTCTATAAGGGGAGTTAATAATTCAGTGTACTGTGCTCATTTACCGAAAAAAAAAAAGCCTTTGATGGAGATGTCTGGTGCTTGTGCTATTACAGTGTCATTCAGCTACTGTGCAACTTTAAAATGTCTTTTCAAATATGTAATATGTCATTATTCTAGTTTGTGTGCTTTGGAAAAAAAAAGTGCATTTAATTGCTTGATTACCTGGCCTAAAGCCACTTACTTAGGTGCATATGAAACAAATGTATGTGTATGTATGGGTGTTTGTGTGTGTACACAAATGAATTCATAGAGAAACATGATAGGATAGGATAGGATACAAATAAGAATAACGCGGATTATTTTTTTTTCAGTGTCTTTCATGATTTCCTTCTTTCAGGGTTGTACATAGACAGCTTTTTCCCTAGTGAGTCATAGTTCCCTTCACAGTGTCAGAAGGATGGCTGCTGCTTTGAGAGACTGTTCCTTGAAGCAGAGTCGTCATTTATCCCCTCCTTTCCCTTTCCCAGATATTCTGCTGCTGCTCTGGGTCCACACATTGCTTGTGCCATGGCAGTGCATGAGTTAAATTTTACTAGAGGCATGATGTAGCTCTAAAGTAATGTGTCTGTTGATGATAAACTTGCTGGAGAGCACAGAAGCTAATGTATGGCCTTAGATATTTTTGCAATTCTTGGAACACAGATATTAATCTAAACATCCATGTGCCCTTTGTATTGATTTGAAGTATATGGAGACATTGAACAGCTGATCTCAGAAAAGATCTGTTATACAGAGCCTTCCCTCTGCTTAACTTGCTCTGAACGGTTCTCAAGAAATTAGATTTTTTTTTTTTAAATAAGATGAACAAAAATTCTGAAGCCTGAGTCTTCCCTCTGACAGATGTTTCTTTTTTTTCCTTAAAGAAACATGAATACTTTGATTAGATTTTTAAATACAAATAATGTTAAGGACTCTCTCAGGCTTGTAGAGATAAGTGTTTATTTTAGAATGGTATATTTTTCCAGATAGAGATCAATTACTAAATTATTCATTTTTCCCCTTTCTCCATTTTATTGCAGCTTTCATTTCTAGGTGGCTGGAATGATTAATGGGATGTGCTGGGTTAATGCCTTGTGTTTGGATACTCAAATGATAGAAGCAGCTTTGTGCAAAGCTTCTAGTGTGGGTGCAAGATTGGAAGATATTTTGAAGGCAGAGGATTGGCCATGGCACTTCCACTTCCCTCAATTTAGCCATAAATCAATTCTGAATGATTTTCCCACAGTAATTTTTCATACAGTCCGAACTTGGGTAATGAACGTCCCTGTCCTGGAGTGAAATGGTGATTTTTCTAGATCTTGTTGAAGACGTGATCAAGATTTATGAAGGGTGACGATGTAAACCCATTACATTGTCCTCTCTCTCGTTTGCCTCTCCACCTCTTCACCTGTTTTCCCTCCTTCCTTCCTTCCTTCTTTCCTTCATCCCTCCTTTCCTCCCTCCCTCCCTTGCTTCCTTCCTTTCTCCCTCCCTTCCTCCCTCCCTCCCTTCCCCTTACGTCCCAATCCAAGGAGCTTTAAAATGTCCACTAGAGTACAGCCATTGCATGACAGCGGCTCTTACTGCACGAACAGTCATTTATCAGTGACAGACGGCAGGAAACAGCAATAACCTGTATAGATATGAGATAGTTCAGATCAAGTAACAGTAGGATGTGAGCAACTTCCTACAGTTCTGAACATTTTTTTCTCCTCAATCTATTACAGAATCACAGGATGGTAGGGCTTGGAAGGGACCTTTGGAGATCATCTAGTCGAACCCCTCTGACAAAGCAGGTTCACCTACAGTGGGTTGGACAGGAACACGTCCAGGCGGGTTTTGAGTATCTCCAGAGAAGGAGACTCTGGGCATCCTGTTCCAGTGCTCTGTCACACTCAAAGTAAAGAAGTTTTTCCTTATGTTCAGATGTAATTCCCTGTGGTCCAGTTTGTGCCCATTGCCCCCTTGTCCTGTTGCTCAGCACCACTGAAAAGAGTCTGGCCCCATCCTCTTACATTCGCTTTTAACGTTGCATGACAGCAAAGTACAGTTCTGCCTAAAAAAGGAACTTTGTAGAAATTATGTTATGGAATCTTCTCTTCATTTTGTCTCCTCCTCAGTTTCTGTATCAAATGCTTAGTGTGAAAGCAAAATGATACTTTTTTCTTTGGTTGTTTGTGTTCCTGGCAGTCCCCAAATTCTGGACTTTTGGCGCTCAAGGTAGTCATTTCTCCTCTCTCTCCCGCTCCCTCCCCATCTTTGCCGTTAACTAGAGTGAAGCTGCCAGTACTAAGTAACTTCTCTGCCTGCTAATGGTGCCCTTTGTACCAGAACAGCAAACCTACTTGACAATCGTATTGGCCTACTGCATTTATGTATTGTGTAATATTCTGCAATATTGTATTTCTGTCGTGCTTGGCTGGTGGCTATAGTGTTGAATTGCAGTTTATTAGATTTGGGGCAGAGAGCCTTTCCTTGAGAAGGACCAGCTAGGTCTCAGAGACATTTGGCAAGTCATATGTTAATAAGTGCCTTTGTTTTTCATCCAATAATAAATACACACACATGCAAACTCATTTGGCTGCAGCCTGCCTGAAATTAAGTTGCAGATTGTATCTGGCCCTTGGGCCAGGAATTCCTTGTTCCTGTATTAGACAGTGTCTAATAGTAGTTGAAAGAGAAAATTTTTAGAAATCATTTTGCAAGTGACTCTGGAGAGACAATGAATGTAAATCCTTGCAGACTTACAAAGACTGCAGTCAGAATACTGAGTGAAGCTCAAAGTGCAACATAGCGGTTCCTCCCTACATCACAGGCTTCAAAGATTTAGTATTCAAAAGAATGTGGGAAATTGGGTCATTTCTGTACAGTTTAGGAAAGATCTGAGGTTACCCACTGTCTTGCTTTAGCCATGCAGAAACTCCGAGTCTGGATTAGCAGGAAATCTGAACAGGATTTTCCTCTGCATTTAACATGAAAATCTAATAAATTTCATTGAACTCAGTGAGTGAAATTCTGCCTTCATTGAAATGGATGTCAAAATTTCCATTGGCTTTTGTGGGAATAGGGTATCACCCTATAAACATAAAACTAAAGTAGAATCTCTAGGTTTTAAATGCAGTTGTTTCTGCATCAGGATATACTTATTGTAAGACTTTTTGAATATCTTGTTTTAAGAAAAGCAACTTAGCTTTCTTACTCAGAAGTAAATTTTCTGCCTTTAAAAAATGGCTAAAATTTACTTTTCAGTAAATATCACTTAGGGTGACACCTTAAAAGATCTGAAGGTAACAAGGAGGTGGAGTTAATTACCATCAAATAAATATGTATTTGCTAGCCTTCCTGCAAGAAGTTTGAATTTCTGTTATTTTTCTGTCCCTTTATTTTCGGTGAGTAATACAAAAGGGAGTTGCTGTAATGATTTTATAGTCCCTGAATAGTTTTCAGAGTTTATGGAATAGTATTTTATAACTACTTTCTGTAAGCAGTGGTGTCTTTTGAAATGGCCATGAAATATTATAGTAGAGATTTCAAAAAGACAGGGTCTTGGCATAGGTTTTTGTAGGGAGAAAAAAACTACTCTACACTGGTTTTGAGCATGTCTCATGCCAGGAATAGCCCCAGAGCTGCCTGGTTTTGTAGGCTGATGGGTCTGTTTCATCAGGTGGGAATTAGGAGATGTAAGAGCGGCCAGAAACAGATCAGAGTGAAAGTCCAGGTTGCCCATGCTCATGTTCAGCACTAGGAAGTAGCGGGTGTCTCAGTGAGCTTATGTTGATGTCTTGTCCTTATACTTTCCCAGATTTGGGAACTTCCTAAGCCAGAGGGTACAATAATAGAGTAGCGGGGGATGGGGGGGGCGGGGAAGCAACATCTGGTTTCTCTTTCTTTGTGACAAGGCTCTGAAGGAAGTCTTCCTTTATCCATTTTTTTCACAACACCTGTGTCTCAGCAATTACCCTGCTAGAAATTAGTACAACATGACATATTTTTACATAGAGCATGAAAGTAGTTCATATGTAAGTTACACGCAAGAAAATCTGACTGGGAGGAGACTGAAGGAAAAGCAGAGAATTAAAGAAGGTGTAAGATAAAGGGATGCATGGCTTTTTACTCTATTTTGTTCTTAATTACTCGTTCAGATACTTCTCCCTACCAGCATCTTAATGTGCAAAGTAAATCTATTTTACCCTGTGTGAATGCCTACTATGTTTGATGTTCATTTCTTTTCTATATACGCCTATTTCTTCAAATGACCCCAGGCCAAGATTTTGTGTTAGTGTAGAATTTGCCCAAGAAAATAAAGTAAGCTTTGGCAAGGAAAAAAAAAAATCTAATGGTGTAATAGCAGGTTAAATTTAAAGGCATAAATGGTTGGTTCACACAAAGATTGTAAGACATTTTGATTGCAGGCTGTTGACCATGCTACCAGTACATTACAGAAGTCTAGCTTGCAGTTGTCAGCATTTCAGAGTTTCACCTAAAAAGTCATTAATTTGTTCTCATGTCTGGAAGATTTAGCATGCCACTATGGTTTCTTGAATATTGATTTTTAGGGTGTTTAAAAAAATTGTAACTAAAACTATTTTTGGTAATAGAACCCTCCAAATACCTGAGACATCATTTCTTCTGTTGAATGCCAAAATCAATTATAGTATTGTATGTTCAGCTAGCTGAAAAGTAAAAATTACATCCAGATTTCAAAGCCTGGTGAAAAATCAGACTGAAAAATGTCATACATTGAAAAATGTGTTTCCTATGTGTGTCTGAAACTGAACATAAGACAAAGTATTGCTGATTGTCATATGAAAAGATGGACTCTGCTATATTATCTCATAAAACATATTTTTCCAGTTTCTAAGAGGAACAGATTAACACATTTGAACACCTCAGCTAGACTTCTTAGAGGTTGGCTTGAAGTTACCGAACATATGGTGTTTTGGGTAAACAGAGAGCCACTAAGAAGCTATTTGAAATCTTTTGGAATATATACGCCAATCAAATTCCCACTGGGATCTGACACTATTGCATGTAACTCAGATCATATAACCGCTGCTTAACTAGATTTTAAAAAGGAAGCAACTAGCCCTAACTAATTCTCTAGGTTCCGTCTACAGTCAAGGAGTTAAGGAGGTAAACTCATTGCACTTAATTTAGAAGCCTGTGTTGGAATTAAATGAATCTTCAGCTGCCTGCGTCCTCACTGATTATAATGGGAATAAGCTGGCTAGCCTGGGATACATGCCCTAACTCTGAAATAAAGTTAGGTGAGATGAATCCTGTCCCAAACATCTTAACTTCATGCAATGTGGACCAGGTGAAGTTGTAGTCAAACAAACTATTATTTGTGTTGACTGACAATTGTTACCCAGTGTAAACCGCAGAGAAAGATGTTGAGGACAAGAGATGTCCAAAATACGGGAGGGGGAATGAATTCTGATGTTTTTTCAGGGAATGCGGGATTGCAGCATCTGAAAACTGCTGGAGAAGTTTGTGTGGTTAGAGCTGCCAAATAGCAATTAAGCCTAGCAACACGGGCTGTTTGCTGTCGAGACTGAAGCATATGAGTCGAGTACACCCTGTTCTGGAGGGAAGTTCATGGGCTGGCTGTTTTGCTTTAGTTGAAAAAAAAAACCCAGGATGAAGGAAATACCCAGAGTTTGCGCTTTCCTTTCTCCTTGGCGATTGTCACTAAGGCAAGGGTGCGGAGGGACTGCGATTTCACTTGAAGTGGTGTAAGGGCAGGCTGGTCTTTGCTATAAGGCTGTGTTGACACCAGGGACCAGCGCTACTCCTGTTAAAGCGGTACTCTCACCTACTTCAATGGCAGCAGATTTGGGCCTGTATTGAAGTTTGCTGTTGATGGAAATTGAGACGACAGTAATGGATGTTGTGTTGGTCCAGAGTGTGCAGAGAGACAGGATTTGGGGAGGAGGAGGGAACTCAAAGTATGATGGCCAAACAGAAATTAGCAATATTCAGCATACCTTGCCCTTTCACCCCTTCAAAACTTGCTGTTTCTAACAGTCACCTACGTGCAGGAGTCCTTCAGATAGACGGACAAACGCTTGGTTTTTAAATGTGGTTTTTAAAAACGTCTGTTAGCTTACAGTAAAACGAAGTTCCCATTTGGAACACTTTTTATGCATTGCATCATACAGGCAAAAAGTCAATGTATCAAATTAAACTATTTTTCTGTGCCCTCCTTCCTGCTGTTTTA
>VYZM01021394.1:289165-313569 GCA_013398915.1 Dromas ardeola
GTAATAGCAGGTTAAATTTAAAGGCATAAATGGTTGGTTCACACAAAGATTGTAAGACATTTTGATTGCAGGCTGTTGACCATGCTACCAGTACATTACAGAAGTCTAGCTTGCAGTTGTCAGCATTTCAGAGTTTCACCTAAAAAGTCATTAATTTG
Organism: Dromas ardeola; assembly: GCA_013398915.1. Classification (NCBI taxonomy): domain Eukaryota; kingdom Metazoa; phylum Chordata; class Aves; order Charadriiformes; family Dromadidae; genus Dromas; species Dromas ardeola. The sequence continues at coordinate 289,324 of VYZM01021394.1, forward strand.
TTCTCATGTCTGGAAGATTTAGCATGCCACTATGGTTTCTTGAATATTGATTTTTAGGGTGTTTAAAAAAATTGTAACTAAAACTATTTTTGGTAATAGAACCCTCCAAATACCTGAGACATCATTTCTTCTGTTGAATGCCAAAATCAATTATAGTATTGTATGTTCAGCTAGCTGAAAAGTAAAAATTACATCCAGATTTCAAAGCCTGGTGAAAAATCAGACTGAAAAATGTCATACATTGAAAAATGTGTTTCCTATGTGTGTCTGAAACTGAACATAAGACAAAGTATTGCTGATTGTCATATGAAAAGATGGACTCTGCTATATTATCTCATAAAACATATTTTTCCAGTTTCTAAGAGGAACAGATTAACACATTTGAACACCTCAGCTAGACTTCTTAGAGGTTGGCTTGAAGTTACCGAACATATGGTGTTTTGGGTAAACAGAGAGCCACTAAGAAGCTATTTGAAATCTTTTGGAATATATACGCCAATCAAATTCCCACTGGGATCTGACACTATTGCATGTAACTCAGATCATATAACCGCTGCTTAACTAGATTTTAAAAAGGAAGCAACTAGCCCTAACTAATTCTCTAGGTTCCGTCTACAGTCAAGGAGTTAAGGAGGTAAACTCATTGCACTTAATTTAGAAGCCTGTGTTGGAATTAAATGAATCTTCAGCTGCCTGCGTCCTCACTGATTATAATGGGAATAAGCTGGCTAGCCTGGGATACATGCCCTAACTCTGAAATAAAGTTAGGTGAGATGAATCCTGTCCCAAACATCTTAACTTCATGCAATGTGGACCAGGTGAAGTTGTAGTCAAACAAACTATTATTTGTGTTGACTGACAATTGTTACCCAGTGTAAACCGCAGAGAAAGATGTTGAGGACAAGAGATGTCCAAAATACGGGAGGGGGAATGAATTCTGATGTTTTTTCAGGGAATGCGGGATTGCAGCATCTGAAAACTGCTGGAGAAGTTTGTGTGGTTAGAGCTGCCAAATAGCAATTAAGCCTAGCAACACGGGCTGTTTGCTGTCGAGACTGAAGCATATGAGTCGAGTACACCCTGTTCTGGAGGGAAGTTCATGGGCTGGCTGTTTTGCTTTAGTTGAAAAAAAAACCCAGGATGAAGGAAATACCCAGAGTTTGCGCTTTCCTTTCTCCTTGGCGATTGTCACTAAGGCAAGGGTGCGGAGGGACTGCGATTTCACTTGACGTGGCGTAAGGGCAGGCTGGTCTTTGCTATAAGGCTGTGTTGACACCAGGGACCAGCGCTACTCCTGTTAAAGCGGTACTCTCACCTACTTCAATGGCAGCAGATTTGGGCCTGTATTGAAGTTTGCTGTTGATGGAAATTGAGACGACAGTAATGGATGTTGTGTTGGTCCAGAGTGTGCAGAGAGACAGGATTTGGGGAGGAGGAGGGAACTCAAAGTATGATGGACAAACAGAAATTAGCAATATTCAGCATACCTTGCCCTTTCACCCCTTCAAAACTTGCTGTTTCTAACAGTCACCTACGTGCAGGAGTCCTTCAGATAGACGGACAAACGCTTGGTTTTTAAATGTGGTTTTTAAAAACGTCTGTTAGCTTACAGTAAAACGAAGTTCCCATTTGGAACACTTTTTATGCATTGCATCATACAGGCAAAAAGTCAATGTATCAAATTAAACTATTTTTCTGTGCCCTCCTTCCTGCTGTTTTAGGCCTATTTTAAAGGTCTGCTACATCATATAGTGAGAAAAGAAACAGGACCTTGGCTCGCTCCTTTCCTTCCCTCCGGTTTAGCAGGGTATCTGCACTGAAACTGCAGAACGTGTCACCGCTCAGGTGCAAGGAGCTGCTCGGAGATGGTTTAGGTACCCATGGCCTCTGGTCAACAGTTGCTCAATGCAAGTCACCTGTAATTTCCGCAACTAAGATGAAGGTCTGCAATGTATCCATAGCATTCTCACCTATGATCATGATGCGTCATAGATCATCAAAATCTTACAGTACGCCATTTTAAGGTTTTTACATATATCATGCTTTCTCCTGTGTCTGCCACCAAACTCATCTCTTAACCTGAGAGGAAGATAAGATGATAAATTCGTAAGGATGTTCTGGTCTTCAGAATTTGATGCATATCAGCTCTTTGGAGAGGATTTATGAGAGAAGAAGAACCTGGGGGAAAAAATAGCTGATATGCTTCCCATTATGAAGAGTGTCTAAAAAGTCTTTCCATTACATACATAATGTAAAATATTTTTTTTCTTTTTATTTATCATCTTCCCTGAAAACACAATAATCCAATCAGCACTAAAAGTTTTTTTGATGTCATTGGTTTGGCAAGCTAACATACTGCCTAATTTCTTGTTTCTTTCTGGGATGACTGAGAAAATGGCAAAAAGCCAACCTCAGAAGCAACCAATCTTGGCCAATATGTTAGACCTTCTCAATTGGACTTTGGACTAGAACACAGCAGAGATTACTTTTGTGTTGCTGATGGATGATTTCTTAGTCATAGCTCATAGACGGATTTATTTCTGGCCTGTCTAGAATATTTGACATTGTGAATAACGCATTGCAGCTGATATGCCTTGAAGATCTTGCAAAGATGTAAGCAAGTGATATGGATTCAGTCCAGCTTCAGTGACTGAACTGTAATGCATAACTGCAACTCTTCGCTTGGTATTCTTCTTCATAAGAAAGCCTGCAAAATGCTATCCTCTCTCCTGTCTTGGTATAAGTGCTGTGAGAAAGTTAACTGTACCATAGCTTGTATAAGCATCTGTCGTTTGCATCCAACTCAGAAAATGCAAAACTCCTGACTATTCCTGTAACTAAGTTGAAAAAAACCACTTTGCTGAAAAGTTTCAGGCTAAAACCAGACTCTGGCAAATAAAAGGAACAGAGAGAAAGCGCTAACATTTTGAAGGCGAGGTAGTATATAATATCATCAGTTGCCCATGAAACTATTCCAAATATCATGTAATCTTCAAATGGGGTCTTCAGTCAATTAGTGATGGCTCCCAAAATGTTTCCTCCCTCCTCTTTGCACATTTTCTGTGAACAGGTAATATTTTGATAGTGTTCCAACATATCTTTAGCTCAGGTTATATCCTTTTTTAAGATTGAAAATCTGCTCTCCAGGATGTCAAACTACCTGCTTAAGTTCTCTGGGTAAAAGTTGGCCATCAATATTATGCTCTGCTCACCATCTTGGTTTTTGTTAATTACAGGATAAGGTGATGAAACAAGCTTTATAGTGTTTATGGTGAAGAATCTTATCATTCTTTTTGTTACCAAAACCTACCATGATATCAAGCATTCATCCACTGGGAGAAATGAATTTGGAGACAAAATATTCAGGTGTCCAGATTCCAGTTTCGTAATTGTCTCTTAGAGATCAGGCTTACTGTAAATCATCTTGAAACTGATTTGAATAATCCACCTATCCTAACAATAATTCCCCTAGTAGGAGGCCACAGTTGTCCTTAGCCAGGGAACAGAGGAAGAAAGAGACTTGTGAAGTTGGAAGTGTGGGCTGATACACAGATTTCTGGGACAGGCGATAAACGTTACTCCTGCACAGATACTGCACAGACTCTGGGTGGTATCGCTTCATTACCCTACGTGGGCTGTAGGGCTTTTTGTCCTGTTCTCATTCTCCTCTTTCAGAACTAACCACTTAGCTGCGTGTTATTTATCGTCTTCAGAAAAAAATGTGGATAACAGTATCTGGATAGGTCATAAAAAATGTAGATAATAGTATTTGGATAGGATAAAATTCCCGAAATAGCAGCAAAATTCCTGCTGACTTCACCAGAGCTAAGACTGTGCATGAAATCACAGCTTTACTCTATGGATCACTACTTTTCCATTCCTTCATAACATTTCAGAAGATGGTATACTCCGGAACTTTGTTTTACCTGTTGCCTAAATGTATTTTACGCATTAAAGATCAAAAGAGCATGTAAAGGCGTGGTTGTAGTTTATAATGATTATTTATTAATGCTATCATTCATATTATGTATTTCCTTGCCATACCCTTATGGTATAGAGCAATGCCATCAAAGTACAACAGATTCAACTAAGCAAACATTTTAAATACATTAAATACATGTGATTTTAAAAGCTAAGTGCATGATTGTACTCTGAATCCTAAGTGAGACTAAGACTGAAACCCTTGACTGAGATTGATCAAGGTGCCTACCTTCACCCCTCACCCCCAGTTATGTGCCCTCTAGTTAAGTGTTCGGTCTAGCATAAAAGGGCAAACGTTGAAGAGTACGAAAACCCAATAAACTAGATGATATTAACTTTAAACTGTAATGGAATGAAAGCATACAAGGGATGGTTCAAAACTTCGTTAATTTCCTGAATGAGCTTGACTGGAAGGTAGTTTATTTTTTTGCCCCTTCTGGCAAAAATTCTAACAAACAAGGGATTTACTAGGGGCCTAAAATGAGATGTCCCTCCTGTGGCAGCGTAGCAGTTATATTTCTTTTTCACTCTGGCATGACCTTTGCCCTACCTTGTTCCTCTTGTTGCAACATACATTTCCCAGGAGCAATGTGTGAAGTTTCCCTCCTCTTGTGAAAAAATAAGCATTTTTTCAATAATCTTGAGTTACTATCCAGTGATATATAAGGAACGATTTCTATTACCACCAAATCCTAGAAGAGATCCATTGTGAAAAACTGTTCAAAGCCCAGGGTGAGCTTTTCAAAGGTATGTGCTTTTATAGGGAGCTGGATTGTTATCATCCCATGATGTGTCTTTGAAACTCTCCCCCATGTGACTAAGACCATGTGTGTGACTATGTGCCTAATTTGTGAGTAGTCATAATGATCATACAGTAATAGGCATGCAACTGAGTCTGCGTTTTGTTCATAACTCCAAGTGCCTTTAGCTGAATTTTCAAAGAGGCTGAATTCTCACATCTCCTGCTACTTCAGTGGAGCTGTAGGTGCCCCGGGACTGAAAACCAAGCTACTGACATACTGAAAAATTATAGCTGAGGTATGAATGAGTCAATCACATATCTACTGTTCATTCGTAAGTCAGACTTATGAACTGGGTCTTTCTGAGTTTAATGGAGGCTGCTGACATAGTCTTTCAGGAGATTTTCAATTAGAGAATTTCCTCTTTTTGTCACCTTATCACCCAAACTTTAGCCTTATGCAATTGGTATTTTCTATTCACAGGCCACTGCCCCCATTTTATTATTGGTTTAGGCATCTGGTAACTCCAGAGCTTGGTGGATGTTCTATTTTTTTCCCTTCATACTGCGTGTATGCGCGCCACACTTCCAATACAGGTTTTGGATAGTCTGTGAGCTGAGCCGTGGTTACACCCTCAGGGCTGATATTCACTTTTAATACATAGAAACAAAAATGAATAAAACTTTCTATCCAGCCTGAGTCAGCAAAAAGTGCTTTTTCCACTAATGTTTGTCACATATTGTGAATATTCACATATTGTGAATATTCATACGTTAAACAGGTATCTTCATGCTTGCAGGAAAAGGCACTTTCTTTGTATTTTTTTCTCCAGTTCCAACCTTTGTAAATCATGTTATACTTCAAAAACATCATGATGTTGGCTGAAAAGAATATGGGGCTTTAAAACAAAATGTGCATTCTTTTTATTTGCCTTCTGGTTTTTGATCTTTTATCTTCAGCTTAGTGATGTTTTCAAAACTCCTCTTTTCAATAACGAAGGCTAAGAGCATCTGGGGTTTTACTTTAAAGCAAAAAATGAAATCCTTACATAAACATATCGTTGAAGGAGCTGGGCTTTAAGAAAAACACCAAATCAAAAGACACAAAATAAAATTATGAGCTAGAGGTAGAGAAGCTTAGACAGAGAGCAAACTGAAAGCATAAAAGATAGAGTATCTTTTTAGCAGTTCAAAGCTTAGAGGCACTGAATTAAAGACCCTTGAAGCCACGTGAGTTTTTTAAGACAATGTAGTTTCAGGAGTCTCAGCCTTGCAATGCTTAATTTAGACCCACTATCAAACAGGTCTGAACTTCACTTGAACAAGAACTTAATGTCTGGATTCTTGCAGGCACTAAAGGATTATTGATGAGTAGATGGAGCAATTTTGTCTTGTTTGGTTATATATGTTGGCATTTTTCACTGCAATAGCTGTAGCTGTTTGCAGCGCTGTCTGCAACCACCTCACTTGAGGGTGAATTTTCCTGCCCTGCATTTGCCTTTGATTCTCATAGAGCACCCATCGACTGTGAAGAAAACAGCAGTGCTTAAGCATAGTCTATTCAAGTATATTCAAAATACGTTATTTTTAGCATTATTGTTAATATGAAATGTTCCACCAACCAGCTGGAATTATGCAAATCCTAGCACATGCGTTCCTCACTAATCTGCACTCTTGGATGTACTCTTTACATTCATTTCATTTTATGAATGTCTTTCCAGCATACTTCCCTACAATAGGAGATTGAAAAGCCTGCAATTTTCTTCTTGCCTGATTCTCCCATTGGGTTTTGTTAGTATTCGAAAAAATAAATTGATGTCTTTTTTTTTCATCCAGATTGAGGAGAAAATCAACCTGCCAGCACAGATGAGTGGGGAGAAAAGGGAAGGCTCACAAATTGCAAAAGCTGAGTTCTTTAGGTGGTTTTTTGATGACTCGGTGTTTGCAGTAGAGGTAATTAGGGCAGTCTTGGAAGGAGCTCTGAAGGTCTGAGAAGTTTTTCAGTAGCTTGGTCTTGAGCCAAAACCTTGTAAGCCCTGTTGCTTTCACTAGTATCACCAAAATATCATGGGGTTTGGGACAATTTCTAGATGAGAAGAAAAGGAAGAAGTGATGGCTCTGCGGTGTTGGCCTGTTTTACGTGAATCTGTTTGTGGATCAAGAGAACATAGAGATGGCCCTTGTCATTGTCCTCGTCACACCAAAGTTCTTGTTGTGGAGATAATGCACACCCTCTCTTACACATTTTTCCTTCCTGCTTGGAGCACTTGACATGTTTTAGGAAGCTTATGTTGTGTGTCCTGGTCCTCGTGTGTTTTTGCATCCCTCTTGATCTATAGGAGCAGGCTTTCAGTGCCTTCTGGCGTCTTCATAGGCATGGCTGTGGGAGGGGTTTCTCTGTGGCGACAGTCCACCTGCTGCTGGGACTGTTCTCACTTTCTTGTTCGCTAGCATTTTCCCTGGGAAGCTGGAGGATTTGTCCCAGAGGTGAGCAGCCTCATTCCCAGGTTTGAATTCCCATGGTTAAATGACATTCTAAATCTCTGTTTTATTCTCACCTTGTACGTTGTCTGTTTTACAGCTTTCTTAGAAAACTCATTCAATTTTAAAAACTTATTTACACCTCCAGTTCACCTTGTCTCCCTACAAAGGTCTTTTCAAACCTGGTAACCTCAATAATTTGTTGTGTCTCTTCATTTTTGCTGAACTTGTGATTTCCAAATTGAATTGGTACAAGGTTTATTTGCTGTTGCTGTTTTAGTTTTCTGCAATGGAAGATAAAACACACAGCAAAATAGGATTTTAAAGTTTTTTTCTGACTGAAATAATAAACCAACTCCAGTTGCTGCTAATCAAAAGCTGGCGACACATTTCACATTAGGTCTCCCCTGTGTACTCATACAGTCCCGAGCACCTTCAGGTCCTACCCACAGTGTCTGATGGATGCTGGGATTTTTCCTTGCAAGATTCTTGCTTTGCCTGAGGCCATCTCTTTCCTTAAGCAAGAAGGGACATTCAGAGTTGTTATCACTGTGCACAAGAGGTTTCTGATTTCTCTAACAAATACAAGCTTCCAGATCTGATGGGCTGGACGCACACTCTTCAATATTGACATGGAGCTCCAAGGAGTGATAGGGATGTATTTCTTAATTGCTTCAGTCAGCCCTGCCTCCTAACTACTCTAGTTTCTGCTACGTTTTCACCCACTTATGACCTGATTCTGACCTGTGTTTACTGTTTTCTTAAACAAATGGAGCTTTCATCGAGCTACTGTTTGAAGAAAGTGAAAAGAAAAGGAAGATCACTTTGTTACTAGTTTGAAAACTTCCCTAAAACTGACCTCTATTTTGCTAGTTTAATGTTTATCAATATTTTGGAAACATTAGGTATCAGCAGCTCAGTGTTAGCTAACTCAAATGAGATTGTTTGATGGAGACCTACTGATAAGTTGTATCTTGACCGGAGCACATTTCAGTGCTGATTTTAAGTATTTTGGCACTGGAACTGTTTCCTCTGGTGTAATGGTTAACCATAATTGTTAACCCCATATGCTAATAGTGTAATACCATGATTCCTTTACAACCACAACTAGTTTTTTCTATTCATTCCTTTTACCAATGGGTTTACATTGTAAAACAATCTGTCCTGCTTCCATTTGATATAGTTTCTGGCTTCCTGATGTTTTGATAGCATTGCAAAATGTTCTTGTGTAGAATTATTGCTGTCCACATGACCTCTATTTCATAGTGAATATCTCTTGATATAAGTGACGTTGCTCTGAATAACTTTCCATCTTGCCTGAACCAAGAGTTTAACTAATTATACACTAAATTTGTGAAGGGGGGAGAGGGGGAGCATAATTAGGTCTATCAAACTCCTTATGAGTTCTGTAAAACAAAAAGATGTATCAGATGATTTCTGGACTGTAGAAACGTAAGCATTCAGAACTGAGTAAAGTGAATGAAAGAATGACAATTTACATTTTGAAGAATATAAATTTGGGTTTAGATAGATTTCAAAACTACCTCTTCTGCCCTTAGGTCAATCTTCTGCTTTGTATCCCTTCATCAAATTCTGTAGGAAAGAAATAATCTTTTGCCTATATCCATTTAATGGCTGGTCAATGGATCAGCCAGATCATGGATTAGAGCTTCTCTGTGGTATTGCTGTGCAAACGATAAATACCTCACACAAGACATGGACAAGATGTATTGGGAATAGTGTAAGACTGGCAGCAGTACCTCTTTGCTGGCATTGATGCAATATTATGCATCCTCTTTTCACAAAGACACCTCGTGATAGCTGTTTTAAATAATTCTACTAGGCAACTCAGAAATCGGCAAGATTAATACCTTAGCATTGACCAATCAGGGCTTTAACGTCCCACTCAGCTAGCAAGGGATTTCCACTCAACTGGTATGGGATTTCTGATTTTGCTGGGTGTGTTCCAGTCCTAGCGATTTCCTCTACGAGGTTTATATCCTTCCTCCTTGTGGTAAATGCTGAGGCTCCAAAAGCATATGCTTTTCAAAATAGGAATACAGACTTGTTCAGCATAAGGCAATACATTTATTACAATCAGGTTTCTCATGTTTCTGAATTACAAACAAAGAATTACTTTTTCCTTTGTTGTCTTTCCATGAATTCTGCAAGATTGACGTCAAAGGAGTCATTCAAGGATTAATTTGGTTACATACATGCATGCATACAGAGAGAGATACGTTTATCCTTAAACAGCATTTTCTCTCTGCTTTCACTGACAATTGGTAAAACTGGATCATTCAAACAGGAGTGGAAGACTTTTCCAAAATTTGAAAAATTGAAACCTCTTTTCTGTCCAAACATAAAGTCAACATATGCTCCGAAGTAAATGTATTTATTACACTTAGAAAAATTACAAACTGTAGGTTCAGCAAGATTCCTACCTGGTGTAGTTTCCCTTCATGGAGAAAAATCCTCCATACAGGAAAGTTTCACCTCATAAGAATCTTTTCTGCAAAGTATCTTTTTTTTTATGCAATGAGTGAAATAGGTGCATAGTTCTTTTAGAAAACTTCCTAATCCAAGGAGATGAGCTGCCACAGGCTCATTATATACGATATAAAAATGTTTCCTATTGTCTTGTTCCATCTAGAAAACGTAAGCACTGTCTTAACAAGAATCAGCAGCACATGGTGCTCTTTAGAAGTCAAAACAGTTCCAGCGAATCTGACAATAGGACTGGAGAGATGAAATATGTTTCTAAAACATATTTTTCTGCTGGTGAGAGAGTGTGAGAAAGTGGGGAGAGATGGGTCGGAGTAAAATGGTGAAAAGAAACATTAAAGAGAGGAGGAAAGAAGGAGACTGAGGAGGGATCCTCTTCGAAACGTCCCGCATTTCACTTTGAATAGTAACGCACACATCCCTTTTTCCAATCCCCTTTGCTGTGTCTGGGCTCTGAAGCAGAGGAGACACATGGTTTTACCCTTGCACGCTGGCACCCTTACACGCTGGCTGCAGCTTGGGGGAACTAAGGGGCTGAATTACCCCTGTGCTCCTCTGGCCTGCATGCCTTCCCCTGGAGAGGGGACACGTGCTCCAGGGCCAGGTCTCGCTCAGACGGGGAGCTGGAAGGCACTGAGGGGACACAAGGCTCCACGCCTCTGCAGAGCACGCACGCCTTTCTGAAGGACTCGCTGTCTTGCCACACCATTTTTGTTGCTGCTGTTGTTGTACATAGCACAGGTATCAAAGGCTTTAGGTGCCTTTAAAATGCAATTCAAATACTCTTTAAAAGAAAGTCTGGTATAATCGTGGACTAGAATTGAAATCCATTTCAATGGATAAGACTCCTGGCAACTACCAATTCAGTTTCGATACGAAGCAAATGGATGCCGAGAAGGAATTTAAAGGCAGTGAGGAAAGCAATACAATTTTGCCATGGGGTCAAGTAGAAATAAAACTGTTTGCCTCTGTCTTAAGAAATGTTGACAGATTTCAACACCCCGAGGGAAGGAGTGGTAGACGGTGGATATAGCACAGAAAAACTTGTCTTAAGCAATAAGTTGGAGCCCACCAAAAAGTGGTTGCCTAGTGATGGTACTTTGTGAGATCCAGCAAAATTATGCTGGGACCTTTAGAAGCAGATCGATGTGGTCTCCAGAGAGAGGAGTTTTCAGTTGCAGACAGCCTTTTACCACACGTCTGTCTGTGAGTGGACATGTTTGGATATGGATCCACAGAGCACCAGAAGATGCGAATAACTTTGTTTCTAAATGGGTCTACTTTTCTGTAGAAGGTTGTTTTGACACTCGTGTTTTTGATGGGTCCCTGGTCCCTTCCATTTGTTAGCATTCTTTACCTGTGCAAATTATTCTATCTGTTCACTGCCACAGCTGTGCTGGTTAGCACAGGTTTTTATTCAGAAAGTGGGAAAATGGCTGGGTCCGTGCTTAACCCGCTCCTTCTGTTCCTTTATTCCCCCCATGTGGAAGCAGAGACAAAGTTAAACTGCAGAGCATCAGAATTGCTGAAGAGCAAAGTGCTAAGGAAAGATTATAATTGATACAGAGCAAAGTTACCGTATGGTGGAGTGATGTTATGCCAAATATTTTTGCAGCATCTCTAAAGTGGGAGCATAACTTTTCGAACAACTAGGAAGTTGCTTACAAATTGCCTGATGTGAATTGCTTTTCTTCATTTAGCAATATTTAGGAGAACTGAATGGTTTTGCTCGATTATAGCAGTTAACTTGATCTAATGCAATTGATGTAAATCATGTAGTTAGCTGATTTATGTCAATTGTGCCAGCAAAAATTTGTTTATAAACCAAGCCCGGAGTGTCTTTCTTAACACCAAAAGTATTTTTGTGACAACTGCTGCTGTGAAGTAGAATACATATTGCCAGGCAAACAACACTTCAATTGTATTTTTGATTTCTTTATGGGTTTGGGTAGGGAAAAGACTTGAATTATTAATTACAGAAATGTGACATTTTGTGGTGATTTCTTAGCAGATTTGGGAATTTCATTTTCAGAAAAAAAAAGCTATTATGTTCTAAAGACATTTGGAGAAATAGAATGGTGTTTTCTCACTAATGCATTTCCAGTAAACATGGAGATTTAATGATTTTCAGAGATCTATAATTGTATGCTGACAGTTTCTCCACTGAGGGAAGACCACTCCACGGAGGAACTATTGTCCCACATGTGGATGATTCAGAATCCCTTTTGCAAGAGATTTTGTGGCTTCTGTGGACATTTATTATTGCATTTTAAAATATCATGTACCAGTCTTAGGCAGTGATGTTCACTGGCTGGTTCTTCTCTCTCAGGATTCTCTTCCATTGAATCTGTAGCAATTTCTCAGGGATCAATGAAATTACACCAGTATAGAACTGCTGTGAGAGGAGAGCCAGATTAGATTCATGCAAGTATTTTTAACCTTACACCTCTCTATTATCATCAGGAAAGGCACGTTGTATATTTATATATTTTAAGTGTTTAAAAAGAATGGCTGGTTTTTGATCTAGAATGCTTTGAATAATACATCTAGTAATAGTTTAAGAATCTTTGAAAACCAGCATACAAACAAACAGCTAGGTTTCCTGTTACCTACTGCATGTATATAGGTCTTCTGAGGGGCTCCAATAGCAACAACACACAGCGTGCTCCCAGTCACACCTCTTCTTTCCGTATGCACAAAACTGCCATATGTTTCTTCAGTTTCTCTGTCAGCTTCACTGTTCTCGTTCCTGCTAAAAGCAGAGCCTGGAAGGTAGATGCGAATCGCCTCTGGAGTAGGGCAGAAGTAGTAAATGTGACCCTCTGGGAAGGAAATTCATTATGTGCAAATGCTGCCCAGTGGCATAAATCAGCCCCTGTGGAGTTTGGGAGGAGTGTTTCACCCTCTTGGATCTCTGCCAATGCTAGTTAAGCTGAGAGTCAGTTACAACCATGTCGTATACATGCTCTTCTGAAAGAAATGTGGCACGTTTTTTTCCAAGTTGACTGTGTCCCTTCCCATTGAATAGACCAAATCCCGATCCGCTATACGGACAAATTGAGTAATTTGGTTTCACGCATTCTTGAGACACTGTCTTCTTGCTGTGCTGCCTCAGCGCTGTTCTCTGGGGAACTGTCACAAACCTCCAGCTAATGCCAGTAAGGAAAGCAAAGTTGCTGGCAGGGCTAGTTCCTAGGATTGTTACTATCCCCAAAATCTGACTCCGTCCAAAATCCTGATGATGCAGTTCATCTGGCTCAGGGAAAATACACACTTTGTTACACATAACACAGACATGATTACATTTTCCATTTGGTAAAGTCATAGCGTAGCTCCAAGTCCTCTAAAAATAGAGACATGATTCAAGTTGCAAACAAGATGGAAGGATTTCAAATGGCTGCATTACACATAGGGCAAGCAAAGTGAAATTAATAGGAAAAAGCTGGTTTGGGGACTAGAGCTGTGCTCTCGTTTTCTAAGCAAATGCTTAGCCATGAAGCTGTGTAAATCAACAGTTCCACTGTTGCAAGTAGGAAGAGTCTGGTTTACTTAAAATGCAGGCTGTTGCAGGCTTTACCCTCCTGAAATGACAGAGCAAAGAAACAATTTTTCTTAACTCACTGACCCATTTGTTTACCTGCTGAGTTGCCAAATATGCATTTTCAAAGGATATTTGCATTGGCTGGAAAATCAGTATGTATGTATACAGTATCCTCCTGCACCTTTTATTAGGAGAGGCTGAGGCTATTTTAATTGCTAGTTTTGCACTTTCTGTCCCCTGATACCTACAGCAGCCTCACTGACCTCTGCGAAAGCCAATTTGAAATTTAATTGCAATTATTATTGTTAAGGCTACGAGTAGGTTAATAGGGTGTTCTTCTCAGCTCTGGGTGCCAGGGTCCACTATGCCAAATAGCATTTAATGGAGAAATAGGAACTACAACTGTCAGGCCAGGGTACCACAGCCTTTTAACAGGATGGCAGCATTAATTTTACAGGGAGAATTAATGGGGGAGAAATGTGGCAGTTTGTCCAAGACTGCAAAACAACGCCCAAAGCAGAACTGTGAGGGGAAGTCCCAGGCTCATTAAAGGAGAAGAGATGCTCCTTAAAAACACTCCTGGTTTATAGGTTCAGGAGTTAGGTCAGTAGGCTTTTGGGACTCTGGACTTCCAAATCCCATCCAGGAATCTGTCCAATCTCCTTGTGTGATCTCAGGTGAGTAAGTCATTCTGGGCCTCACATCTCTAAAATGGTAAAAGTAGCAATTCCCTAGTCTAGAGGTCTGGGGAGGATAAATTTGGGTAGGAAAGAGAAAGGAGATGCTTAGGTGTTGTTATGGAGATGAAGCCAGAATACAGGCTTGGTGGGCTGTTGGCACCAGAAAAGTCCTTACTTTCTGCATAAAGGTTTGGAGGTTTTAGACTGAACTGACCAGAGACCTGGCATTTTCCAAGGCCTGAGAAGGAGAAGGTTCCCTCCTCCTCTTACTCTCTGCAGTGCGTTGAAGGTCTGCCTCACTGTTGCTGTCTCCCTTTAGGAAGTGCAGATCCTGTAGAGGGAAATGATGCACCTAAAGTAACATGCACCTTAAGTAAAGAGTAGTTTGTAAAATAGCATGTTTATATAGAGGAAATTAATGTATCCTATAATTAACAGCAAACATTATGCTCCCTGCATAATAAATATTTTAAAATAGGGAATGAATTTCTATAGTACCAAATATTTAATTTTTCAGAAAGGTAAAATCCTATGCAAAGATTTGAAGCTTACTTCAAAATAATATTCACATATGCTGCTCTACATAAGCGTTCAAATATCATCAGCGTGCTTTTTGAAGGTGCTACATATTTTTTTAATTTCTTCACTCAGTTCACAGTGTTTTCAGTGTTAAAACAATAAGAAAAGCAAAAATTTAAATATTCCAATTAAGATATTTGTTGTTTATTTCCTTACTGATGGACATGAATAAAAGCTATATGAACAGAAAGGATATGACAGAAAAGGAGGAAAAAACCCCAAAACCATAGAGCAATGTACTTCAGCACGCACAAGGATTCTCACTGTAACTTTAACAAGGTTCATTAGGTTTGTCGTTTGTGCCAAGGCTGAGGTTATGACCAAACTTGACTCCTCAGTGTTCCTGTGGACCAGCACTGCCCAGTCTGCCCATCTAATTATCTATTTTTTTCCGTCCAACTCATGCTTGTGGCAGCTCAACTCCTGAGAGCCCCTGAGCTACCTGGAGTGCGATGCCTCGCTCTTTTGGTCTCACCTGCCGGCACAGGGTCTTTTTCCTAAGCATGGTTGCCATGGCAGAGGCCTGCCCGGGACCTCCACCGGTCATCCCAACACACTTGTAATGCAGGCAGTCAAGAGTCAAACTCACCAGCCTTCTCAGAGGTTAGACCTGGGTGTTAGTGGGTGCTGAGAGCCTTCGCCTTACCATGTTCTGTCTTTGGAGTTTGAATTGCTCATTGATTTATCGGGGCATTGCAAATCCAGATTAAAAAAAAACAGCAAGTGTCACTCTCTTTTCTCTTGTCATTTCCCATCGCTAACAGCAGATTGTGATGGAATAATTTGTTACTGTTAGAGCTCTGGAGTATTGTAGATTCTCCTAATCTAGTTTAGCCCATAGGTAGTTCATGGGAAAAGGACGAGACATTTTCCAGTAACCCTCTTTTCTCTTTTGTAAAGAATGTTGAACCTGGTTTTGAGCTTGAAAGCAATTAGTTTTGAAGCCGTTAAGAATAAATTGCCGATACCCTAGAATCCTCTTAATTGCTATCCTGATCAATGACACGCCTGCTTAATTGGGATGATTGGCAGGCAACTAATCCTGGGCAATGCATTTCAATTACTCTAAACAATATATTAATGGCCTACCTGTGTTTAAATGGCACATCTCCTGTTGTCTTCTGCTGCTGCAAGCTTTTCATAAGAGCTTCAAAGAGAGGGCTGAAAGCTTGAGAGGAGACATGTCCTACTTATGCAGCCCCCTGCTTTCTTCCTGTTGTTGTCGTCCCGCTTCTACATCACTCAACTTTATCCCAAATATTTAATACAAAGTTGTTGTGTGTACACTTAAAGACAATTCATGAACTACAGTGGAGTATTTCCAGCACTATGTGTTCCCCTGCTCCCTGATACTTGGAAGAATCACTTAATTGTTTGGTTTCTGTTTACACTGGGCTCTTCGTGCTAACCAGAGTGTGCCATTACATGTAGCCTATTCCTATGGTAGCTTCACACTTCATTTTCTAATGGTATAAAAATGTGTAATTGGACAAGCCTGTGGTTTTACTATTAGAAAAGAATACTAATAAGGTATATTAATGTTCTCTTGTTATTAGGGGAGCTCGTTTAAAAAATGTCAGTGTTTTAATGATGAAAGAGATAGTTGTCTAGAAAAAAAAGTAAAAATGCATTTCATTTTAATTAGCTCTAATTAGAAGATTAATAGATTTTAAGGACAGAAGGAGTCATTGTGATTTTTAGGGCTAGCTCCACAGATGTAGTCACATAAAACAAAACACATTCAGCATCTGATGGTACATCAGTGTGCATACAGCAGATATCTACTGCTTACTGGTCATGTAGGTCCATTCTTCTATCAAGATGGAGGATGTGATTTCCAACTCTTAAGGAATATATCTAAAACAGTTTAAACTGTCCATGTCCTAAAGACACCTAGACTAAAAGGATCCATAGACTAAAAAGGGAATCAAGAGTGACGAGGTCAGTATGGTGGACGTCAAAATACAGATTAGATTAATCCCACTGAGTCTCATATATCCCACAAAATAGGGAAATAAGGAATCCTTCAACAGCCACTGCCTTGGCTAGGAGGTGTCTGAACTTACAGAGTATTTTGTCCCCGAGACTCCCCATGCTGCAGTTCTCTCTGGTACATGTGACCAGGGCTGCTGTCATCTGACCAAGCGTTTCCAAACTGAGACAGTGAAAAGGCTTCAGTTCTTTCTTTCAGGGAAAGTACCCTGACTGCATACAGGTCCCATGCCTGGCTGCCACAGGCCCCTTGGAGAGAAGCTGAGTGAGCTGGCAATGTGGGAGTACTTGCTGGTAGCTCCTCTGCGTGGGTAAACACGAAGGAGGATTATAGGGAGCACAGCGAAACATTCACATAGGTAAGACACAGCTCCTCAACTCAGCTTTTGTCTAAGTTGTGTGCTCCTAAACTTCTTGTTGGCCACCACCTTCTAAGTATGGTGAGTCCCCCTAACATGTGCTAGTAAGACTCGGTCCTTCATAGAATCATAGAATGGTTTGGGTTGGAAGGGCCCTTTAAAGGTCATCTAGTCCAACAACCCCTGCAAGGAGCAGGAACATCTTCAACTAGATCAGGTTGCTCAGAGCCCAGTCCAACTTGACCTTGAATGTTTCTAGGGATGGGGCAGCTACCGCCTCTCTGGGCAACCTGTGCCGGTGTTTCACCACCCTCAATGTAAAAATTTTCTTCCTTATATGTAGCTCATCAGGAGACCGATATGGCTATTCTCTTTTTAACTCACCAGAGAAAGAAAGGGAGCTGTTTTCCATACAAATGCATATTGATCAGGAACACTTTCAAATGTTTTTGGTTTTTTTTTTCAGTAGGAAAACTGAAGTCAATTGCTGTCCCAGTTTGGGTTCATACAAACCCCACTCTCCTGCATCCAAGAAGACTGCCCTAACTCCAAGGCTATTGTAAAAAAGGTCGCTGTGCAACTGGTATTTGAAAATTCATCCCTGCTTTTCTTGTTCTCTGGTGTTAAAATCCTGAACCACACAGTAGTTGAGCTTGTGTGAGTGAGGAAAGGTGCCCTTTCTGTTTCCCCTGCCATCCATCCAGCTCAGCAGGCGAGCCTGTCTCTGGCTCTCCCAGTTCTTAGGCATTCACAGGAAGAAGAGCGTACGTATCACATCCTTCTTCTTGGCGTTGCCCAGTTGCTTGCTGAAGATATATGATCAGAGTACGGATTTTTTGGACTGCCTCTTTGAAGTGTGTATTTCTTCCCATGAACAGGGATCCTGTACATAAATCTGGTGTTTGTATTCAACCTTGCAGAAGGAAAGGACGTCACCTTTAGGATTTGCAGATCATAATTGGGAAGTCCTCATGTCTTCCTTTTTTTTGGTCACGTCCTTAGTCTAATATTCCGTCATGATTCTTGGTAAACTTGTAGCTAAATTATCTGTGCCACACTTCCAAGTTTTGCTCACCTAACTCTGTCTTTGCTGTACAGCAATGAATTTGACATAGACCATTTGGCTTGGTTAAATTCTGCTTTTAGAAATCTTCATCCCATGTGATTATCTACTGATGTACTATGTAGATACATAAAGCAACAATCAGGTGACTTCTTAGCTGTTCTTTGGTAAGTAATAGACCATATCCCTTAGATCTTCAGCTTTATAGTAACAGATAACAACTCTGGTACATATTGTTAATTTATACAATTTCAAAAATTTGCAAATAGAAAAAAAAACAGGTTGTTCCTTTACTAGAGATGTTTATTTCTGTGCATCTATTTCATGTATATTTGTTTCTTTTTATCCTTTTATTGATGCATTTCTTGGGATGTGTTGTAGTGTATTTTGTGATGAACAGGCAAATTAATTGTTTTCACAGCCCTTACATACGTGTAAAATAGGCTCTTTTATGCTATATATTAAACCTCTGGAGAATTGTAAAGACGGACTTTAAGATTTCTATCTTTGCTACACAGCTTTCCAGCCTTCAGTCTTGTTATTGCCTTTATATGTATAATCACTACTCCAGGGACAGCCTTCCTTCCAAGTAACAGTGCGTGTGTGCAGTTGCTGAATCTGTATTTTTTAAGAAATCTTTCTTTTCCTGGCAGTTACACCAGAGAGCAAAGAGAAAAGGACAAGTGTTTTCTCAGATGTTGGCTTGGTGACAAGGGCAGAAGACTGAGTAAGTTGGAGTATTAATGTGCTTTTTTAGGGGAACGGAGGAGAAAGGGAATAGGGATATGTAAGAGGAGTCAAAAATACAGAAGGAAGTTGTACAGGAGATAGGACAAAAGAAACAGGGGTGAAGATGAGTGCAGCACGGCCATCAACCAAAACCAGTGCTACGCTGGGAAACTCATGGGGACTGCAGAGCAGGTTGCTCCCAAGATGGACAGCGGTCGCTGTTGGGACAGAAGAGTAGAGAGACAAACTTCCCTGCAGCAGAGGAATAGGGTGATCAGGCACAAAATCTTTGGATTCACCTTTTTCTCTGTGGTGTTACAGTCACGAAAGCAGCCATTTCTTTTGCTTGACCTGTTTCTCGATATGAATAGCAGTAGGCTGTGTGGGCTGGGTACATAAAATAAATGTAAGCCACCAGGTTTGTAATTTATGTGCAGCAGAAGATGCTCCTAGGAGGCAAGACAAGTGAAGGTGTGTGGGGAGAAGGCATGGGGGCCTGTGGACTCCTTGAGTGCGTGTGTGGATGTGGCGTGTCTACCTAACGCACAAGGGAGAGCAATCTTCAGCTATGTCTTCAGATTGTCTTCCCTGAAGAATGGGATGGCGCTTAAAGTAGACTTTTGATGGCTGTCTTCATGAATAATGCTAATTTCGTCATAATACAAAAAGTTTAAAACTTTAGCTTTTGTACAGTATGAAATGAATGAACAGTGCATCAGAAACATCTGTCAGGTTATAGAATAAAGGCTTAATTAGCATTTTTGTGTGGTGTGGAATAATTCATGCTGGGACATCAAAATTTGTCTTCTCAAATGTATGGGAAAAAACACATTTTCTGGTCTTTCTTGTTGCTCTCAATAGACTGGTTCAGGCCGGGGGGGAGGGGGAAAACAGAGTTGTGCCACGTTAGCACCAATGAAAATCTGCAGGGTGCAGTGCAGCAGTATGAGCATCTTCAAAGCGCCTTACAAATAGGAATTAATACATTGATGTTGCACGGGGATTCTGTGGCCAGGATAATGCTGCAACCGTATCAAAAGTTCAAGGGTGTGATTTTCAAAAGTACTTGAATGACTTTGCACCACAAATTCAATTCATTGGCACTTACGATTCTGTTGCCGAAACCCTATGTTGAATGGCAGTGTATGTTGGCATTGAAAGACAGCAGCAAAAAGGGAAGAGGTGAGAAAAGACCTCTATGAATAATCTGAGTTCTGGAAAATCAGTCTCTATGACATTGCAAATTCCATGTGTTTTAATTATTACTGGGTTGTATGTATGGCTATAGAGAAAGTAGCTGCCTATTCAGTCTAGCAAATGAAGTATATTGCCAAAGACAATAGTTGGAAGGAACAGCTAGTAGTAGGAGGAGGATCTTGAGCAGTTCAGAACAGAAGTCGGAGTAGGTATTTATTCTCCTAGTCTGTTTTTAGCTCTTTCAGGCATCTTATTTAGACGCTCTGACTCAATACGCTGGAGCTGCCTGCCTGCCTCTTTTCATTGACTAGGCAGGGAACTTGAGTCTTTCAATTTGATCTGTTGAATCATTCCTAAGCTAGATACCTAACATGGGCATGCATATATGTTCTGAAAACCCACCAGGATGTATGTTTTCATCAGTGAGGCTATGTTACTGCAATGGAACAAATAGCTGGAAATCCCTAAGTGAAGGCTGAATACTTTAAAAAAAAAACAACCTCTTCCAGAAACTGTTAGCTTTATAAAGGAATCCCTGAGTGAAATCCTATGGGTTTGTGTCCTGTGAGTAGTCATGTTAGAACAACAAAATGGTCCCTTTGGCCTTAAAATGAATATGAAAATCATTGTAAGCTGTGCTCAAGTCTTATGTTCCCCGGACAGCGCATAGAATCATAGAATCACTCAGGTTGGAAAAGACCCTTGGGATCATCAAGTCCAACCATCAACCCCACTCTACAAAGTTCTCCCCTACACCATATCCCCCAACACCACATCTAAATGACTCTTAAACACATTCAGGGATGGTGGCATCCTGGGCTATAGGGTCTAAGGAGCAGAATGTAGCATATTCATGCTGCCTCTCGGCTCCATCGTGGCAGGGAAGTTTAAGAAAATATAAATAATCAAGAATTTATTAACCCCTTGGTCTCAGTTTTATTCTCCCTCCCCTTTATGTGCTGTAGACACACAGAACGTTTTAATTGACTCAATTATAAGTATGATGGGATAAGTTAATAGGATTTATATGCCTTGTATATACTTCATAAATTCTGAAGCACTATAATGCATTGGAGTTATAGATAAATTATATGAAGAAGCTAGTGAATTGAATACTGGAAAGAATAATAGGAAAACAGTAATTGAAAAACCTATAAACTCCATTAATGCATACCCTTCCTTTATTAATTTGTAATAATAATGTAGTGGATAAATCAATCAAGGATATTACAACAATAGATGACTTAAAATGTTCTCTTCTAACGAGATTTCTTGCAGTTTCATTCTAATTCCACACACTGAGTGAATTAAGGATCGAGTCAGTCAGCTACTGTTCTGTGTTACACTGGGCTGATTTTGAGTGGAGCCGTATTAGCTTAATTGGGAGCAGAATTTGGCCCTGAGCTCTCACTTGCCATGCGAGGAAGGAGAGGGGAGAGACACTCCCCAGATTTGCCCATGGTTTTATAATTTGAGGCTTGCGCAGAATGAAACTCTGAACCCAAGCGCCTCTGTATCAACAGCGGCATACATAATGCATAAGCTATTAAGCGTTATGAAGAGTGCTCTGCTTGTTGGGTAGCTGCAGAATAACATGGCTAACAGATGTTGTGCTTCTAAAGCAGTTGAACTCCTGAGTGTGCTTTTATCTTCTGATCTGCAGCGTACTGTGGCTCCCTCACTAGTGCGTACACAAGGCAGACAGATTAGCGTTAATTAGAGAGAGGCTTTGCTCATTTTTCATTGCCAGTTTCAGTTGTGGGGAAAGTAAATGTTTCTCTCCTTTATGATTTCAAATAAGGGCATTTTAGTCTGTCTTGGGGGGGATTAGGCATTAATCAGTGATGCTTATGTTTAAGTTGGGTGGTGCAGGTCTGGAAGTTGAGTATTGAAGTCCCGAAGTGGATGAAGGCTGGCGAGGAGGACGAGGAGGACAGGGCCAAGCTTGACACTGGCTGTAGGACAGGATTCCTACAATAAGAGGAAAAGGATAAGAGGAAAGCCAAGGAGCCATGCCATTTTGCATCATGGGTTCATGAGGAGAAGCGTTAGCTGATTATTCCTTCTAGGACATTACTGAGCTTTATTAAAGCATTTTGCATTGCTGCTTATAATGAGAAAGGAAAGGGAGCTCTCTCCACCTTCTGACCCCCCTCCCTCAAGCACCAGTGCAAGGGAGGATTTATTGCTTCATTAGCAGCGTGATCATGCTTCACAATGAGTATTAAAGCATTGGCTTACTGGGTTATTTAGGGAATGACTCTTCCCCCAGCTATCCTCCCCTCTCACTGCCACTGCACCCCCACTTTATTTTATATGCTATTGCCATTTACCCATCACGATCAAAATATCACTGTTTCCCTTTCTGTAGTGATAGGGCACTGGCAACAGAACAAATATTTTTAGGTTTACAGTATGTTACAAAATTGTAATGTGGGCAGGGTAAATTGAAATAAAAGCAGAACCAAATTCCACTCATTCTTCAGATTCCCAGGCAGACAGAGACATCTTTTGCAGTTCATTGATCTTTCAACGTGGGCTTAGAGATCATTCCCAGACAAGGGGAGTAAGTTCCCAGATGGTGAAGGCTATGGTCTCCGTTCCAGTTCTTGGTTTCCCCCCTCCTCCACAACACTGTATTCCCTGTTGTGAGAATATGGCAGGGCCCCTGCAGTGCCTGCATTTACCTACCCCACCTTCTTGATTACCCCTATACAAGGGTATTCTATCAAATGTCATAGATTCACTTTATCTAATGTCTTCCTGAATATATCAGTGATACAAGAACTTTTGCTTTTGCAAAGCAGTAATTGTGGTAGTCTTGTGAGTGTTGCTTTCTTCTGTCATTAATTTCAGTTATGTCCGGTTAGATTTCCGCAGCAGCTGTCCAGTGGTGAGGCTCTGTAGGCCACCATGCCTTGGCACTTCAAATTGTGGTTATGTTTAGAAAAGTGAATTCTTATGCAGCCTGTCTACTGCCTGTGTGCTTTGAGTCATATTTGCTTACTTTACTGACACAAACACATTTTTATTACTGCTACCATCACAGTGCCAATATACCTCCAAGCTGCAGGGTGACCTGTAATCTGCTCCATCTCATGTAGCCTCAACAACATTGTCAGCAATGGTTTAATTGTAGATGATATTTTGGCCCTGATGCTTGGAACGGACTCAGCTTGGCCTCCATCCACAAAAAAAAATTGTGACAGTGTATTTTTGTCTTTATGTGTTAGGAGGCAATTCGCTACTTGGTACTTGTTGGTTTTGTCACAAGTGAACAGTCTTTGATGCTACCAGAGCAGCAGTCAGAGAAGCTAGGGTTCAAGCCACTTCTTTAGTGAACCTCAGGGGTGTTCAGTAGATGCATGTGCTCACCCTCTGAAGTGTCTTCAGAGGCAACATCCTTGTCGGACTTGCTTTGTTTGTATGAGCTGAATACTCTGAGCCACCTACCTGTTTCCCTGTTTTTTCTCTTGGGCTTGTAAGACTGCTCTGCACACAGAATTTTACTATCAAAAGGTATGATGCTTGTTTTGGCTCTGTAGTTGATACTCGTTTTGGCTCTGTAGTAATGAATGGAATTATTTTTAGCATTAAGCCAGGCTAATTTGACAGTGCTATTGCAGTTTAACAAATTAACACTTCAATTTGTCATTTCTACCATCTCTTAGGGGAGGGGTTGTTCTGAAGGTTACTACAGTTAGCAGTGGCAGCAGGCACCACCATCATCAGCAGCAACAGTTCCTGACTCTTTGCGACTTTGAAATGGTGCAAGCACCAGTACTGACATGTTTTTCGTGAAATGGGAACACCTGCATTCCAAGCACTCATGCCAGGATGCATTCTCACTACAGAGGAAGGAATAGCCAGGGCACTGCAGAACTTTTCTGCTACTAATATTTGTACTGAAGATGAGTACTATTCTCGTCTGTATTTCACCACTGGTAACACGGCTGGCTCTCCCTTTGCCTTTTAGGATACCTTTTGTGCACCTCACTCTCTATACTAAGAAATTAGATGTGCCAAAGGCTCTTTGCTGGCCCTGAAGCCAAGGAGTGTGGCACAGTGCTAAAATCTCTTGCTCCTCAAAACTTGGTGACCTGATTCAAACATCCTATGGGGAATATGAGGCCAGGGACTAAGGTAACTCCCAGAATGGCCAATGGCATGTGAGTGCTGGAGCCCATGACCTGGCCTTGTTATTTTAGCAGCATAGATGTAGTCCTTGAGGGCAAATAACTTGCTCGTCTCTACTATCTTGGCCTGTGTCTGGTGTATATCATATATCTATATGGTGTGTATATATATATATATGATCATATATATATATATGGGGGGTGGGTGGGGGGGTGTGCATATATATATATATATATATATGGTTCTAGCTCTGAGCACTGTAC
>VYZM01021394.1:313616-329764 GCA_013398915.1 Dromas ardeola
TGCTGTTGGTGTGGTCTTTATTGTGTTCCTTCACTGAAACTTGATGATGCCTCTCCAGCGTGTGTCCCTGTTGCTTGTCCATGGTATGTTGTCTCTTGGTTCAGTGCTTTTGGGAAGGTCCAAAAAGTCCTCCAAAACCTGTATGTACAAATAGAAAGTCCAAGAAAGAGTTTTTCCCTTCCTCTCTTCCTTTCCCACACTAAGGCTCTCTCCAAGGGGGGGTATCAAATCCCTCTGTATCCTCTTGGGAAATAGTGAAAGGGTCTCATGGGGCTTGCCAGAGAGTCCTAGCCCGGCAGTCATGGCACAGAGGGTGCTGAGTCCTGTTCATGTAGGTACATGTGTGATTGAGCTTGTAGGAGGTGTCTGCTGCTTTGTCTGCTCCAGTGGGGCAGATACAGGCAGGGCTCTGGCAAAATGGTGGTCCTCTGGTTACATTTGCCCACCTTCTCTTCACTTCTTTAACTACAAAATTATGAAAGTTGGTGGGTTTGGGGCTGGCACGGTTGGTCATGGGACAGCAGATGAGCTGGGCCTGGTCTAAGTGCTCGGAGGATCTGTGGAAGCCTGTAGGATGCATATAATCAAAACACATATGATTATCATGCAATCATAATTTTTGTTGTTTCTGTGGTTGAGAACACTTGGCTTTGATTTAGCTAGGCCCCACGCACAAGCTATCATTAGTAATCAGGAAACTCTTTTACTCTTTGTGTTTAGTTAAAAGGAAATTTCTCCACTATTTACCACATAACCACATCCTTTACCATCACAGTTTTATTTTCTGGCAATACAAAACTTTGAGAGGTTAATACCTCTGAGCTCAGGCAAACGTGGATAAATACCCCATTTTCAGTGGCAATAGTTGGCTTAGATACTCATAATTAATATTTAGTTAAAGATATATTAGATCAGGCCTCAAAATAACTTGAACATAAAGGATGCTGTCGGATTTTGGCAAAACAGAGAGTAGGTACCTGTTGCGGGAGTGAAAACAAATCAGTATCAGCACATTGTCAGTCACAATGTTTATTTTGTTCTTTTTTTCTATAACCTTGTTTCATGGATTTTCAGTTTCTGACATTTTTTCTCACAGTGTGAATGATATGTTGGGATTAAGGCATTAACTCTAAGACAAGGCTTTCCAGTTTCTAAATTACCTCACTTGATGACGATACATTAAGTTTCATATTACAGGTCATCAATTTGCAGAGTCTTCTAACAATAGGCAGAGTCTGATCCCCTGACAGAAGAGGGTTTTCCAGGGGCTTACAGCTGCATCCAGCTCTGCTTTAGTTTCTGCCTTTAACAAACATTTGAAAAACTAAGGCATGAATCTTACAGGGAAAACCAGTTGTTAAAGGCAATCCAATCACGTCCTTGTAACACATCCTCCCAAATACCAGTTTATTTTGAAGTTTGCTAGTTAATCTGTCAGGTTGAAAAATATTTTAAAAATATTTTAGGATACTAATCTGTTAGCATGTGGTAGATTTTGTCTGACCTTTGATGAATTATAATTTTGGATACATAAATTTCTTCTCATTTTCACTTTATGGTAAGGATTGTGATTGCTTTACATTTTCAAGGCAGAACACTTGAGATACTTTACTACTCGCTGGCTAAAGAAGGACCCAGGGAGTGCTCGCAGGGTCTTTTAATGGTTTGTCACGTTTCACGTTGGCCAGAGCTCAATGGCAAACCTCCATTTTGATATAAGGTGAACCTCAATTGTTCCATAGCTGTTGGGGTTTGTCTGCACAGCCCAATGTCATTTCTCTAGTATCTTTCCTCTCTTACGCTCAGGTGGGAAGACGACAGAGCTATCAGCTACGAGGCTTTTTGGGCAATATAAAACTTTATTATTCCTAAGAGCTGTGAGAGGATGGGTGAAAAATGGTAGCTGTGTCCTCAGTGAAGGATTTTGATATTCCTTCCTAAGCATTCAGGAAGAATTCTGGTTCAGGATTTGCCACTCAGTTAACACCGACATTAACTCCGTTGTAGAAAACAATCCTTGATTCCTCAGAAAGAAAACTATATCATCAGATCTCTTTTTTTCATTAATATGAAACTGCTTTCTTTTCGCAAAGTCCAGCAAGGTGCTATCCAGTAATGCATTTGTATAGACAGACAAATTTATGTTTTCCTTTTTATTTCTTCCTTTTCAGTAGCCTGAAGGGCATGGATTTTTATTTTTTTTTAATGTAGAAACAATCCACAGTAATCAGCTAGTTCTTGTAATCTTTGTGCCCTTTCCTGAGCCATTCCCTGATTACTACAATGTAATTTCATTTGCTTTTATTAATTACCTCTTTTTGCTTGTACTGTCAGATTAGTTCTGAAATATTTCCATTGTAGGAGCTATTTAAACCTTCTTCCTTTAGATCCATACCAGATAATCAGGGGAATTTGATTAAAATGTGAGGCTGACTTTTGATTCATGTTTCTTTTTCTAAGAGGAGGGAAGAAAGTTCAGGTCATCTTTGAACCACACATAATACTAGTCAAAACACAATATGATAATCCTGACTCCAGTGGTCTCCATCTCAGTAGGAACTTAGTTCTGTTTATCTACGTTTAATTTCTATTCAAAATATGAATTAAAACAGTGCAGTTAAAAAAAATTGCCACTGCTCGCACAATCATGCTGAAGAATCTGTAGATACATAAATCTTCTGCCAGTACAGCAGAAATAAAATGTGTCCATAGTTCTCATTAAGACAAGAGAATGAACAATGAGATAGCAAAATGTGCAGAGGACATAGGGCTATTTAGATGGGAGAATTTCAGAGGGTACTTAAAAATTCTAGTTGGGTGATCAGCACAGCGGCCAAGAAATTTTTGTCCTGAAAAATGCAGATTAAGGCACGATCAAAGGTAGATTGCTTCTTTCCAACAGTAACCACTCAGGAAACAGAGCTGGACGTCACTGCAGGGAGATCTGCGTGCAGAAATGGTCAAAAGGCAAACAAAATACTTGCTTTGGTAGCTTCTTCCTGTCCCTGGAATTTGGACATTTGTACAATACAGACATTCAATCTGTATTGAAGATTTTGGGTTTTACATTTTCATAAAACAGAAGTTATTTTAAAGGACAGTCAGTTCCTGCAGGTAGTAACTAGACTGATTTTTTTAGTCTTCATTTGTTTTCTTCAACACATTACCAAAGCAACTGATAGACGTCTGAAAAGGTGACTGACTTCTGCCTCTGAATATTTATGCGTTTGTAAAATATATTTCTTTGTTATTATTTTTGATTGTGCATGGTCCTGTGTAATCAAGAAAAATGATAGTAATAATAAGTACAAGCCAGCTTTTCAGAATTATGTTTATATATTCATTTTAGTTATAGTGCAATTCAAATTGTGATGCTGTTTCTCTTCAGTTTCTATTCGGGAAAGACCTGCTGGCTTAACAATATATGTTGAATGCCTGCCTTCACAGAAAAGGGCAGAGGATTGTTGGGGTTGTCGTAGTGTAGTATCAGATGCTGTCAGAGACTGTAAAAGGGACATTTTCCTAATGGCCATCTCTTGTCGCTGGAGTAGTTGCCCGATAAAAAGTATTTCTTGGATTTCCCATTTTCAGGAGTTTTTGAGAAGCTTTCAGTGCTCTGAGAGTGACTGACCCTTCGTCCTCAGAGCACCACGGTACATGGATGTGCCTCTCTGTGTTCCGCAGAGCAGTTAAGTGCATTCTTAAGTTTAAAGATGTGAGTAAAGTTAAGTATGTGCTTCTCCGCTTTGTAAAAAGTTATGGCTGTCTCAATCTTGGCCAGTAAAGACTAGTTTGCTGACATCTGGGCAAGCTGCAAAGACCTGTCCAGCTGTGAGTTGCCATCTCTGGTTTCTGCTCCGGTTCAGGGGCGTCTTCAAGAGGTCATTGTGGTTGAGGAACTGCCTCAGAGTGCTGCAGATTACAACTTTCCCTAGCGATGCCTGCATTTTCTCCATTATACCTGGCACAAACAATCAAATAAATGCAAACCAGAGAAGCAAAATAAATCAGACAGAAGCCTCAGAGGTAAATGAAGAACCTTTGTTTTCCATTTAAACCTGCTGGATGCAGTAGTCTGTATGCCAGACCTAGGATCTCTTGAAAATGACTTATTCCCGGCATAATTTGCCACCTACATTAGACTGAATGAAAATCCATCAGCGAATGGCTTCCAGGTAGAGACTCTGCAACATTTGGATTTAGTTCCAAATTTCAAAGGTCGTTTAGAAAATCCAGGTCAGGATTCAGAGCTGAATTTCAAATGTCCCTGAAGTTCATGTTTGTTCAGACCTAAGCTTACAGATCTGAACCAACATGATAATGCAGATTTAAAATAAGAACTTCTAGGTTTATGTAGAATCGTTTATTCAAACCCTTGGTTACTTTTTCCTCTGTGGTATTATTTACCAGTCACAAGGGCATGTAAAATAACTACTTAATAATTATGAAATGCTAAAGCCGCTCATTATGCATTGAAAATGTGTGAGTGCAAATTCTCTAAATGATGTGGAAGTTGGACTGTTGGGAACATTCAGATTGTACATTATGAAAGTGTAAGCTACTCTCTAGTACATTTGTCTGATATACAAGACAATTTCATCTCTACTTGGATGAGATACAGAAGCGTAGGCTCTGTGGAATATGAAGTGGGCTTGGTGGAGCAGAGGGAAATTCATGTTATGTTCAATGTGCCTAGTAAATAATGAGATATTAAATTATAATGTGTTCCAGGAGTTTTCAACTGTATTTTCTCTTTAATCATTTCATTACTCAGACTCCTTTGTTTCTGACTTGTGTCTTTCATTAGAATTTTAGGGCTCGAGTATGTGTGTGGGGAGCTTTGTGAAGCTCCCTGTGGCACCTCCACTGCATTAATTCCTTCAAATAAGAAGGAGGTTTGTCTGCAGTAGAATCTGGGCAAGCCTGTGAAGACAGGCTTCATCTACAGCAGCCACCATGTATAGCTGGAGCTTCTTTGGACCGTATCTGACTTCCATGGCAGCATGCTTTGAATGAGCAGATGTGAACCCTTTTTCAGTGAGACTTGCAGCAGAAGTGACGTAGTCTGACTGCAGGGGTGGAAGCAAAGGAAAGGACTCTTGTAGCCTTATATGAGCGAGTGTTATCCTGCTTAGTGTTCCTGTCCCTTGGCATCGCTGTGTGAGCATTGGACCAGCAAGCAGGATTGGTGCTTTCAAACAGATGGGCCTGAGCACAGTCTGAGCCAAGGGAAACATGTATGTGAATCACTTGTGGGTGTTAAGGGCAGGATTCCCATTTGATATTCTCAGCATCGCAGCAGGTATAAGGATCCAAACATTTAAACAGTGTAAAGCACTTGAGCCTCTTAAAAATGCTTAATCGATAATTAAATTCCTGGTAGTGGGAAGGGGAAGGAAGCTTCTGCAGGTAGGCTCACCAAGCAGCAGAGGATTTAGGGGTGTGCAGTCTTGTTTGTTACCAATGAGTCAAAGAAGCCCTGGCATGGGAATCTGGGACAAGGAAGGCAAATAGGCTTCTAATGCATGGTGTTAGTGAAACTCAAGGACAGACTTTTCAGCTATTTCCCTTTGATTACCAGGTGCTAAAGTCTGTATTACAGGAAGGCAAGGAAAGTGCTTTAATGATGTTTCCATAAACAAGATCCTGATTTCCTGGACTGAAGCCTCAGGGAGCATTATAATGTGGCAATCGGTATGGGCTGGTGTACTGGCTGTTTTGTTTTACCTTGTGCTATGCAGAGGAGCCTAAAGGTGTTTGATCCCTTGTCGCTCATGATTTTCTTATGTTTCTTTGAAAATCTCCACTTTAATGTTCATTGTAAAATAAACCCTGTTGACATTGCCTATGTTTATGGTACCAGACTGCAAGAGCTCTCCTTTCTGTGTTTCCCAGTCTGGGCACGCAAACTAACCATGCTTTATTTCCTTATGGGATAAGACTTGGCCATGCAAGTACGCTGTTCTCCCAGACCGAGGGTTTTAAGGAAAGGAAACATGCCTGGGTAGGAGCAAAGACATGCTCCAAGAGACGTCCTGCTGGACCAGGCGAGCAGGAATACAAGTCATACATTAATGTACCCCCACTGGTAAATCCATACATTGACACAGACAATACTGTGTCTCTTAGTGCTTTTTATATACACAGAATTTATCCGAATATGGTGCTTACTGAATACCCCACCATATTATTTGTGAAAACACTTATTTAGGTGCACAGTTATTTCACTTGAATGCTCATGCCTTTTTTTTTTTTTAATGTGAGTGAATGGACTGGCATACATGTATAGTTGTCAGGGCCACAACTGGGACAATTTAACCTACTGTAAATAAAAAGCCAGAAAATCTTTGCAGTCTTGGATAAGGTCGCACTTTCAGTGTGGGTCCAGGGTCAATGCCAATTAAGCTACACAATTGCAGTAAGAGAACATTAAGGTTGCAAAGATCGTACTCCAGAATTGGAAACTTTGGAGCATATGTTGGCTGAATTCTTTGGTGCATAGTAGTATTGTCTTTAACAACAATACATAGGCACACATACACTCGCATTATCAGCTGATGGCAAATGTGCCCATAGATGGCACTCAGAAATATGTAACAGTGTTTATGGCTTTTGAAGGATCAATAAAGTTCATTGTTGTGCAGTCCAAATAGCTCCCTTTGGCGCAGCTCTCTTTACGGCAGCTTTGAACAACAAAGCCCTTGTTGGAGGGTTCTGAGAAATGGTAATGTAGTTTCAAAGATACTCATATAATATATATATTTTACTAAATTGAAGCATTTGATAAATAATCCAAAGCCAACACAGGAAATATTAAATGCAGTTTAATTTGGCTGCTGCTAAATTGTAGGGTGCTCTCAAATAAATATGCACTTTATTTAGAAGATCATTGCTTTGCTGGTATGAAAATATGCAGCGCTGATCTGAAATGTGACTTGACACTTGAAAATATAACCTAGAACTAGCAAAAGGAGTAAAAGAAAACATGCTGGCCTGCCATCCTCTTCACTTAGCACCTGACTTACAGATGCCCTACATTCAAAACATTTTTTTTTTAAACGGAGACTCATGGATGTATTTATTTCATGATTATCTCCATGTCTTCCTCCACATTCAGGTCCTTTTGTGAACAGCTGCTAACTGTGCCCGTGCATACTATAGGCTGGCTTGCGTCTTTCATAAGCACCTTCAAAACATGGTTATATGAAGTTACCTGGGAGCACTGAAACCTTCAGAGAGGCAGTGGTATCGGTCTTACAGAGGTAAACACTCCTCTGCTTGGCAGAGGTTCTTTGGTGCATTGGTTGCCCTACATCCACTCCAAATCTGCAAGCTGGTGTTAGTATGTTGTGTACAACATGCATGAATGGACTATATCATCCAGATTCAGTGCCCTGTTGGTATGACCCTGAATCTTTTGCATAGAGCAGGGAGGGAGTTTCCCAAAGAAGTGATGTTGATGGATGGGCTGGGTAAGCGTTAGTACCTTTTCCTAACACAGTGTACGCTGGGCCACATGTGCTAAGAGGAGGTGTTACGGTCACCTTTGCCTACAGTTTCAGGTGGATGACAAATTCTCTCTGAAAACTTCAGGCTGTAATACTCCATCCTGTTTCGATATGGTGAAGAGTCAGATTTGTACATGCTTACATCTAAATACAAATGAATATAAATAATAGGTGAATATTTTCATTTGATATTCTGTTCAGTGAAAGAATGAGTCAATTGATTAACCTATTATTCAGTCCATTATTCAGGATTGTATCACAATGAAGTCACAATTATTTTTGAAACTTTGATTAATTTAAAATCTGTTCTTGGCTTTAGGACATCAATTAAACTATATAAAAAGAAGCAATTACTCACTTTACCTTTTAAGAATGTTCTATTTAAGTTCATACAAAGATTTATTTCTATCTTGAAAAGACTATAGCCATATGCCACTGTGTTTGTCTCTCTTAGGTCTGTTATTTCACCTACTGTTTTCATTTAATTCCAAAAATTTGCTGAAAGCTGTGAGTACTGAGCACCTTCCCAAACCGGGCTACTTGGGTTTCATTGCCTAAGTATGCCTACAGGCATTAGCTTTAGGTAGAAGTGTTCTGAAATGCTGGGCAGTGGTTTGTAGCAGGAATGTTAATCTTTATGAGCACCACCACTGAGATTTCAGTCTTTGAGGGCTACCCCTTGTGGTAGTGAAGAAGCCAGCGTTTCAGCGATCCTATCATCTCTGTTGGCTGGAGTTTTAACTCCTGGTAGGGCCACTTAAATCGAACAGGTCAAAAAGGCCAGATGAAATGAAGTTCACTGTTTTGCCAGACTGGCAGGTGATTGGTAGTTCTGTAACTTATAGTCATTAGCAAAATAAAGTCAAGCATGAAAAATACACTAAGGTACTCACACTAGCAAGGTAATGGACTTTGCAATTTTTGCGAGTCTTGATGTAAGTCATTGGTAAAGCCAGGCCTCTATGACAGTCTTTTCTGAAGTTATGTAAGTAAATTTCTAGAGCATTAGAACAATAGTTGCAATAATAGAAGTTGATAGTGGTAATGAAAGAAATGGACAAACGCAAGCCCTAAATCCTCAGAGTGTGCAAACATCAGTGCTGACAAAAAGCAATTTAAAAATGAAAAAATCTGTAATATATCCAAGGATGCAAGATAGTTACTATTCAGTGAGCATAACATTAATTCAGAAACAGCGTCATCACTCATAGGCTAAGAGCCAGTTATGACTGTGGAGTTACTCATCAGCATGCTCCGACTGACAACATTGCTAGGCTGCTATCTTTGCAATAATGGCAATAACAGAAGTTGGGGCAGTCAAAATATATTGGAGAAAGCAATGAGGATGCACAATCCCTGTATTTTAGATCAGCATGAGGAAAAAATTATAATCAGTGCCCAGTGTCAGAATTCAGAGTAAGCAGAAACCATTGTTAAATGTGGCTGTCTACAAGACATAGGAGTCATTTAAATGGAGTTACTGGTAATTGGTTTAACTGATTTAACTTTTCCTAAAAGGCAATTTAGACCAGATCTTGAAGACATGAGATGGTATAGATGAGCTGATATTAGAAGCTACCAGATTTTTTGTTTGGTAAGACTGAAGAACAAATTCATTGAAAAAGCGCACCCCTGTTATGACAATGCTGCAAAAACATGAGAGTCACACTTTAGGATGTTTTAACTTTTTTTTCAGTGGAAGGAAAAGTGCTCTGCTCCTCTTGGAACTGGTGTAGCTGCAGTTGAAATACAGTTTTGGGAGCCAGGCATAAGAGTAGACAGACCGGATAGACCCCAGAGGAGGGTAACAGGAAAAGAGGATTAGAAAACGTTCTTATGGAAACAAGGTGAAGGAACTGATTTGTCTAATTTAGCAAAAAGAGGCCTGAGGGGAAACTTCATCTCCCAAAACATACACGAACGATGGAAAGGAACAGTGAGCAATTGTTCCAACACTGGGACTGTCGTTCAGGGCTCCTCATTAGAGGCTTTTAAAAAGTGGTTAAAGGAAACTCTGCCAGGGATAGTTTACAACAGCTTGATCCCAACTTAATGCAGAGAGTGGGGCCAAAACAGCTTTGGGATTCTTTTCCAGCTCTTCTTTTTTACGATCCTAAAAAAAGCATAAGGAAAAGGCTAAACAAGACACAACAAAACAAATTTCCAGTTGTACCGATGAAAGGAGTCTACGTGTGTCGAGGCTCAGATCCTGTACAAGTCAGCCCTGACGTGCCATTGTCTTTTTTTGAATGGTCATATCGTAGATGCTGCAACAGCTGTTATTGATTTTGAAAAAAGTGTCTCTGAAGTCTGCATAACTGAAGGACAGAAAAGAAACAAGCCAAAAACAGCATTAACTTCTCAGAAATACCTCTGAAAAAAGAGGCAGCAAAAAGTTGTAAGACAAAAGACAGTGCAGTACGAGGTACCATGAGTAGAAATGAAGGGAACAACAAGGATAATTTCATCAAGAACTTAAAGAGTTGGTTAAGGGGATTCAGTTCAACTACTGAACTTGATTTAGACTTCCACCATTCTGAAAATGCTATTATGGCACCTGCTTTACAGGTATACTAGGAAGATATGATAAACATTCATAAACTTGAGAAAACTTCAGGTGAAGCTCAAACCACCAGGGAAATGCTCGTGAGAATGAGATGGCTGATAAATTACTGAACTCTTCAGCAAAGCAAGGAACTGGGAAAATCTCACAGAATAATGGGGAATGCAGCATTATAGCCAAAATACCAAAGAACAGAGGTGTGAGCAATCATAGCAGTTATCAAACTAAGCAACTATGACTGTTATACTTCTTCCAGTGACAGGCAAACTCTTCCACATTTTCATATAAAATAAAATGAAAGAAGTGGTTGTGCTGAAGCTTGTATTTCCACATGGAAAATTAACCTGTCAACTGACTTTTTACACGAGGGCTAATCATTCAAGAGAACATCAAATGGCTTAAAAAAATTCATACTTTTTCTGAAATCACATGACAGATTTCTTTATAAAATACTCTGAAACATCTTGATGTGTCACTGTATGCCAATAAAAATAATTTTATCGAGGTGCAGCGTGTACAGCTGAATCAATGTAAACCTGAGCAAATGATTTGATAATAGATAAAGGTCAAACATGGTTGTATTATCTCCCCTCTGGCATTTGAGTGGCCATTATTCTGAAAAACGTAGGTGTCCACAGTGCAAGCACTGTATGACTCGGAAGCCGTACATTGGAACTAGTTGGATTTTGCTGGTTGCAGAAGCCTTCCAAATGGCAAAGATCCGCCCCCGCCATGTAGTTCAAGACAGTTCAGCATCATAAACTGGTTCATGGCATCATAAACCAGCATCATGAGCTGGTTATCAATCAGCTGTGAGTAAACAACAGATATTGCAGCAAGAATCCCCCAGGTCCCAACTCACACATTATTTTAGGAGGCAGAGCATACAAGTGGTCATGCACATCCTTTGGAGTAGGTTATGGGTCAGTACAGATGTATAAAAGGAAATGCTGTCAAATAGCCAAAATGTGCTTCCACTTAAAAGAGACTTGATTTTCAAGGGTCTACAACTGGAAGGCTGACCGACAGATCTCCAACTCAGAAGTTAGTTCTGACAGAGAAAGAGTGAGCCTTAAAAAGACTAGGCATTAAGTGGAATTAGTTTATAACGAATACCAGAATTCATCAGAGTTTTCAGATAATTATGCTTTATCATTAAAGCTATTCAGAAAGGAAAATGGGAAATATTTGCTGGGAGCTGTGAATCAAGGCAGGGCATCAGCCATGACAGCTCTGCCATGGGGCAGTTGGAGGAGCACAAGAAAAAGGCCCACAAAAACAATCTCTCTAATTGAACTTTATGCAGTGTGGGAAATACTGCAATATTTAACAATTCTGGGAATATGTAGAAAGCTGTCCAAATAAAAAAAAAACTGGCAAGGCCTCATTCTGGCCCTAAGCTACTTTGGATGGCAGAGGAAAGAATCATCCTGGATTTTAAGGATCTCTCGTGTTTCTATAGTCCTTGCAGCTATAAAAGGTTTGTGTATGGAATATAACTATTTCATCACTGAGTAATATATTACAGGGGGTAACTAGCTATTACTAGTTCATTTAAGAAAATACTTTCAAAATGCACTGTGTGCCAGAATTGCAAGACTAAATATACTGTATTGTAAAAAAAGGCATTAATGATTGCTTCCTGGAGATGAGCATTATAGGTTTCAATTTGTAGCTACAAAGCAATGAAATTTTCAGTACACTCAGAAAATTGTACATTGTATATTAAGTGAATTGAAGACTTTGAAAATGGATAGGGGGGTTCAATTTTTATATCCATACAACTGTGAAAGAACTGGGGAAAAACACCTGCTTTGACTTGACTCCTGAAGGAAAATGGTGATGCAAAATTGCTAATTAAAAGCAAAAAAAAAAAAAAAGGAAATCACACACATATCCCCCGCACACATATCCCCCAACTTGATAAAATACGTTCAGCACAGTCTTCCTATATAAGCTACCAGAATCACTCAAGTACTTGTAAAAATGAATAGAAAACTTTACTAGCTTTAAATCAGTGCAGGCTGGGCAATCACAGGCTCCCTTATCACTTCCAAAAATGACCTGCTTACAGTAAATTGGAGCGCTTTGATAGTTCAGATAGCTGTACAATTCACATGTTCAGAGTGGTGATCACCTTCAAATTTAAGCACTTAATTTAAGAGCTTCAATAATTTTAAATTGCTATGTGCCACCGAGTGGCAGACAGAGACTTGAGTGCTACAGTATTTTAAAAACACTTTGGTGTTCTGCTTAATATTTTTATTTCAGGGACTTCAGAGAAGAAGTCAAAAGTGGAAAATAGAACAGATTTCAAGATTGATGTGGAAAAGTAAGAGACTTTATGGTTTTTTAAAAAATCAGAGCAGAGGAGGTCTTCTCTGGGGAACGTACAGCTCCTAAACCTGTGCTTGGCCTTTTCTCTGAACTGTTTGACCAACATCCTTTTGTGGGCTGCGGCAGAAGGCAAAAAGAGAGGTAATGACGTTTACATGGGCATCAAGAGACTTTTCTGTCTGTTTACTCTGCCTGAAGAGCCTGCCCAGGTTAGGTTTGTTTCCATGAGGCATTTCTGCTTAACACCTACTTCCGCAGAAGCAGCAAGGAGTGAAAACTTTACTGTTATTTGAACACTTCCCCACTTGTGGGTTCAGATATTTTTACCTGGCTGCAGGTTTGTTCATTTGTTATTTTGGTTTTACTACAGTCTTATGTCAGGATAAATCCTTCCCGTGTGCTTTTAACTAGCCCTGTACAGCATTTATTGGTGAAATCCTTTGCTGAAGACTGCGTTGAACTGTAAGAGGTTACCGTGGACTTGGTCTCAGCAGGTAGGGGAGGTGCAGAGCTTGCCACAAAGACCCTCACAGCCCCATAGCTCTGTCAGGCTCCAGATGTGGGGAGCAGGATTTTTTGAGCGTAATGGGAAAGTCAGACTTCAGAGACAATTATTCACGCCCGCTTGGGAGGAAGTGCAAGTCTTTGGACTAGGAAGCCACCACTAGGAAGCCCGGCTGACAACAGGTACCGCTTTTCAGGCTGGGAGGGGAATGGAGCAGGGAGCAGCAAACTGCAGCCTCCAGAAAGCTTGCAAATGAAACGCCAAGAATTAAATCTTACCTGAAGAGCCTAGGAGCAATTCTTTGGAGCTGATACCTTGTGACCTCTCATTTAATGGTACAAGACCAAAATTAGGCTCCTGAGAGGTAAATGCGAACCGTGTCTTTCACTTCCAGAAAACTAGAATCTGTCTCACAGAGACTTTATTACTGAAGGTGCCACTTTAAATGCTAATCACTATTTGCAGGCTCATTACAACTTCAGATAGGCCTCTTCAAAGGAATGAAGGGGTATTATGTGTTCATCTACCAGTGAAATTCAAACTCCTTTGAAAATCCCAGCTTGAAGGTACAAGGACACAGGCCAAATGTGAGTTCAGTCATTGTTTTGCCAAGGCCTCTTTCAGTACCTGTGCATACAGTCCCAGCCTATATGATCATCTTGTGTTGGCATACCGAAGCTGGACCTAAGGGGTGTTATGAAATCTGACATCAGACCAACATCACACAGCTGAAGGTGAAGTGGCTGTTTCTCCGAGGGAGCTGCAAAAGGCTGTGCTGGCCGAGCACAGAATCATTCCCCAGTACAATGTGCCGAAACACCCGCTGGTTAAAATGGGAATTTAGAAATGCTGATATTAAACCTATTAATGCAGCCAGTGTATACGCATCGTACTGGATACACCTTTTATGTTACAAGGAAAGCTGGCCTGCTTCAACTGCAGATTGTGTTTCTACTAGCCAAGTACCCTGACGCAGGACTTGGCTTAACACCCCACTGGTATTACGCTACTGAAACTCTTCTGTACACCTGGTGAGGGACTTGTTGGGGCTCCGCTGGATCTCTGCCTTTGATGATTTTTTTGGTTTAACTTAAGCAGGTTGTGTAGGTTGAATTGTGGCTTTTCTGCCTGCAATCTGAACGGCCAGATTAGTTTTTAAACTAACCTCTCCCTGCCCCATTCCTGACTACTTGAACGGATTTATACTGTGTTTAAGTACAGCAAAACTGTGTTGAGCAATTTCTTCCATTTTTAATGAATATCATCTCACTTTCTTTCTTGTTTTTTTCCAAGAGCATACATTTTTTGTGACACATCCCAGGAAGAACTGTTTTCCTCTGTATTTCAGCTCTTACTGCGATATTCCAGACAACTTGTAGTTTAGGTCAATGACTGTGAGCTTTTTCTCTTCCACATGTCTGATTTCCTGAAATCCAGTGCTATGGTGTTTGGATCTAGTTGTCTTGCTCAAGAGTTGCATCTGCTGACTGAAGCTTACATTTAAGGTTGTGAAAAGTTTCACGCTCCATCTTCCAAAGTGTTCAGGTGTTGAAAGCAGGCTGTGAATGTTTCATGAACGGCTATGCTGGAGCTTGCAGAGAGGTCAAGCGATGCCAAAATTGACTTGACTTTTGCATGTGTGTGAACCTGGTGGTCAGCCTAGGTTTGTCACTTGTCTTTGACGTGAAAAGAAGGTGTTAGAAATCACCCAGTGCACAGCTAGGGAGTTTCTGCCCAGAATAATTGCAGAGACCTGGAGATATGCTCTGAAGCATCAAGTTTCATCTGTTTCTAGTTTTTTGGGAGTAGAATCTGAAGTAGTTCTGAACAGAGGTAATGAGGTTACATCAACATGTTATTTGAAAGGTTTGGGTATCTAGGGAGTGGTATTGTTCATTTTGCCCCCATTTTCTGGTTAGACATCTGAGAGTGAGTATCTGAGAGGGATGTAAAGCTTGCAGATTTTGGAATAGTGGTGTTGCTACATTCTTGATGGCTTTTGCCTAGAAAAAGGAGAAAGGCAAAACCAGACTGTATTTCTTTGAGTGAATTTATCAGCCAGTGCTCGGGACATAGGTTGCTTCCTTGTTTTTATTTAAGGAAAAATCAGTAATCTTTGTCTTGTCCCTGAATTTACACGGGCTTCCTACATTTCAATATGAATTTGAATTTTATCCCATTACAAACTTTCATTTCTCCTGTTCTTTCTCTATTAATAAATTTCTATGTGTTCATTTACCTGTTCAAATTCTTTTTACTGAAAGTTGCTGTCTGTAGAAGAGTTCTTACTGCTCAAGTTATTTACTTTATGAAGTCCGGAATGGACTCTGTAGACTGCGATTATGAATTGTCACTGAACGAAGTAATTTATATAAAAATATATTAGCTTTTATAGGTGGTATCAGGCAGTTGCTTCACAGTTCAATTTTGATGTCACATGTGTGATGCTGAAGGACATACCTGGCTACCTCTCTCACCAGCCTGGGCCTGAAAGTGAAAAGACTTGTATGTAATGGGAGAAAAGACCAGTATTTTTACAAAAAAAAAAGGCTTATAATGCAAAAACTATTTCTTCTATTATTTTTCCAAGTCCATTAGCCTTGTCTTTTACAAGAAGTATGCTGCGTCTATCTTGTAGAGATTTTAATTTTAGGATCCTTGCTTGAGTTTCTTAATAACTCACAACAGGTGCACAGTTGTTAGGACAGAATTGTACCTCTGTACACCCACGGCTCTATGCTCCCATGGCTGGAAGAAATACTTGGGTTTTTCCAGGGATGTGACTTTGTCATGGAAACTGCACTCCTTACCAGTAAAATTGTGAACATTTTTAATTTCCTCATGGGAAGAAGGAGAATAAAATTAATTCCAAAGCTGAAAATGTTGAATGGCATTCCCAGACTCACCAGTGGTTTATATAACAGAATCTGTCACTTCAGAAAATTCATAACCCAATCTCTCTTCATAGTACAAACAGTCTTATAATTTAATAGCATAAGAAAATTCAAGAATGCCAATGTGGACACCCCTGTGTTTCACTGCAGGAAAGAATTACAGCACAGTTCTCAGGAATTCTATTGTGCAAGAGCTAGCAATAGCATATAAAATGCTGGTATTCAACTAATATGCCTTTCTTTTACACTATGTCTCAATTGAATGAAGGAAAAATACCCAAGCAAAACTGTATTGTATTTTGATTATTACAAAATCATGGTTATGTTTTCTATCGGAATCA
>VYZM01021394.1:329783-340565 GCA_013398915.1 Dromas ardeola
ATAAATAAAGATAGCAGCACGAGAGGTGGCTGAGTCAGTGTGAAGAATAACCAGGTTTTACTGGCAAAAGGGCGATATTTTGAATACTCATAATTTATTTACTCTATCTATCTTAAAATTTCAGTCCATCAATTATACATGAAACTGAATACCATAGTATAGAAGGGGACTAAAAGGCAAGTATTCATTTCCAGCTCTAACATCTCAGTCTTTAAACAAGACTGTCTCCTTAGCATACTGGCAAGACAGATGGATAAGTGTTGGTAGATATGAGATTTATAGTTTGGCATTATTTAACTTCTCCATAATTTGCTTGTACTAGTGCCCTTGAGACACATTTTTTTCAGAAAGTCTGATTTTTCTACATTTATTCTAGTAATGGTATATTGAGAGTTGTTAAGGAAATTAAAGTCCCATTTCAGGCCCCAGTTCAACAAAGCATTTAAGTAATGCTTAACTTAAAGTACATCTTAAACCAAACCCTGTTTAACAAAGGCAAAAAAAAAGAGAAGCCTTCAGAGGGACTTCCCCACATGGTTAAAGTGAAGAATGTGGGGCTTTTGTTAAAGTGAACTTAGAAATGCTGCTAACAGGCTCAAGAGACTCTCTGTGGAAAGGGATGTTTAAAGAAGATGTTACCTGTTATCCAGAAAGCCTGTGTGATGTGGTGAAGGAGGCAGGAAACTCGATTCAAATTTTAGAGCAGAATATAGAATGGACTGGATTTATCATGCTTAGGGGAAGTGCCTTGAGACCAAAAAAAAAAAAGGTGCTTTGCAATGAAAAAGAGCCGTATCTCAGCTCACAAACTTATTCGGCAGTTAGGCATGCTCCCCCAAGACATCATGACATTGGAGGCTTTGCTGAAAAGCTAGAAAAAAGACCTTGTCTAAGGATGAACAGAGAGACTTCCATCAAGCTGGCAGTTAAATCCCTTTTATCTTTCTGTCACTGGTAATACTTCCTCTTCTAGTAGCATCCTCTCTGCTCCGTGTCCTGGAGCAACTTTAGGGAGCTATATTGACAGTTAATGACTATTTTTAAAAGTTTGCCTTGTACAGTCCCAGGTCCTGTTAAAGGACTTGAAAAATTTTCATAGATAAGTATCAGATTTGGTATTGTGGAGCATAATATGTATTTCTGGTTCTCCTCAGCAGATTCCATGATACACCTTTCAGTTTTCCAAGTAAAACACCGCTAAAAATATTTATGTCCACCTCAGCTTCCCCAATAAATTGGAAGCTTTTATTTACAGTAGTAAACCCAGATACAGTTATTTTCTCCATACAGGTCACCTTCCTTACGAAAATTCGTTTGTACTCACCAGGAAAGTACCTGGTGACCTTGTGTCTTGCCACCTGATGCAAATAAAAATCCACAATTTCACCTGATGATCAATACTGAGGAAAAGAAAAGTAACTTTCTGGCTAAGTAAGCTCAGTTTCCTGGTTGTTCATGAAGGATTTAAGAAAGATTAATTGAAAATAGCCATCAAGTATAAAACACCAATCATGATGACAAAAACATTTTTCCACTCACTATTTTGGATTGTTAGGGAGATAAAAATATATCTAAACCCCAACTTTTGTTTGACAAAAGAATGAATTTTATCCTGTTTAATGAAAATTCCCATGTGATAGAAATTCAGCACTGAAAAATGGGTTATTTTTCCATATGACAGTATAGGGAAAGCTCAGACTTGATAGCTTTCTTAATTAATTGTGTCTCTCTATTTCAGCATATGAATGAAAGTTTTAACAGCCTTATACAAAATGTATAAATGGATCTGTAGTGAGTCTAAACAAACACACATTAATATGTAGCTAATGACAAGAAGCGCTTTTCTTTATGTAGCAGCAAATTGTTATTAAGCAGAAGAAAGCTGATATTATGTTGATATTGCACTGCACAGTTCATTTCACCACATTTTTATTTCAACATCAAGACACTTAGAACTTCCTCTGGGTACCTTTTATTAAGTTTGTCTGAAGAGGGCAGCCTTTCCTAATGCACTTGGAATTTTCTTAATTTGGCAAGGTTACTGTACGCTGAACAAATTGACAAAGGACATGCTCACGATCCCAAGTTTGCCTGTCATTATTGCCTATGTTTTCCTTGAAGTCTCTTTCCACCTATATTTATGGACCAACTC
Source organism: Dromas ardeola (assembly GCA_013398915.1). Lineage (NCBI taxonomy): Eukaryota > Metazoa > Chordata > Aves > Charadriiformes > Dromadidae > Dromas > Dromas ardeola. Next base: position 331,936 of record VYZM01021394.1, read on the forward strand.
CAAAGAATATTATTATTTTAAGTACTTGACCTGTCTGCTAAAATACAGTCCAGTTTCACTTATTCTCTGCACTAAATGAATGGAGACTTGCTGTGAGATTTCTAGAAAGAAATTTAAAGAGAAGGTTATTAGGAAATTTCTAAAATGTGTGTGTTGTTTATTCATTCTACAGTATTCATTCTACAGTCTAGATATAAGTATCTTAAGTGCTAAGGATGCATGTGAGTAGAGCAGGGAAATATCTGTCCCTTTCTGTTGACAGTTCTCCTTATCTTTCCTGTTTTCCATCCTGAACTTCTCTCCAGGCTTCAAAAAGAAGCATTAGCCTGAAAGTAGACAGAGTGATGTTACTTTTTCTTTTATTTTATGCTTTAATCATAAGGAAACATTAAAAAAAAATAATCTTACAGCAAATTCATGCATTGCAATGTTACCAGGAAAGATGAATGGCTACTCCACATTTATCAATTAGTGTGATAGATTTAAGGGCTCTTAGAAGAATTTATTGCTGTGGTGTGCCTTGATCACAGTGCAGGGAGGGGCATTGCAAGAAGCTGGAATGATATATTTTTTGCAGTTATTGCTGCCCTAGCCACTATGTCGCATCTCTCCTCTTGCAGTGACAGCCCAATTTGAATGCCTGTCTCACCTTCTGTGGTGTCGGGATTTAGATTGCGTGATAGGCCTGGGGGAGAAGGAGCGCAAGCTGAATGCAGGCAGCAAGCACAAGGGCTCAAACAAGGAGAACATAAAGGCTGGTACTGGTAGAAGAGCAAGGCAGGTGGAGACAATAGGTGTAGGATTTCAGTGCCTTTAGATATACGGCATACTGTTTGCAAAAGAGTATTAACTGGATTACTAGAATCTCCACATAAAAATCACGTCCAACACGTTGCATTGGGCAGTAACAGTGACGGTGTGGATCCTGTGCAAAACACTCAGCTAACTGTATTCTCAGTAATTCTCTGTAGAGATGTCTGCAACAAAATGAGAGTGCTTTATGTACCCAGGAGCCTGGCGAGTTTGCTGTGCTGGTTGACAGTTAGTAAACCTCGTACCGCTTCATAGTCACAGCGGCTGTCACCTGTGCTAGTTACATTATGCTAGCACTGACTACAGTGAAACTGCAGGACAATGTCACTCCGTCAGTTTGTCAGCTCCGTGTCTCAGCTGATGATTAGGCAGTATCAGTGCTAATCTAGTCAAATGATCCTTTTTTTTACTTTGGTGAATTTTAATGTTGTTTTGGGGTTTTTTTTTAAGGGAAAAAAGACTATAAAGACAAATTTCCCCACTGTCTCTAGGATCAAAGTAGCAAATAACTGAATTTCTTCCTCCCACAAAGTTGTACTATTATTTAATGCTGCCAGGTGTTTAATAAGCTACCAAACTCATTGCAACCTAAAGTCATTGCCTGACAGAAAGCTTGCTCAAAATCTTATAATTACACAGATATCTACCTGGTTTTATATTCCTTGAATTTTTCTTGCTATGTTCATTGGTCTGAAAACACCAATTTCTTCCTACCTTGTCTTTCCTACAGCAGCCACTTGCTCAGAAGTCGAGGCAGATTGCTTCAGTTCCTTCCAGCCAGAGACTCTTCCAATGACTGGACCGCTCTGAAAAGTATGGGGCTCCTTCCTCTTCCTGCTTTGGTGCTGGATTGCTATGAAACAGAGCAGAAATTTCATTGTCTCCCTACTTAGAAAGTACTCACCTTTCTATGTATCAGACAAACAGTTGCACACTTGTAACATAGTCTTCTAAGATGTCAGATTCTCTCCCTGCAGGCCAAAGACCCACTAGCATACTCTTCCTAAATCCTCTAAGAAACTACACCTTAATTGTGTTTGTATCAGCATTTTCTCTTGAGACAACATCTAACTGAAATTGATTGCTTGTTTTCATTTTTTGTGACTAATCTTGGGAGGGAACATCATGCTCTTTGCCAGACGCCAATACTCGCTGTCTCTCACTGTTTCCTCTGTTTAATGAATATGTGTCTGTAAAAGGTATGGAGGATGGACTTCTGAGGTTGTAATGAGAAGAAATGTACAAATAATTCTTATATTTGCAATACATCCCTGTTTTGAAATTGGAAATGTGACTTTCTCTTTCCACTCCTTGGGAATGTTCTCAAAATTAGGTTTTAAAAAATTTGTCCAAGCTTATTGTTTCCTGGTCTTAATAATTTAGCAGGAATTTCCAGCATTTTTCCTGAATGTCTTCTAGCTGCTTTTTGAATACTTTAAAAATTTGATTGTTCTGAGAATGACTCATTTATGTAGAAAATAGCCTTTTGTTGTTCACTTTTATGTCTCGCCATTAAAGAGTTCATTAGAGTACCTCCTCCACCTTTCTATGATTGCATTGTTTGCAAATAAATATTTTTATTTTTGTACTATCCTGAAGCTTCATGATTCATGTCCTTGCCTCCCAGTACTGAAATACATGTAAAATATTCCGATTAGTACATCTAATGTATACCATCTTTTTACTTCAATTTCTGCACTATTGTCTTTTGCATTGTTTTATCAAGGCTCCTCTGTCTTCTGGCTTTATTATAATCTTCAATGTAAGCATAATTCTGAATTCTTATTGTCTTTGGTGAACATTAATAAAAGAAGGAAAGATCCCCACACACCTTTATGAAAGCATCCATTGTTTTTATTTTTGCATTTGTTCTTCTAGTAAGTTTTGGTACTCTTTGTAGGGTATCTCTGAAGGTCCTACTTGCTGTCAGTCTTCTGTGTGGTCACTTCGTTATGTTTTAACATCTCAGACCTGATATTACTCAAAGATTCTGGGTCACTTTTCATATTTCTTATCTGCTTTTTTGATGGGACAGATATCTTTCTCAGAATAGCTGCTGGAAGAGAAAAGCTCTCACTACAGTGAAGTTCTTTTATGTTCCTGGTGTTATTCCTTTGTCTGAAATCAACATATACTTGTTAATGCCATTTTTGCAGACCGATGCAAACTTCTGAAGAAAACCACATCTTTCAGTCCCACAAAACTTATCCCATTCCACTGCCTGCCATAACCAGGACTGTCTTTTTAATAGTTCCCTACACCTCCTTGTGCCCCAGCATTTCATTTACTCAGGAAAACGGTGAGTTCAAAAGACATAGAAGATGTCATATATTCCAAGTTCTTCTGATAAAGCATCTTATATTGTATTGTGCATTCTTTTAATAGGAGTAGTAGATGTCCTGGTAATATCAATACTGTCGCGTTCCCTTACTGATTGTTTAAAGTTACTGATTGCTGATAATATAACATCACTCAAGATAATACTATACTTCCTTCCTTCCTTCTTTCCTTGTACTCTTTTGTCCACAGAAGCAGCTGCTAGCTTTTAAAAATCCACTTTCTGGCTATATTATCTCTCATATGGCTGTGATGTGCCCCCCTGCCTTCTCTGTACTGCTTGGAAGAGTTCTTGACCTCAAAGCATCAAATGTTTCCATATTCTCATTCTTCTTTTTTCACTCAAGCTGAGATGATTTCTCTCCTTATCTTACTGCATTTTTCCAAGTCTTGTGACTTTCTTACAATTTCTTAATTGTACATTTTATGGGATAAGGATGCCAACTTTATGTCAACTCCATCTGGAAGACTTGAAGGTTGTTCCTCGATCTCTTTGCAGCTTATCTTCAAACTCTCTGTCTTTGGGAGAAAGTGCTGACTGCACAGCAAATCATGGTGTAAGTAGCATCTCCACAGAGAAGTTCTTTCACCATATTAAAATTCCTAAGAATAAGTTGTTGCTTGTCACCAACAGTAACAGTTGTTCAGCTTGTTTGTGATTCAAGTACACTGCACTTTCATTGGCCAATACAAATGGGAATGGAGAAGGAATTAATGGCTGCAGTATTGTTGGCTCGAGCTTGACCAGCCAGTTCTGTTAAGGCAGATGTGGTTTGAGATGGGTAGCGCAATCTCTAATATCAGTTCTTATTTGGTTTGTGAGATATAAAAGCCTTGTGGACTTCATCCCCATTTAAAGATATACTTTGAAATTTCAAATACGTTCATTATTAATTTTAACAATCAAGTAGGATATAGGAGGTCATGAAGTGAAGTTGTTGTTTTTTTTTGTTTAGCACTCCTGGTTGGTGAGTGTAAAGAGAGTTTCTGAAGAGAGGATATTTTCATCCCTGGCTTTGTCCAGATTTTTTTTCCTTCCAGGGTGCCAAAATATCTATATTAAATTGATGAACAGGAGTGGACAAAGAGAAAAAAGGGGGGAATCACAGTGTCATGACAAACCCTACACCATGGTTCAGAGCCCATGTCAAATTGCTAAACTGTCAAGAATCCACTGTTGGGGTAAGAGATGAATATGCTACTTTTGGCAATTTCACCTCAAAAATTATGAGTCACTATGTTGATAACCAAGAGTAGACAGTGGATATAAAATGCAAGTGAGTACTTTGAGTGAGTGCCTGAGTTCCTATAAAAACATCTATTGAATGCATTTGCTTCATCAAAGCCCAAACCCACAGGTTCAGAGAGATGTACTCCTATGGTTGACAGCTCAGTCAATATCTCTCCTGCTCTGTATCTTCCTGTCATAACATTGATTTCTGTAAGCTAGAGGAAGTAATCCCTGATGACATTGTGCAACAATCTTAAGGAAAGTTTCTTTTCCCACTGCGCACTCTTTCATACACAATTTACAAATGTATTTCATTTACAACTTAGAAACTTTACCTCTCATAGTTCTGTTACATTTTACATCCTGACTACTGTGTCCAGATCAGCTGCTTTTTTAATGCTTTCCTCTTGATTTTATACTTTTATGGGACAACATACTTGATGATTCTCCTGCATCATCTCATCACTGCAAAACAATGATGCAAAACAACACTTTGACATATGCTACTCACTCAGCTGCCAAGCTAGCTGAAGAATGCATCATGCGCCCTTTGCATGGAAGAGAAGACCATACTGTCATGCCACGTACCATCGTTCCACTGCTGTCAACACCACTATATTTCATTTTGTGTCCTAACCCCATGGTAAGCAATGTTCGCCAGCGACTGGTAAAAACTGCTGCATAGCTGTAATGAAATGATGTTCCTGTTATTAATCCAATTATCAACCTTTTCTGTCTTCATATTTCTGACAAAAAAAATAATAAATCTATCTCTATGGAATTTCATAGTGTTAGGCTCACTGGCAAGCAGGTAGTTTTCCAGGCAGTTCTGGAGTATTTTTAACTGTGAGGAATGAGAACCTGAAAATTAATTTTACTTGTATGATATTGAAGAAACTATGGATCTTTAAAGCACTTGCAATTTGTTTTGTCTTATGTCCAGCATAGCATTGTATTGTTGAAAAATGGACGAGGCTTCAAAGGAAGCAAGGAATTGTGTATATTTATGGCGCAGGAGTGAAAAAGGCTTCATGAATGAGTGGCGCTTCTGTAATGAACAGGCTTCAGTGGGGTCTGTCTCCCCATGGAGCCAGGTGTGATACCAGATTGGAAGCACAGAGACCCTTTCCACTGAGCTGGCTCCTCTGATAGGTTGAGATGACATTTGTGAGGAAGAGGCTATGAAGGATTTAGTATCATTAAGTGCATGAGGTCTTATCCCACACAGAGAACCAACAAGGCTTAAGAGTGTCTGGAGCCAGACCAGAGGCAGGGATGGATTGATATGTAGGCATGAAATCTGTGTTGTTTCAAGAGATATAACGGGTTCAAATTTCAGACTCTGAAATTCCTCTAAGCGCTGTTTTTCATCAGATACAATCAGATAAGTTGTCACCTTTTCTATTTAAATTGCATATAGAGATTAATAACTTGTCATTTTCTATACTGCATTGTTGTGGAATAAGCTCAATAAGTAAAAAGAAATAAAACTCAATACTTCAAAACCCAACCCTCTCCCCAGTCTGCTATGGTTAATGGTAAAAGGACTTCACCCACTATTTTTTTCTGGCGAGTCATAAGGGACATTATAGCTCTTTATAGTATGAGAGGTTAAAACTTTATTTTTCACTTGTGTTTCTCTTCATAAACTCCTGCTGTGAAATAAAATAAAATTGAACCCAAAAGCCTGTATCTGTCAATAAGCAGCCATTGAATATTGTTCCTTTTTAACATAACATTAACTGGTTCCCCTTTGCAAAAGTCACAGATATATAAAAATCCATGAAAAAAAGAAAGGAAATTTCAAAGAAAGAACTTCAGTGCCTTAACAACTTACAGTGTTATCAGATATCACTATTACTTTGTTCAGCAAGTGAACTTTTGAATTTAAGGAAAATTTGAAATTTAAGGAAAAATTTGAATTTAAGGAAAATTTAGGGAAATTCCATAGCAAATAATATCATAAATAATATCATAAATATCATATAATATCAAATAGCAAATAATATCATAAATAAGCAATCATACATAGCAAAAAGTAATCTAGATATCGGACAGTACAAAATATATCCTGAATTTGATGTCAGACTTCACATCAACAGCTGGATTCTATACTCTTTAAACAAGCAACATCTCCAGTAAAACTGATGAGCAAGATACCTGCTGAATGCCAGCAAGATTTTAGGCCAGGAAATTGAAGAGCGCAGGAACTGGTAGTATGTCATGTATATCATGTAACTATGACTGTATTCTCAAAGAACTACAGGTATAAGTCTTAAGTATTTTTTTCTCTGAAAAAAATTGGTTTGATATGATTAAATGTATAGTATAATCTTCCGTTTACTTCCATATCATACCCTCTCTATTTGTAAGTAAAAATATTTTCTCCCCTTCTTGCCCAGCCAAAAAATTCGACAAAGTCCTGAAAGTCAAGACAGTACTTCACATCTTTGCCAGTGAGATGCATTTGAAAGATTAACACAGTTTGTAGGAGTTCACAAGGCAGTTCAAAAGTACCCCAATTACATAGCAAATTTGCTACCATAATAACCCTTTAAACCCTAGAAGAGGACAAATTGCCTAGGTCCCTTGGTAGGAAGGAGAACAAGGAGTGTGGGTAGATTTAATTTCACTTAACATTAGCCATCCAAAGTTAGATGTCTCAATTAAACTGGCTGCTTAGCCTCTCTCTCCAGTGAGCGGATGGAAGGAGACAGGTACTTCCAGACAGTAATTCATCCCATCTTAAGATACTTTTCCAAGCTAATGGTATGAATTGCCATGCCCATAAGAAGGCTTTATAAGTGTATTTGGCTGTAGAACAAGTTATAAACTTTGGCTTTTTTGTCAGAATTTATACTCTTTTTTGCTTTTAGAAATATTGTCAGAGTAATGACACTTGTAACTCTTTCTCTGTGCTCTACTTTTCTTTCCTAATCTTGAAGTGTGGCCTTACATTGAAGCTCTCCTTAACTGAACAAGAATTATTTATGGACTATATATCATCTTGCCTTGTATTGTATATAGTCACTAATAGCCTTAGCCCAAAAATGAAATAGTAACATATCTTTTCATGAGCTCTCCTGTTGAGCCATACTCAGGTTTCCATGTATTCTCCTAAAAGTTTTATTCTGGGGTCATGCTGTGTTATCTACTGTGTTCTGTAGTAGGAATCTTCTGAGAAAAGTTTTCCTGCAAACTGCATATCAACCAGAAGCTTGGCACATACACTGCATCATTTGNCTTTCATCTGTGCCACTTTATTGCTATGAAAAGTACTTTTTTCCTGCTCTCACTGGGATTCGGAGGTAGCCTGGTGTTTCATCAGTATTCCTCATGCTCAGTCTTGGGTCCAACCATGTGCTTGGAGCACATGCACCTGTACCTACATCAGATTTTCTCCTCTCATACTGTTGTCTGGGCAGCAGTGGGCAGACCACCAGCTTTCTTCTCTCTCTCTTTTTTTTTGTTCCCCTCATCGTTTCCATCTCAGATACCAAAACCAATATGTCCAGTTAGCAGTTTTATTGCCTTCAGAAGTACAGTCTGCTGTAAAAATTGTTACATCTTTCTCAAGTTTTCAGCAGAAGTTCATCAGTCTTTTAAAGTGGCTGGTGGTCACCTGCAGCTGTGTGAGTTTAAACTCTCTTCACAGGTGGGGGGAATGAGGAGAAGGGGCAAGGACATAAGGAACAGCTTGGGCAAGCAGGTAATTAGAATGGTCAGTCCTAATTAGTTTTTAATAGTTGGGGTGGGGTTTTTGTATCTACATATGGCCGAGAGACAGCTTGCAGGAAGGAGAAATGAGCTGGGAAGGTAGAAGAGCTGGGTAGAAAACTAGCCAAGAGTGGGGGCTTGCTGGAGGCTTTAGGAGAATTGAGAGCTGCTTGATTTAGATGTTTCAAATTATGCTCCGACAGTGCTAGTTGTGCTAGAGGGAGAGTCCTTAAAGTGTTCTGTGTATGTGCTCCTTCTTTCTTAAAAGGGAGAGTGATGGGGAAGGTGATTTTAACTGAAGAAAGGGAAGTGGCTTAAGGGGCTAAATGCAGTCCATGTTCTCCCTGGTAAAATACCTAGTGAAAATGCAACACCTTGAGGTCTCCTTTTTGGTGTCAGCCGTATGCAAAACCCATTCATCCAGCAGAGAATGTGGTCTAGCTTGTGATCTTGGCTGCTAGATGTGAAGGCCTGTACTCCTGGAGGTAGGTCGTTGTCCAGTTTCTTTTGTTTGCAATGAAAAAACAGAGAG
>VYZM01021396.1:0-11609 GCA_013398915.1 Dromas ardeola
CTTCTTATTTTGGGGGCTCCAGACCTGAATATAGTACTCCAGGTGGGTCTCACAAGAGTGGAGTAGAGGGGCAGAATCACCTCCCTCGACCTGCTGGCCATGCTTCTTTTGATGCAGCCCAGGATGCGGTTAGCTTTCTGGACTGCAAGTGCACATTGCCGGCTCATGTTGAGCTTCTTATCCACCAACACCCCCAAGCTCTTCTCATTCCAACAGTGGCTTGTCGAAGTAAGATGCAAATGTATGGAACCAAACCTGGTTTTACCTGTGATTGGTATTCAGTTTTCCAGAATCTAGAGGTCACTGCACTAATCTCATGAGATGGATGATTCTTAAAATGTGTGAGCATTTCCATTTGTATGTGTCAGTACAATCATGTCCTTAAAAAGACAATTATTTAAGATTTATTTTCCACATTGAATACACTGTATTGATGTAATTGAAGCGCAGCCAGTGTTCTCCTTAGAAGGCAATAGGCTTTTGGAATGTATATTTGTCAGTAAGGCCATTAGACACTGTTCTACTGTTTCACGGTGCTGTGTTTCACAGGGCATGCCAGCAGATAGTTCTAGCTGTAATAGATGCTCTGTTAATTCCAGAATCAGACAGGAAAATACGCTGAAGTTTTATAATCCCTGTTACCTATCTTTTAGCTACAGGGAATGAAAATACTTGGTTTTGCCAAGAAATAAAACTTTGTCCTTATTGCTGGTTTATTATACTTATTTGAAAAATCATGTAGTACTTTTCGATTTTAAAATTCCTTGCCTAAAATATTATATTATGTATTACAGAGGAAAAAGCCTTCAAATCATGTAGAAGCAGAAAATTATACTGAACAGACAATAACAAAATTATACCCTCAGCAGTCTTAAGGTATTTTAGTGCAAACAACATTTATTAATTAGAAACTACATAGCACTTGTCCAAATTTTATTGGCATTTATTTAAGCTTGCATTTGACTTGAACTGCAGAAATGAGGGCTTCTGCTTCTAATATCTGCTTCTAATTTGCTTACAGATTTCAGAGAAGGAAAAACTTGTAAAGGCTAAGATCTATATTGCTCACCTTCATTTCTGTAAATTCAACATCAATGAAAGTAGTACATATATACTCCTGTATATAGAATGAGAGAAGAATAAGAGCCTGTAATAAACAAAAAGCAGTTTATCACAGTCTGATTAAGACAAAGCGTTAGTGCCTAGAAGGGCATACCAAAAGTGATGCTACCCCTCCATTTTTCTAGGTGTCAGAGGTTTCAAATAGGCCACCATCTGGACTTTCAAACAATAAGGGAGAGATGTAGCTTAAGGAACACTGACAACATGATCTTCATAACAACACCTTTTCAAGGGACATTATATACATCTTATTAGCTTCTGCTCATTTTTTTAATGAGTTCAGTTTTCCACTTTAGTTTAATCAAAAATGCCTGTGACAGGCTGTGTGCAGGTGGTGATAAGTGTGGAACAGATACTTGAACGTGGACTAGGACAAGGCACAGAACAGTGTTGGTTAGAATGCCTCTTAAGTACAGCTGTGAGGAAGGGACTGTGCATGTGTTATACAGAGGCAAGACTAGCCTGGAAAGCCTTTTGGCTTAGATAAACAACACTGAAACACAAGTCCCCCTTTGCTGTTTCATTGGTTTACATTTACTGGTGGCAATAATTTGTTTCTAGACTACAGTTTCTGATCAGGACCAGAATTCCCACCCAAAGAATTGGTTCCTACAAACTAATACATCTACAAAATTTCTACATCCCCTCAGTGGGACTAGTAACCCTTCACTTCAGGGTTATCAGTATATTTTTGATTGTTCCTTTTCAGTGGGATAGAATAATGGATTATTTTTGCTGCTTGATTTGGGTTTTGTTTTTGTTTTGTTTTGTTTTTCAAGGTGGAAAAAATGGTTGGTTCAATGTGGGGGGGAAAAAACACCCAAACCTGAATGTCTTATTTCATGTAGGTTTTAAATCCTGATGGAAGTGAAATCGGGGAGGATTTATATCAACCAGTGTAGGAAGTGTAGCTGATGGTAGATAAAGGCTTCGGACATAACCTCCTGTGACTCTAGGTAAAGTCAGCTGAAGCCACATCTCTTGCTCATTTTCAGTTGCCTAGATGCTAGCACACAATTTTTCAGTTTCTTCACTTCGCAACATTTTGCTAAAAAAACCTCCTCACCAAGGAAAACACAAAAATGATTGGCAATATTTTCTCATTTATTTTTTTTTCTGGCAAATACGCTATTTAGAAGTTATGATACTCCTCTGAACAGCACTTAGGTCCAGAGGGAGCAGGAGAAGCATTAGCGTGATGCTGGTGCTGAGTGCTAACACCTGGCAGAGACTGTCCAGGCAGGAACAGTAGGATAAGGAGAAGCCTTTTGAAGCCACTTGTGGTGATGGAGAAACAACACAAACCAGCAGGGCATGTTAGAGTCAGATTTTGACAGAAACTCGTGAATCACAGTGAAATTATATTTTGTGGCTGCGCTGTCGTTGATCAACAGATTGTGGTAAACTGATTATTGTTCGTTGAGGGGTCTTATTCTTCTCAGTTGCACAGGGGCATATACATACTAGTTTCGCTGATTTTGAGTTTACACAAAATTATTGCGAGCTCTGTGGTGTTATAACACCATGTTTACCCCTACCTTGCTAACACATGGAAATGGGAATAACCTGGATTATTTTTGAGTCTATATTTGTAATGTTTAGCAAAACAGGTTTGTGGGTATCAATAGGATGCCCTCTCTTTGGGACCCCTTCCTTATTTCTGATATTTCTATTACCTCCATAGCCCAGAAACTCTACTTAACCAACATTCATCAGTTCTAGTATATTTTGATAGGTAAGTGGATTTTACATAGTGAGGTAGATACAAATGTTCAGGAAAGAGACTACGGTGTTAGGAAGAGCTAATAGTGGCTACTAAATTTTTACGAACTGATACTTTGAGTACTAAAATGGTGCAAGTAAGACTTACATAAATCAATTCAGTAAGCCGTACTTTGAATTCAATCATTTAAGTAGCTTTGTGCTAGTCTGTAGTTCTTTTACAAAAATCAGAAACATTTTATCGCTTTTTGGGCAGTAGTGAAGTTACAGTCACAATGAGATACAAATTGATTTTCTTTTTTATATGGTGATGCTTTTATTTTTTCTTCAGAAACATGGCCAGATACTGGTACAAATTTTCAAATAACATTAAAGAAAAATATTTAATTAAAAACACACCATAAACATTAATATAAACCAACATTTTAAAAATACAGCTTTCTTACTGGCTGTTTAAGGTATGAAACTGTGCATTACCCTACCACAAGAAAACAGCTTGGGGGTGAGAATAATCTCTCATTGAAATAGTTTCTTAAAATATTTCAATATGAAATAATCTATTTGCTAGTGTGCTATTTTATGAATACGTTAGAAGCTGAAAATATTTTTACGTGTATTTTAATCCTGAACTTTGATGCTTTATATTTCATATTAAATAAACAAAAAATGGGGTAAATTTAGGTCTTCCTCCTCAATTTTGCTTGACAAAAATATTTTAATTAAAAAGTATTTTAACAATTAACTTTAGTTTTTACAATCAAACATGGGTTTTTCTTTGTTTGTTAGTCATTTAGTTCTTGATCTTGCACCATGGCCCGTGAAACTTTTCACATACCTGAAATAAACTTATGCTGAGCTACGTGCAGGATCAAGGCTATAAGAAATTATTTCCTATAGATGCACAGGGATCTATCCAAATCTCTTTCACTTGAATCACATAGGTTAATCCTCTGTGCATTAATGAAAGAAGAGACTTTTTGTCACAGAGCAATGGCTATTCTGCTTAATATCTCATAATAAAAAGGAGCTTATAAAAAACCCCCACAGTTGTGTCTTATTGACAATATGATTTGAATTTCCAGAATTGTTGTTAAACATATTCTGTTCTGAAAGAAAAACTTTGAGCAACATTTTATTGTGAAATCAGTCAGCCCAGTTTAGTGTTACTTTTTAGATAGGTCTATTATGCTCTGTTTTGATTAAGACTTTGTGTGGAAATTTTTAAAATCTTCCTAGATGTTTGTTGCAGAATACATGTAATAAAGGCATAAAACAAAACTACCTTCTGTCCCTGGAAGGGGATATTCTTACTCATATAATCTGGAAACCTTTTTTAAGTAGTTACTGAGAAACAAGTTTTCTATTTTTCTGATGCTAATATGATCTTGCAAGAATAATGTCCCAGTTTACCACTTCCTAATGTAGAATTTGTTATGTACTCTAGAATTCCACTGAGCAAGTACTTGATTGGGTTGGGCATGGAAGCTGAAGGAACTTGCAGGACAAGTAGAACTGTAGAAGCAACGGGTTTTCTAACTTTCAGGTACTGGAAGTGGTTCTTAGGAAACATAAGCTTCTGTTGAATGAAGAAAGGAGAGAATCTCCTGGAAAGGGAAAAATCTTAGGAAAGAGGTTTTGAAGGGGAAAAAAAAAAAATTCAACAATGAATTTGAGTTTATTAAAGTTGTGTCACTATAAAGCATGGTTGTATGTCCCTGTCTCATACACATAACAAATAAGACTTGTTTTTACTTGTCATGAAATACTTTGCACAGCTGCTATAAATGACATATGGAGGTCCTGATTGCTACATCAGTCGCTGTAGGTGTAAGAAGTCACCTTAAATATAACAAGAGAACCGGAGAGCTGAAGGGCTCTCAGAAGGTTACCTAATGCTTGATCTGGATCCTCATTCTGTTTCAGTACAGTGTCAATGATGCTATTTCTGATAGATGTATTTCTGGAGATTCCAGAGGTCTTTAAGTATGGGATAGATGATCTTTTCCAGTCTTTCACCAAAAGCTGTCTTTTGAAGTGGAATACAACAGAGGTCTGGAAACAATGAAATGGATCCTTGTGAAAAACTTGGAGCTTGGTCTGATCTTAAATATATGGTATCAAATTGGATTATCAAACACTTGTCTTTATGCCAGGTGGATTATAGAAGACGATAGAGTCTCCAGATAGGAAAAACATTTGTATCATGCCGTCATACCATCTGGATTTGATTTACAAACCACACTTAGCATTTCAATGCCTCTGATCTCATTGAACATCACATATGATACACTTTGGTGAAGCTACTATTTACTGATCCTGTCGAAGTGACACCAGCAGGAGATCGATTACTCATGTGAATGAATTTGCTTGTGAATCTGCATGCAGTTCATGAGAAAACTGGGATTCTATCACACCTTTTTAAAGTAGCTCTGAGCCTTTTAGAGCAAGGTATCCCACCCTATTATTCATTACTGCAAAATGACATTAAAAGACATCCTTTTCCTTCAACCCAGTAGCTTAACATTTCCTTTTGAGGCTAGACACGTACTAGCAGAGAGCTGGTAGTAACTGCTGCTGTGGTGCCATACAATTTCTCCCAACAGTGGTAACATAAGAATAAAATTAGTTTTGAAATCCCCTTTCCATCTCTCAAAAGAGAGATTTGCTCTTTTCTCTTAAATTGATTTCTAGTTGAGATTAGAATATTATCTTAGATCCACCACCAAAACACATAACGCTATTTCTTTCAAACTCTGACTGGAATGTATAAACACCAAAAGACAATTCTGCTGTCAATTGGAGAATGACAGTTGAACATTAAGGAAAATTCTGCTTTGTTGGGTTTTTTAAATTTTTTTTCCTCTCAGTTTTAAATATGTTATGCTTCATACTTTGGGACCAGTTACTGGCTTTAGAGCTGTATAATTTAGAAAGTTATTGTTAAATATGAGTGCAGAGACCAATGTGTGTAATATTTTGCAAGCCTTGTTCCTATTCCTATCTGAAGAAATCTATCCACAAGAAATGAGCTGTGGGTGAAGTAAAGGTAAGTATTGAAATACCTCTGAGCCAAGCTTGAGATAACAAAAAGATGTGGGGCAATGGCTTCCAACTTAGCAAGAGGTGGGCTTTCACAGCACTCAGCAGGAGCTGGAAACCAGGAAGGGCTGCATTTTGAAGAGTCTATTTGACTCTGTGAGAGTCCAAGTCTCCTGCTGGGTTTTGAACTGTATTACTGCCTCCCTGAGCTCTTACAGCTCCTGCTGAATTCAGAACGAACTGGGAATTGCTGTGCAGGAGCCATTTGCTTTAAAGAGCAAAGAGACTGAACCTGCCGTGTTCCTGCAGGGAGGGATTCTGAGTGTTCACTTCTGAAAAAGTTAAGGGGAGAATGTCCATCTTTTAAAAGTGTGGGAGGGGAATATGGGGGGTGGGGGCAGGAATAGCATATTTTCTCACATCTCTCCATTAGGAACACAGGCTGCAAACACAGTTAACAGAAATCCTTGTATGCAGAACTGAATGTAGCCTCGATGTTAATGCCCAAACTGCACAGTATCATGAGCAATCCCATTGTGTGGCTCTTGGTTACAAGCAGTGCTAAAATAAAGACTAAGTCACCCTTAAACACCCTCCCTGTCATCTTTCAGTCCCGCAGTAAGTCTGTGCCTGGAAGAAGTAGATATTTTCACTTTATTTAAAAAAAAAAAAAAAGGCTTCTTCAGTTTATTTTAGAACATTTATGAAATTTTTTAAGTGTATGAAAATACATCACTCTTGATATGGAATGAAAGTGTCTAAGTGTGTGTTTCATATCTGTTTATTACAAAAATGATTTAAATTTAAACCACTTGAACCCGGATGAAGTCAGACTCATATTAAAAAGCTGGATAACTCTATAGCTGTCCCTGCCAATGGTTCTCTCTAATTTGTCACAACTGAATGAGATAAGAGATGAGACAGACGTGCCAGTGGACAAGTTCTGGCTGGTGACACTTGTGTGCATTTCTCAAATTAAGGCACAGCAATTCAGTACCCCAGCTCATTTAACTCAGAATAGTATATCTATCCTGGCAGTTGCTAATGGGATTGCCTCTGAGGCCAAATAATCCTTGCTCATCTGACATACTCTTGCTTTTGGGCATTCTGCCTTTTGCTCAGAGTCTCCTCTTATTACTCTGCCAACAATGTGGTGGAATTTAGCTCGGCAAACCTGATAGCAGA
Organism: Dromas ardeola; assembly: GCA_013398915.1. NCBI lineage: Eukaryota > Metazoa > Chordata > Aves > Charadriiformes > Dromadidae > Dromas > Dromas ardeola. The sequence continues at coordinate 7,069 of VYZM01021396.1, forward strand.
AAAGACGACTAAGCTTCCTAGGGAAAGCACATCCTCAATGAGTCTTCACTTAGTAAATGGAGCCCAACATACTTCTGACATAGTGCTATGACATTTCCTGAAGGAGGCTCACACGGATGCAGAGTTCTGGCCTATCTGCAGTGCAGTTAAAAGATGCTAGACCAAGTTTATTGTTTTTTTCTTGTTTCTTATTTCATTAGAAATAAAGTAAATATTTGTCACACACATCCTCATACAGTTTAAAGACCAAGGGCCAAAATCAGACTCCAGTAAGATCAGTGGGAGAGCTAATGACCATGCCATGTAAAAGAATATGGCTGTCAGGATCTGTGGAAGATAATGTGAGTTCTGCCATGGATTCCAGTAGACTTCCTTGTAGCTTGGTGTGATCTTTGCAGCTCTAGAGAACTAGTCACAATTCAAGCGAGGATTCAGAAGAAACATCACACCAAAGGTAACTTATCTCTGAATGTCAGTGGTAAAAGTCTGCAAAACTGCACATTTTTTCTTCTTGAGATTAAAAATACTTCCTTCTGGACTGATCTTACCTGTGAACCTTTTGTTTATCATTTGCTGACTCCGTAGGCCATATTTGGTTGTAAAAATTTGATCTGAAAGGTGCTGCCTGCAGTATGCCAGAAACCTTAGCTGTTAATACGGAAGTTTAGGATATGCAGTATTTCCAGAGGTCATTTGGACACAATAGATTTGGACCCAAGAACTCAAGAGGGCACATCTTAAGTCTTATGCTTTACAATTCATGAGCATAGATTCTACGATGAGAAAGAGATGAGTTTTCCTGCTTATAACTGTACTAGTGATCACTGAAGACAGATGAAAAGATGTCCCTGCTTACTGCAGGAAGGTTGGACTACATGACCTTTAAGGGTCCCTTCCAGCTCAACACATTCTATGATTCTATGAAAATCTAAATGAACTTAAAGCAAAAGAATGCTAACATGTCATTAAGGTGAGAAATTTCTAAGGGAAGGAGGCAGAGTCAACTAAATATTTTGTCTCCAATACTGACTTTCTTGACCTTTCCTTCCTTTGCTGGCTTATATGAGCTTTGAAATAACTGCTACTAGTGACTTCATCCTATTTCTGTCGTGTTAGCTAGAAACATGTCTCAGTCGCAGTATGTCTGGAAAAACTCCGAAACTGGAGGAGTTTACCAGCCAAACCCAATTTTGTTTCCAAATACTTCTTGCATTAAAGGAACCCTGGAATTGAGATGGTTCAAAACATGAACATGCATTTTTCCACCTCTACTCTACCACTGAGCTGAAAAATGTATATTTACATAAACGTACAAAGAAAAAGATAACCTTTATTAATATGCTGGTTTTCATTTTTACACTGTCATTGGAAAATTGAATAGGAATGAAGAGAGTCCGGGGAAGGGCAAGGATTTACAGAACATTTTAGCCTTAGTGCAAGATGTCAAAAACCCTTCTGGTCAATATACATTAACAGCTGTTACTCTCTGATCATAATAGCGTCATTTATGTACAATCTAATTTGTAATATTAGTCTATATGATTGGCCAAGATACTTTTTTTTTAAAAAAAAAGTCATTTGCTGTCATTTACATTATAAGACATATTTTCATTCTCAGAAAAATGATTCAACAGGCATTCAAAAAGTCTGATTTTTCTCACTCATGCAGATGACCTTTTGAAATCAAGCATAAAGCAGGTTATGACAGAGAATTTTCTACAATTCAGTTTTCTTGCTGTACTCCTCTGTGGACAGAAAATAGCTTTTCTGTTTAGGTCTACTTAATTTGTGCTAAATAACGCTTTTCTTTTTTTCTTTATGTTGAAAAATGTGATAAAAAATCCATTTGCATACAGAAATTTTAAAAGCCTTCCCAAGGGAATCTTCACTGCTCAGTTCAGCCTCTAGCTGCATAACCACTGCATTTCCTATCTACAGATTTTTGCTTTCGTATACCTCTAAGATTTAATATTTCAAAAATGTTTTTGTCTTCCTAATAGCCTTGAAAAATATCTTATCTTTTTTTCCTGGTAAAATATGTAGAGCTTGTTGCTTATAAAAAATTTCTGCAAATAATTTTGCAGAAAGTTATGTTACATTCTAGGTATTCAAAGAAAAGGGAGGGTGAAAATAAAGTAGTAAAAGATGCTTCCATGTGAATGTGTATTTATTCTATTAAGAATGGACACATTTTATCCATGTGGGTTTACAAATATTTAGCTGGGGAGAAGGGGAGAAAGAAGTTATGTTTGCATTGCTTGAAAAAATACACTATTAATTTTCTGTTGGTTAAACTCTCTCCCTGTGGCATTAGCAATAACACTAGGCAAAATTACATCTTTAATTTTCTTGAGATGCTTTTACTGTCTGTTGATAGACAAAAGGCCTAACTGCAAAGCAATAATTTATCTGTTTTCATTTTAATTTTTTTTTTTTTTGTAGATGGGTTTTTACAGAGAGTGAAAATGAAACAACCAGCATTCAAGACCTCATAGCTTGCAAAAAGCATGCAGATTAGTGTTATCAAAATTTCAGGCAAGAATTCAAAAACCAAAGTGTTAATCAGTCCCCTTATCTACACACTACAAAATGCACCAATGCCTGTGGTTTGCCACATCTTTCTTTTATTTAAGACTATAAGAGAAGTGGTTTTGTGGCACAGAACATTTTTCAGTTGTTCCCCAGGAAAGAGTGTTGTTTTTCAACAGTGATAAAGTATGATTGCCACATACCCAGGTAAAATGGCAAACCACCCTTGAGTTCTCCAGCCTGTAGCTTGATGCAGTTACTGTGTCTTTAGATCTCTGTGCCACAAAGACTCTGCCTGTGTAAGGTTTCACACTGCATTTATGAAGAATTTATGTAAAACTTCTGTTGAACTTTCAGTGCTGTCTTAATGTCTCAGTGCTAAGTTTACAAATCCCTGTGAAAATTCAGGGAACAAAAGATTTGCTCTTCCTTATAATTTATATGTGGAATAAATCCTTTCAGGATTTGTTTTACAAATCTTAGAGAAATGGCATATTATTCCAAAACACTGTATTTCAGATTAGTAGATTTTTTTTTTTATTTCCAAAATGGGACAGTATTTAAGCAGTAGTGTTTTTGTGAGTAGGATGGGCTCTCGATATAGCAAAACACAGTTTGCAGGGAAAGATGAGATTTATTCTTTTTTTTATTAAAAGGATGTATGCTCAAAAGCTTTTCTTTTTTTTTCTGTATTTAACAGGTGGTTTGTCTACCTCTGTAAGTAGATGTAACCTCTGCTTACAAATCTTTTTTCTTGTCTAATGCTGAGACTATTAAAGCCTTATTCAGCTCATTGAAATGAGAAAAATAACCAGAAGGATTAACTGGTCTCACTCAGCTTCGTATTTCTTGTTCTAGAAGTTCAGACTGATGCCTTTCATGGCTGCTTCAACCCTCAAGATTGGCACAATGAGGCTCACAGCACTCTCTGATTATGTGCGTCGTCTCTGAGCTACACAAAGCAAAAATTGTGATAAGAGCTGAATTCAGCACCAGAAAGCAGCTGGGGAACACACCAGTACCAAGATGGTTACGTATATTTTATCCCGCATTTAAATGGTAAACTGACCCAGTTAGGGATTTTAGGGTATTTCTAATGCAGCCACAAAGGATGATAGCCAAGAATACTACTTGCATAAGTAAAATAAAATATCCTCCAAAGGATGCATATGATTAACACAGAACTGCACTTTGACTACACCTGTGTACTTTTCATTTTTTGCTTTTGGCAATTTTAAGGGATTCTGTTTTATTCACAAGAATATCACAGAACAATCAGTTAATTCAGGGTGAAAGTGACCTCAGGAGGTCTCTAGTCCAGTTTCCTGCTCAAAGCAGGATTAGATATGAGATTAGACTGGGTTACTCAGGGCTTTATCATTTTGAAAACACACAAGGATGGAGACTGCATAACCACTCTGAGCAACCTGCTCAACTGCTGGGCTGCCATCGTAGAGAAAATGTTTCTCCTTATGTCCTGTCAGAAACTCTCCCATGACAATTTATGCTTGCTGCCATGCACCACTGTGAAAAGTCTGGCTCTGTCTTCCTGATAACCTCCTTGTAGGTACTGGGGGGCTGCTCTTTGCTCCCACCAAGAGCTCTCTCTTCTCCATGCTGAACACACACAGGTCCCTCAGCTTCTTCTCACAGGGCAAGTACTCCAGGATCTGACCATCACAGGGGCCCTGTACTGAACTCTCTCCTGTTTATTAATGTTGTTCTTGTACTATGGGGCCCAAACTAGACGTGGTATTACAGACATGGTCTCAAAGTACTGGCCATACTTCTGTTAGCGCAGCCCAGAAGGCTTTTGGTCATCCCTGATGCCTGGGCTCCCTGCTGGCTCTTGCTCAGCCCTCTGCCCAGCAGGACCCACAGGGCCTCCTCACCAGAGCTGCTCCCCGGGCAGGCAGGTCCAGGTTGGTATTGTTGCCAGCAGCTCTTCCTGGCATGACTTGGCATTTGTCATTGCTGACTTTCATATGGTTCTGTCGTGGTTTGGCCTCAGA
>VYZM01021401.1:0-70843 GCA_013398915.1 Dromas ardeola
CAATTCTATGAGTCTATGAATATCTTTAAGAAAATTAAGTGGTTCTGTGAAAAAAAAAAAAAAAAATTGAAAGAAGGTTCCTTGCAAAAAGTATTTTGGAATGTATTTCACAAACTTGCACTCATTTTTAAATACCATATAAAGAGCAAATCTGAGATTGGAATTGTTTCTATTTCATCCTTGTATTAAAATAATGAAAAAATTCAATGCAGCAGTCGAGGTCAGGGAAGGAAGATTCAAGAAAGTTTTCTGAAATAACCCAGCATGTAATTGAAATAGTTGTAGCTGTAATTGGCTTTTTGTTTCTCACTCCTTGTCTCATTACCTTGGTTTTCAAAAACACAATGTACTTTACACTGCTGCAGCAGTCTAATCCCTTATCTTGAGCTATCTTGGTGTTTGCTGGCACAGCCACGGCGCTGATTCTTTCAACCTGGAGTGTTGTCTGCAGCATTTTGTGTGTTTGATAAGTTTTCAAAGTGCCCAAGATAAAACCCCTGCCCTGGCAGGTGACTCCACGGCCACGGGCTGAGGTACTGGCCCGTCCTGGGAAGCTTTGAGGTCCTTGATGGGGAGAGCCCCAGGCTGTAACCCTGGGGTGGCTCTGTGCCCTGGTTTTTGGCTCAGCTTTTTCCACCAGCACCGGTGGCATCTCAGACCATGTTGTTTGGGAAACACTGCGTTTCAGGGCTCTGAAAGACAGCATCCCTGAAATGCCTGCCTCCTGGGAGGCTGAGGAATTTTCCAGTTGTGGTCCATACAGACACCTCCAAAACTGGAAATGTGTGAAATTCCCCTTGAACCAGACAGCCCTTTGGGTTCGGTCTGCTCTGTCCCGTCCAACACGTGGCAGCTGTACCATGTTCAACCAGCTGCAGGGTGTGGGTGGGGGAAAAATGGTCTCTGGGTCAGGATGCTGTATGTTACACACCAGGGGAGTATTGCTATTTACTACAGTGCAGCTTTGCTTTTGTCCCGGTTCAGAAGTACTACAGGTCAGAGGGTGATTAAAAATATGTAACTGCCATTAGATGAATTGGTGTGAAATACAAAACTAATATTTAATGGGGACATATTGAGTTATGTCCAGGACAAAATATTGTTCTTCATTAGGAATTTGGATTTTCTGGGATTTCTGAATTCCCTTTGCTCCCGTTGAATGTAGTGGGAGGTGAAGATGCTGAGTAAATCACAGCTTTCAGCTGTTCTTGCTTTAGTTTGGTATTATTCAATGCAGTTTGGCTCTAAAATGATTTCTTGTAACTTTGGAAAATCACTGCAAAGAATCAAAAACTATAGAAACTTTCTAATATTGATACCAGGTAAAGGATTCAGAGTTCTTCAGCTCTGCCTACAAGGGGCATTTGCGTTGCAGTGTTTCCAAATACTGCCTTTTAGGAAATGTTTAAATATAAAAAATCAAAGGAGTGTGATTCTGCTGCATGGCAACAATAGTTGTAAGCAAGAAAAAGTGTCACATGGTTGAAAGGAAGGGTTGTATTATTAAACACAAATATTTATTTATGGAAATATTTGTTGAACACAAATATTTATTTTATTGAAAAAAAGCCCCACCAAATAATATATAAGGTAATGAATTTTTTCTTTGTTTTAAACACACAAAAAAATAATTCAAAGAGCCTCTATTTACCTAATAAGAAAACAGGAAATCTGTTATTGATATGTGTAATCCTGATTCTCCCGATTATCTTGATTTATATGGAATGAATGTTATAGTTAAAAAACAGAAAGATTACAGTTTTATGCATGGTTTGGCAGAAATAATATATCTTCTTGCTCGTTTTTCTGACAAAATACAGTATTTTTTTTACAGCAGAAAACCATCTGTGTGTATTCAGTTGGGAAAAAAAACAACCACCACCGTCTTTCAGCCTTCTTTAAAGGCAAGAAGTTCAGTGCTGCTTATCTGAGCAGTAAGCAATTCCCCTGAATGTTAACTCCATGGCTCATTGTTAGTGCTCAGCACCATGATGGTAACAGTGCAGCTTATCCTCTCCATCCTGGGAAAACACAGCAGGCGAAGGGCCTGTATCATTCACAATAAATCAGTAGAGATTTCTTATATTGCCCTTTGCAAAAGGAAGAAGGCATCAGTTCAAGGAGGCAAGGAAATAGCTAGATGGCATTATTCAAAACTGAAAGTTTTCTGCACCTTTACCGAGCTATTTGTACTATCCTTATTCCATTTTAATTTTTTGGTTGTTTTTATGACACCATCTTTATACACACTACTATCTTTTAAGCCTGAAAAACGTGCATGTAAAGAGAGAGCTGATTTGGGTCTTCTGTAAATTGATATTTATTTAGGAACAGAAAAGTTGCTGCTGGGCTGTAAAATGTATTTTAGCTTGGGTAGCTACAGACACCCCTCACAAGGGAGTTCAGCCAGCACGCAGCTGGGTCTCCGAGGAGGATGGTGAGCCCGATGAGCTGCTCCTGCTGGAGCCCTCCCTTGCACAGGGCATTTCTCACGCGTGGGCTACGAAGCTCACATGTACACACCGCAGCCAGGCTGCTCCCCCAAAGCCAGCAGCCCGGCACCAGCTGCGTGCCCACACATCTCTTCTGGGAAGACCACCTCATCCCTAACCCCTCTCTCTTCCCAAAAGAGCTGGCAGGGTTTTACCCCTGCCTTCCTGGCTGCAGATGGGGCTGTAAGCAGCTGGGAGGGAGGAGTGCTGAGATATGTGGGAGGTGGGCACAGCATCCTGCTGGATCCCTGGAAGGGGAGGCACTACACATCTCCAAATCACGCTTCAGGCACCCCAAGTGTTGTTAACTTGGGTCCAGGTTACAGATCTCCTGTAACTTATTTCTCCTCTGTAATAGTTTCCCTAGGAAGCCTGAAGTTTAATTGCACAGGCCACCTTGAAAGGTTCAGCAGCTTGAAACTGGTGGAGCTGGGTGTGGATTCACACTTGATCCATGAGTCCTCACCCAGGTAGGGTGTCTGTGTAGGTCATGCCACACAAGGGATGAAAGAGTCCCCTTTGGACAGATTGGCCCCTTGGAAAGTCCATCACTGCTGGCCAGCTGGATGAGTATTTACGTGTCTACCTTGCAATTCATAATAACTGATCACTGCAATTACAAAATCTTTTAAGAATAGAGACTGAATAACACTCTGCTTAATGCTAAGATTATCAATGAAGACTATATCTAATTTTATATGAAAATCACATCCACAACTCATTTTAAAAGTGCCTAATTGCTTGTTTATGGAAATAGCTACTTCAAATTATTTCTGTGATTAGCTTGACTATTTTACCATAAGGGGATATGAATTAAAGAGAATTGATCATAGAATTCTTTTGAAATAAAGGATTTAATCTATCTTAATGTAAATCAATTACACTTAATGGTAAAATGCCTGCTTTATGCTGAACATCTCTTTGTAAGTGCTGCTTTGTGTTTTCAAGGCAAGTCAGTCCGTTAGGTCCATCCAGTATGTTGCTTTGGAGTGGATGGACCTTGGCTTTGTGTCAGCACTTCCAGCTCCGGAGTCAGACGGAGTATTACTGCTGTTCACACCACCATCTCCCTGCAGCTGCTTTTTAGTGAGTGGTGGATTTGACACCAGTCTCTGCACTGTGGGACAGAGAAGGATGATTATAACACCTGCCCACTGAACAAGTCTTCTTGTCCAAAGGGTTCAAGGAATTTTGGGAAAAAAAAAAAAAGTTTCTATCTGTGTTGTATGACTGGCCTAAACCCATGCAAAAGCAGGTAGAAATGGATGGTCTACTGGCCCTGGAGGTCAGCAACAAAGTTGAGCATAGTCCTCAGGGGTGGGGTGCCTCTCTTCTACCTGTTGCCTTGAAAAGTCAGACACTCAGCCTGAGCAAGCTGCCATCTTCTCTCCGCTGTCCATGGAGATGGACTGGCACATCCAGCGCACATCATACCTCCTGATTTGGACACCCCCCTTTGCATCAGACATACCGCTCCATCTCTCACCACCCAGACCAACCCTAGATGACCAGCACTGGATAGATGCCTAACTTCTAAATGGCTGATGTCTGTCCAGCCAAGTCACACCAAACTTCTCCTGAGTCTCAGCCCAGGGCCCCTCACTGGCCTGCCCTGCCTCCATGCTGGCCAGCAGAAGGGCGCATCTGATACCCCATTCTTCTGTTCTTACTAACTGCTGCCTGCAGCCCTGTCACCAACATCTGATGCCACATTAGGCAGGCTGTTAAGATGGTTTAACAAAGAGAAAGGGGGTTTTACTCCTCATAAGTCACCTTAATGAGGCATGTAGAAGACGTCTTCAGATGGTAGCTCAGGCCTTTGCTCATCTGTCTGGCCCTCTGGGGCTGTCTAACTTCTCGCTGGCATGAGAGAGGGAACCTGCTGTGAATACACTCCTAATGGCCACAGTCACCCTTTGGGATGACTCTAGATATCTTGCTCAAGCATTGTTAGACCACAAGTCTAAAAGAGCTGTGGCCTGTCTCCCCTGTGCCATGTGGTTACTCGTGTAGCAGACCGAATACGATCAAAACTCAAAAGAAAAAAGTCCTATTGCCATAGACTCATTCAGGAGATGACAACAGCAAATACAGAAAACTCTCAGGCCAAACTCATGCCTCCTAAGCTACTAAGCAAAAGTGCTTAAACTTTTGCTATCTATGCCAGAGGTTGAAGGTGAAGAGCAAGAACAACGGCTAGTCATGGCCCTTGGTCTGATACAGACTAATATATCTGCCATGACAGGGGCAACCTGTAGGGAGAATATAAGGAAATGTGGTGTTCTTTGGGAAAGTAAATGTTGTGTTGCATTTCAGGGAAGAGGTAAGCTGTGCTGTACTATCTGAGGGACAGTCTTGGTTGAGAAAAACTCTAATTTTACAACTGTGAAACACTTCCCTCACTCAGCAGTTAGAAATGTCCAAGCGGAACCCATCTCATTTCCAAAAAGCAGAGTCCTGTGAAAGATAGGTGAGCACTAAACTCCAGAAGGGCATTTCCAGTTCAGTTGGTTGCTCCTGGAGGAAAAATCAGTGTGCACTTCTAATCGTTATGAATATGCATTCGGGACCAGTTACTGGCAACCTAGAACAAGCCAGGAATTGATTCAGGAAGCATGGCGATCCATTACCATAGCATGTAGTTTAAAAATATCTTAAAAAGACCACACAGTATTTGTGATTTATAAAAATTATGACAGAGAGAAGCAGTTATATCATAGACTGGCTCAACAAGCAGCACTGGCACTCTGAAGACAGCTGAAGACACAACCCACTTCATATCAGTTTCCAAGTGCATGTGTGCAAAAGCTTAGCTATGAACTACAAGACTGTACATATTTCATAAAGTGTGTGTAAATTTAATATCTCCTATGAATATTGCTTATTGCTTTGTGAAGTAATGTATGCATGCATCCAGCCACCTACGTGGAATGCAAATGTCTTGAATTGCTGTGTACAGAGGCAATGCAGTTAATTTTACTTGAAACATGCTTTGCTTTCTCTTTTCCAGAGGCTGTGTAATCTGGTATGGAAACCACGGAAAAGTAATTTCCTTATCAAATGAAAATTTGCATAAATGTTAATGTCTCAGATCCTTTGAAATAGCATTTAGAAGGAAATTGAGAATAGAAAAGTCAAAATGTGAAAGCATGTGTTCTGATTTGTTGGGGTTTTTTTTTGCCTTTGGATATGTTTTATAATTTTATACACCATGATTTTAAAAATGCTCACTAATGGCCTCCACAGAAATATGGATTCAAACTGAACACTCCATCAAAAAGTAAATATTGAATTACACAGAGCTTACAGCTAATAAAGCATGATAGACAAAATAAGAAGGCTTTTGTTGCTTTTTAGTTAGAAAAAATCAAAGGTTTCATAAGTATTTTTATTCACTTCTTTTGTGTCAGTTTTCAAGTATGAGAAAGGGTTATCTTCCAGCAACCGAATAGACAACAGCAGAGGCAGTGTCGCCAAAAAAAAACCAGAAAAATCTCTTTTCCCACTGAGAATCCTCATCCTAGAGCCAGTTTGCAACACTGGACTGACAACAGATGTGCAAAGACTTGGCAGAGGTTTTTTAAATTTCTAGCACTCCCATTTCTGCAGCCACTGAGAGGCAGCAGCAGTGGAGATGCAGATGCAGTGCAAGGGGGCTGCAGATGGAGCAGGGGACAGAGGCGGCCGCAGGCAGAGCGAGCAATGAAAAGCTGCAGTCGGTGTCGCCTGTAAAAACAAAAGGCTCAGAGCAATTGTGTTAGAATAATTGAATGTGCCTAACAATTATTGGCTGTGAAACTCAGCTGCATTAGGTTGATTAATTAAAGGAAAAATACAGAGGCATGTTATGGAAGCCCTCCTGTGCTACGTTGGCATCAGTGGTCTTTGTGTCTAGCTCACTGGAAAGAAACTGTGAGTTGCTTTAACATCTATACCACTTTGAACGTCTGTTACACAACAGTTTTGGCCCTCCAAGCATCAACTGCAGCTTGAAAAATGCGGTGCTTTTATTGAGCATTACTGTATTTGCGGTCATCAATCCATTCCACCAAGCCTTTTACATCTTTTCCATCCTCGTTACAAACAACATTGTGAGCTGGACGCAGACATCAGGCACGTAAGAGTGCTGCAGGAGGCAGAATGTCATACTAACAGATGCTGTTTGTTTGAATCTGTCATACTTCAGTTTCTTCTGCTTGGCATTGTTTGATTCAGATTTATATTGCTGCTCACACTTTGTTCCATGTTTGACTTACTATTAATAATATTATTTAAAGCTTAAACAGTATAGGTAACTGACCAAGGACTGTTTATTGAAGGAGTTCTCTTTACACGTTTTCTCTATCCACCATTTAAAGCTTGAATTTCTTTTTCCATCCTGTTGGTTACAGTCCTGTTATATATTAGTATACGAAACTGCTTCTTATATTGCATTTTTGTGCAAATGATCAGTGTATTACAATAATAAACACCACGAAATAAGCATAATACTGCATTTGAGTAGGTATTTTCAGAGAGTACGGGTATCAAAACTCAGACCTTTCATTGTGAATTTGACATTAAAAGGTATGGAGTCCAATATACTCCCATTCAATTTTTTCCTTTGATTTTAATGTAGCAGTTTTTGGACATATTGGAAAATCCCTGGTGCTCCTTGGAAAACCTGTAGCGTGGAGAAAAGCGTTGCAAGATTTCTCATAGTACTGCACGTGTTGAAGTGCCCAGAGATTGCAAATTCTACATGTCTGCAGTCTGGTTTCTCTCTGCTCAGGCAGACAAGGCTAGTACGAATTGTACTGGCACATCAGCAATCTCATGAATTGTGCGCATGATAGAATAAAGAAATAAATAAGTATCTTTGCATAGCTTTTAAGACTGGGATTTTTAAAGAAATCTGAATGCCCACTGGTATTTTCAAAAATCCTGGAGTATGGGAAATTATCTGAATAGCTTTAAAATTTAAATGGAGCATTTGATATTAATGCCAGATCGTATCTTCTGAAATGATACTAAATTGGCTATTAATTAACCTTAGGAAGGTTTTGTACCTCTGTATGGTAGTATGCATCAGCAATTCTTGAACAGCTTCGTCATACAATATGTAGAAAGAATCACCTTATGCTGCCTTACATTACTTGCAGGTGGTAGAAATGTTCCAGAGCAGAACTACTGCATCTCCCCACTTTTCTGTGTTTTCCTTTTTTTCTGCTGCACGGTGTCTGATGTTAACATTGATTTCACAAGTCACACGTGTTTCCATTCACATGGGACATCTTGCAGACTCTCTAGTGGCAAAACACATTTTTGCGATGTTTCCTGCAGACTTAGGGGTTTATTAAGATATTCATTGAGAAAATACTTCAAATCTCTACCTAGTAGTTCCTCAGATTATTGGGTTTTATTAAGTTTTCTGCCACAGGTTTAAAGGCACTTACCAGGCAATGGAGTGAATGAAGCTTCTTTTCCTATATTATATTTATATTAGGAGGATTAGCTGCACTCCCATTCAGAGCTGGTTTAATGCATCTAAGGATATTTTTCCTGGGAGTTACTCAAGGGTCCTTCAAGCCACTGAATCAATTCAGTTTAATTAATATGATTTAGAACTGATCCTTATGCTTTCCCCACACCCAGTCCTGAAAAGTATTGTGTAACCTCAATTACCTGCTAGTCCTGCTGGAGCAGAGAATACTGGCTTTTGATTTAGGTAGATTATTATTTTCTTTATTATCAGTTTGAATTTATTAGTAGTAACCGTTCCTGAATCTGTTAAAACTCCAAGAGAGACTCCAGTAAACTTGGGACTGCAGCTTTTGTGTAAGGGAACAGATCTGACAAGAAGTCACTATGTAGTCACGAAAAACAGATCTTAGAAAGAACTATCACATTCAAATTAAGGAAGAGGATCTACAAATACATTCTCTTGCACTGAAGATGGAAATCTAGCATATGGCGTTGGGGGAAACAAACAAATGTTTTCTGACAGAAAAATGCAGTCTCCCTGCTGCCTTGCCAGACCAGGATAACTTTCTGCAACGATGCTCTCCAAAGCCTGCCCAATACCTAGAACTTTTCCAGGAACGTAAATGAGCTTATGCAGGAAGGACCAACTGAAACACTGCTACAGCTGAGTTTTGGTGTGTCAGCAGTTGTGAAATTTGAGCTGAAATTTGGTAGGACACGGGGTAACAGCCTCAAATTGAAAGAGGGTAGATTTAGATTGGATATCAGGAAAAAATTCTTTACCTTCAGGGTAGTGAGGCACTGGAACAGGTTGCCCAGGGAAGTTGTGGATGCCCCATCCCTGGAAGTGTTCAAGGCCAGGCTGGATGGGGCTTTGAGCAACCTGGTCTAGTGGGAGGTGTCCCTGCCCAGGGCAGGGGGGTTGGAACCAGATGATCTCTGAGGTCCCTTCTAACCCAAACCATTCTGTAATTCTGCGATTCTGTGAAACATTTCTGACACTGAAGATAAAGTGCTCTCTATGGAAAGGAAATGCCTCCTGTTCATTCAATCTTACCCATTTAATGTAGCCCATTAACAAGCCACTCTGAGTCCAAGGCTGTAGTGGCAGATCAGTCTTAAAAATTCTCCTGAACCCTGCCAATGCACCTAAGTCTTTTTTCAGCTCCACATAAGAAAGCACAAAGGCAACTATATAAAAGCTTATGTCCACCTGCCCAAACCTGTGCCACTCTGCTGCTCACACAGCAAGCCTTCTTTTACTGCAAACAGCAGGAGCTGAACCAACACTCACTAATGTTTCAAGAACCTATAATGTACCCTTATTAATTTAATGTGTTATCTTCTCTTTGCTTTCTGTAGCAGGGCCTTGCCGCTTTATGTATAGTGTATGTGTACAAGCAGGTACGGATCATGGGCATCAAAATTGGTGGGCCACTGGTCGGGGGAGAACAGGGGACCAGCTGGGCATACAAACACACAGGTGACAGAAATTCCCTGTAAAACAGTCCTTTTGGCTCTTTCCAGTGGCACTGACTTCTTAGCAGATTTCTTCTAGATGCCATGTGAAAATAAGACTTAAAAAAAAGCTGTGAAGGATGAGTGGAGTCTTCTCAAGCAATGCAAGATGTTTTTTGAGAAAAGCCAAGTTGCTGTGCCTGGGGATATGGGCAGGGAGACAACTGAAAAAAAGGTGACGGGGAAATACAAGAGGAAGGCTGAAGTTTGCAAAAGAGACAGGCCAGCATTACTTTCAGTGAAAAAACAGGGTTAACCTACTCTCTTTTTCAGAGTCAAGACATCAAGACACTTCTAAAAGCATCCCAGCCCCTGCCATTACCTCCAGCATGGGCACCGAAGTGAGCTAGAACTGTGCCTTACCTAGCCTTGCCTGAACCCTCTTCATTGAAAGAAGAGGGATTCACGCTGATTTCACTCCTGCTAAGCATTTAAATCTTTTTTGTTACCTTATTTGAATGTGCATAATTGTTATGCTGACTTCTTCTATAAGCGCAGGATGGGATTCTCATCTGAACATAGCTGTTGGGAGAATAAGGAGGAAGTTACGGTGGGTTTAAACATAATTTACAAACAAAAGGAAAGGTACACAGATAAAGACAAAAATATGGTTTTAGATTTTGCTTCTCACTGCAGTGAATTTTGTGATTAAAATCAGTGCAGTGCAGTCAAAATGCAAATACCGGAAAAATACTTGTTCTGTGCTTCCATAGCCACCGTTATCAAAAAACTACATCTCCACAGATATCAGAGAAGCCTTTGGCTTTATACCAACATGAAACAAGAAGCTAATGCTAATTTTCATTCTTCTAAATGATGAGTTGTAGGAAACCTTGACAGCTCCTTTGTAAAGCAGTCTTTTGGATTAAGCACTTACCGGTCTTGTCAGTCAATTTAAACGATAGTTCCAATGACAAACAAAGTTCATCTTCTCCCTGTGTGCAGAGCACAGCGCCACCTCTAACTCACTTTGGGGATGGATGGTTCGTCAGCTTCAAGGATACCACGAGAATCCATTAGACTCTTCTAACAGAAAGATACAGGGAGTTAAGTGGTGTTTTGGATGGAATGTAGCCTTCAGTACCTTCCAAAGTGAAGAAACATGGGTCTGTCTTGAATATTGAGCAAGTGAGCATGGGCCTTCCCCTGGATGTACCTGAATGGTCCTTGACTACTGATGGTTGCTCTTGTGTTTCTCTGGCAGTGTTTGAAGTGGGGAGATGCAGCACACCACATCAGCAGATTTGTTTGTGTTTAGCACTCTCAGACCCTTTTACTTTCTAAGCTGGGTCTACAGGGTCTTGTCAGGACACAAAAGGTAGAAGACTGAAGTGGAAGCTAGTCACAATGATGTGAATTTAGAGATGTAAAAAAAAAAAAGAGTTCTCAAAGTGCGATTTTTAACTGTTACTTGATCCATGTACATGATGAGTCATTCCTGTCACGAGCATTTGTTAATGGTAAATTCTCACCTTAAAGGATATGTTCTTAGTCACAGATATTGGTAATGGACCATCTTGAGGCATCCTGTGGCAGGTCCCATTTGTGCCACTGAAGTCCATTCTAATCTTTGGTGTTGATGTCATCAAGGCTGAAGGCGTGGATCATAGGTTCAAACTTCTTTTCAACAGTGCTTTGGCAAATACACGTCTCTAATAGTGGTTAAAGGGCAGGGGAAGAGCATTCATGCTCTATGGGGCACAGGTCAATCAGCTGTCACAAGCCTAATACAACTCTGTATCCCTATAGCCTTTTCTGGTATCTCATTCCAACATTGTATTTCACATGAAGTTGAGATTTTTAGAACACTTTCATATAACCGTGGTAATTGTGTCTCACAATGCCTCTAGTCTGCTTACACTTGATGGTGGCATACCTGCCTTCTGGCAACTTGAGATAGGCATAGATCCTAGCTGGTACTAGCATGTTCCATCATTTTCCAAAGAAAGTTCCAAGACCTGATTCTGTCAGTGCCTAAAGAAATACCTAGGAGCCTTTCCACAGGGAGCTGCAAATGCAGCAGCAGTCAGGTATGGACATCATGGCACCAGCCCTTGTACAAGCTCTTTGCCCAAGGGACCTGGCTGTAAACACAAGGTACCCTGGTCTCCTCACCCTGGGGTCAGCAAC
The DNA here is from genome assembly GCA_013398915.1 of Dromas ardeola. Lineage (NCBI taxonomy): Eukaryota > Metazoa > Chordata > Aves > Charadriiformes > Dromadidae > Dromas > Dromas ardeola. The sequence continues at coordinate 11,604 of VYZM01021401.1, forward strand.
CTCACACTTAACCACAGAGACAGAGCATGCATATGCTCTGTTGTACCAGAGCACTGCAAACTCACATTCCAGGTTACCTTCCATAACTTGCTTGCATGGCGGTTTTTGTAAGGAAAACACTAAACACCAGTTGCACTGAGAGATTCAAGGGCATTTTTCAGTGGGGACATGCTCGTATTGAAGATTTATAGCACCCTGCATAAAATCATGACTTACTGCTTATGCCATGGAAATTTCAATTCCCATGATAATCCAATCTTCTTCAAACCTTGTTAAGAGATACCTTATTATACCTCTTGAAGGAGATAACAAAGCCTGAAATTCCCATTAGATTAATTAAGTAACACTTTGAAGGAATGCTTCTAAGACACTTTGTGAGCGCCCAAGATGAAAAATAAATTTCATCACAACACTTGCTCTGGTACCACCTTCCAAAATGCCCAAGCCTTTCAGGTTTCAGGGTAACCCATCACTCATGTGCCATGACTGAACGCTTATTTGATGCTCTGCGTCTGTCCTTCCTGTCTTTAAAGAATCTTTTCTTGAATCTCTCTAGGCACAAACTCTATTACTATTTCTAAATTGTCTTTCAGAACTTGTTAATCTTTTGTTTTCCTCAGTAGTTATGCAAATCTCTCTGCATTCCTGAAGGATCATTTTAGCATTGTAGATATCAGAAATTTTTACTTAAAAATATTTTTTAATCTGGACTTTAACAGTGAATTATTATTATCAGCAGGAAATTAGGATATCATCCAGTAAAATATGCAGGAAACTAGGACATGAGAGACAGCAGTGAGCAAGAATCCTTCATATAACTGCAAGATAAATATTTTGGGTATTTACTGCATGTTATCTTGATTATTTGCCATATTGATATCTCTGGAGGTGCTGGAAAGAAGTGAGAGAAAAATCTGTTGTGCTATGGTTGTCTGCCAGATCTAGCTGTCATTCAAAGTGACCTGCAACAGATGGAGGGGCAGACTTAACTTCCCACTCTTGTGACGTGCCGAGCCACAAATATGTATTACTTTTGTCCCCCTAGTGGATGTTTGTATTTGTGGAGTCAGAGGGGTTGAAGCAGAGCTTAATACACAATTTCCTCTGTCTGTACCAGCTGAACAGACAATGTAAAAGGATCTCCACTGCTCTCTTGACCTGGAAGGAGCAATTTCCCACCCCCTAGAAGCCAGAAGAAAAAAAAGTTCTTTTGTTTACTTTGCTTTTTATATTTTTTACTGCATCCCTTTGGACAGCCTATCAAGCATCCGGCATTACCTCTCTCTCTCTCTCTCGGAAAAGTTTCCGAGCCAAAACCCATCCATTTTGTAATGTGTGACACCAGCTTCTGTAGCTGTGGACATCCTGCTGCAGTTCCCCCTTGGGTGAGCTGGCCTCATGGCCCCCTTCAAAGGGAGATGCATGAGAGTTGGTTCCGAAGGCTTTTGCAGCTAATGAAAAAATACCCCTGCGTCTTGGTGACCCATGGTTCGTGCCTGATTCCTTGAAAGGTCTAGTAATAAGTTTTGCCACCTCACATGGTGATGTGCAGTGAGTGGTGTTCTCAGAGCTAAGTCAGCCTTTCACAAAAATTTCATTACTCTGGTTCACCAGGTCAAAAGACTTAGGAAATGAGACGCTTTGCGAGCTGTGACAGAAGGAGCAGTGAATGGGCATGCAATGAAAAGGGCTTCTTCCCCGCAGCGGTTCCTGCTGCACTGACTCAGGAGGAGCTGGCCAAGAAGGGACTCGAATTGTTCTGACGTCTCTATTACCAGGGAGAGGCACAAATTCTCCACGGCAGCACCTCACCTGGGAAACACGGCCAGAACCTGCAGGGTCAGGTGGTCAAAGGGAGCAGAGTATGTCAGGCTGCCATTGCCTGCGTGTACCTGTTGCTCCTCCTCACTGCCCTGAGAATTTGTTCCTTCTCTCTTCTTCTGCAGGTGTGTTTACATGGAAATACCACAGTCTGCATGTGTTAAGCATTTGGTGATCCATATGCAAGTTGTACCACCGTTGTACATACTTTACTGTGAATATAAATGATGCTCAGTTGTCTTGTGTACATTTGAAAGATATATAAAATTTCTATGTAACATTTTGGTTGTCTGATTATTCCAACTGTTTATAGGTGATCTCTCAGCCAATTAAATTATGACAGATGTAGAATTAATATATTCTAGAGACTGGAGACAGGGCTTTGCATGCCATTGACTGCAGGTGAGAGAAGGGAAGAGAGCAGACCTGACAACACTGAGCGCAGGACCACGTAGTTTTATGTAAGGAGCCGTAAATTATCGAGAGCTAGAGGTGAATGGTGCTGAGTATTTGTGAGACTGAGCATGAGGAAGTGTCAAGGGGTAAAGTCCTACCAAAGCAGTTTGCTGGCCGCAAATAATGGGTTGTCTCAGTGATAGGGTTTAAGAGTGGTAAATGAAGCTTCCTCACTTCCATTTTGCCTATGTAGCATTTACCCCACTCTCTCTAAATAGGCAAAAACACTAAATAAACTATTTTAGCTCCATCTTTGTTTTGCTTTTACAAGGTAGGCCCCACAAGTTTCAGTTGGCACAGGATTGCTGGGGCAGTCCAACACATCTGCAGCGGGGCAAAAATTTGTAGTAGACATTGTTTGTGCAATAACCATGTTACAAGTCACATTAACTATCATGAGTAAAGATTTTTGACTGCTGTTCTCTGCCACAGTGACCAGCTCAACTGAGAAGTCTAGAAAACAGGATAAACTTCAGAGGGATGCACGAAGGGATCTGAGTAACTTCTGCTCTATCATAGGCATGAGCCAGCTCTGCCTCCGGTGGCAAAACACACAGATTTTGCTAGGCCCCTTTCTGAACGGATCTTTTCCATATCCAGCAGTAAATGCCCCCTTGTGATTTACTCCTTGGATGGCTTCACTCAGCGAAGGGTTTCTGTACGATCCACACTTCATCCCACTCCACTTTACAACACCATCTTACTGCTCTCCTGGAAAAGAGGGAGATGGCTGTGTGCTGAGGAACAAGGCTTATCTCACCCACACCAAACATGAGCAACGCCAGTCCCCTCCCTGAATCCCTTTGGGAACCTCACGCTGGCTCTTGTTTGTCAGGGAAGAGGGATCCATCCACTATGAGTGCCTTCAGCAAATTTCTTATCCCAAGGAAACACCACACATTAACTTAGCTGCCTTCGTCTTCATCTTTCTTTTCCACCCAAGCTGCTACTCAGTTTAATACTTTCCTTCCTGATATGAGCGCAACTATATCTGCCCCGCGGAGGGGGATCCATACTCCATCTTCCCTGAGTGACGCAAGTGCTGAATATGAAGATTTTGGTGGGTAAATAATGATGATAGATAAAGTGAATTCCCAGAGTTTCACAGAGGGAGTTAGACAAAGCACAGGCTTGACACAGTGCGGTGTCCATGGCAGAGCTCCATCAGTAGCAAGCAGACCTTGGAGACCATGCAGTGATCCTCATTGTCTCCAGTGGCCACCATTCCCTTTGTACCCCCAGGAGGGAGCAGCCCACTGTTGCATCCGGGTTTCCCCTGTGTGTATGCAGGCATCAGTAACAGCTGGAGAGCAGCCATGGGGAGAGGGTGCAGAACAGTGCTGCTTCTTGTACCCTGATTCCTGGCTCCGATGTGACATTTTTTCTGCGCCCTCTAATGGGGTGGGGGAAGTCCTGCAGGCGAACATCAATATAAATGTACAGTCATTCCTGATCTGTTAAAAACCACAGGCCAAGAAGAAGAGAGAGGAGGAGCAAAACTGTGAATATCATCCTGCCCGAAGGAGAGTGAGAAATTAATGCTCTTGTGGCCAAGTACTCCCACTGAGAGCATCCTCCTCTCTATGCTGGGAGGGTCGCAGAAGCCTAATGAAGCCTCTCACTTCTTGATGCTGCAACTGGGACTGTATACTTCCCATGCCTGGGAAAACGTCTAATTGCTGAAGCCTGGCCTCAAATGCTGATGAAAAGAAAGGAACTGCATATGTGTAGGTCTCAAAGCAGACGTTAAACCTGAGATATGGTTGACAGTACACCAGGCCCCCTGATTAAATACAGAGCTATTGTATACAGTGCAAGAGGCTCACAAAAGGAAAAGCTGCTGACTACAAATTAGCTGCTTAAGAGGCCATAAGCAGGTCCTTTCTGAAAAGTTATTATGCAGCCCATTACTGTATTTGGGAGAAAGGGCAGTGATGGGGATGGAGAAATTCTCATCTGCGCTATGGAGTTAGCAGAGCAAACAAAGACGCTATGTGAAAGCACAACTAATTCTGCAACACTTGTTTGAAAATACTATGAGAAGGCATGACTTAGTGACTTCTCATTCTGTAACATTACAGGTGGAGAGTATTGGATGAAAAAGAAAAATATATCTCTGTATCAGATAATGACAAGCCTAAGTACAATATGGCACAAAGGACCAGTAACACCCGTTGAGTGGTAAACAAGATCGTGCTCTGATACAGAGCAAAGCAGATTATTATGCAAAAGTAGCATCAATGCAATAGTCAAAGAAGTAAAAGGCAGAATCTTTAGAAACATTCAATGTGATATCCTCTGTAGATATTCTTCCATCTGAGTCCCCAGAGAACGACTAAAGGCAAAAAACAAGTCACGGGGAAAGACAGACAGACCGTCTACTGCTCACCTACTAAGAAAATTCTTTTTTGTCATTCCATGTCCTTAAATCATTAAGTTAACATACTTTGCAGTTTGTAGCTCTTTGAAAGGATCCATCCTGGAACTCATGTTATCCCACATGTTCATAAGTCATCTGGAAAAATGACGTAATGAAATTTCATGATGATACTCTATTATATAAGGCAATAAAATGGAATTCAACTGTGAAGAGTTGCAGATGGCTCACAATACTGATTGATTGGGCAAAAAAATGGCAGATGAGATGCTGATAAATACAAAGTACTGCACATGGATAAAAACATTCTTAACCATGCATAACAGCAAAGGGCTCTAAATTAGCTATGAGCACGCAAGAAAAAAGATCTTCGAGTTACTGTTGACAATTCCATTAAAATCTCAATACCACGCTCAGAATCCATCAAAAGGTAAATAAAAATAAATAAAACAGTAAGAATTCTTAAGAAAGAAACAGAGAACAAACAGAATAATAATCCTCTGCTACTGTGTGCATGTAAAGCATGCTTGTGTCGTGAATGTTATGTGTTGTTCTGATTCTTTCTTCGTCCAAGAGGGCAGAAGTAGAAAATACAGAGAGAAAGGCAAAAGCAGTCAAAGGTATGGAATAACTTTTATATGAGGAAAGGTTAAAGAGCTCAGACTGTTTTCATCTTTGAAAAAAAAGGCTCAGAGAGGAGTCTGTGTACATTTGTGTGTACACAGTCATGAATGGCATGTAAGAGTGAATAGGAACTCACATTCACTATTGCTTACAACAAAATGTGTAAAGGTCAACTGATTCAATTCTCAGGTAGTATGTTTAAAACTTTAAAGGAGGTGGTGGTGGGAGTTGTAAAGTAAATAACTTATCCATGGATTAATCATCACATGATCTTGTGGTTGCCTGAATTTTAGATTAATTTAGAAACTGATTAGATTAATAAAGAGAAAGCCTATCCAAGACTACTAAGCACTCTTGGTATTATCACTGGCTCAGGAAATATCTCTTCAGACATGCACTATTTTTATACCACTTCACTAAACCTCTTTTACCAGCCCAAATCAGGGACAGGACACAGGATTAGCTGAGACTCTTGCTGAAGACACTGTCCCAGCATGTCCTTTGGCTTTAGTCCATTGTTCCCAGGGTGGGTCTCTCTTGTGGGATCCTGCAGGCCTAGACCAGATTTTCCAAAGCATCCCAGGGAGCAGAGATGCAAAGTTCAGGCCATTGTGACAAAAGCAAGTGCCAGCCAACTCTCAGGGTCTGTATGTCTCTCTGTGGGACAAGGGCAAAACTAGAGACAAGTACCTTCCCGGAGCAACACATGAAGTAAAAACCCAAGTGTCATACAAGGTATGAGATAGCAGAAGAGCCATTTCATTCAGATTAAAAATCTTCTCATTTACAAGAGTCGTGGTCAAGGAACAGACCCATACAGGTGCTCCTCAAAAAACAGCATCTCCATGTCACATCATTATTTGAAGGCTGCTTGGCACATTAATAGGATGGATTTCCTCTCTTTCCTAGATGACCCTCTCTGAACTTTCTGAAAGCAGACACTTCATGGGGAGCCAGCCTTTTCTCACCTGGACCCTGAAGCAAAGACCCATCAACAGAAAGGGGACCCTCACTGTGTACGTTCCCTGATACAGCATTTAGTCCTACAAAAAGCTGGAGGGCTCTCTCTTCTCCTGTGAGAGACTCAAAATCAATTTAAAGAGCTCCCTTTTGAACTACTGACTAAATATAACACAGGACAACTCACTCAGAAGAAAAAATACCAAAGAAATCAGTATACTCAGATATGGCTCAAAGGCCTATTGTTGGCATCACAATGTATAACTGATGTTTCAATACAAAGTCTTAGTCTTCTTGGTCCAAGTTCTCCACAAAAGTTGACTCTGGAGATGATCAAAGACCTCTTCACAAAGTCCGTGTTTGTGTGTTGCTCTATACACAAGCAAGACTCTTACTGATTTCAGACAAAATGGATGAAATCCACAGATTCTTCTGAGGGCGAACGACAACACTAAGGATCATGCCCCAAAACTACTACTGGAGCTATTTATTTCAAAGAGACTGACCAGTGTCCACAGACAAAAGCTCTCTTTCATATGGTGATGACAGGCATTTCAGACCAGGATGAAGGTCATAAAATCATAGGTTTTTTCTGTTTTTATAATTCAGACAACATCAGAGAGTATTTCCGGGTAGCAGGTATTAGACCAGTGATGTGAGCAACCACAAAGGCAACCTGGTTAGAAGGGGAAAATTACCGAACTGAAGAAAATGTCTGGTGAAATATATTGACAGAGAAAATGCCTGCCGGCTTGGGAGCTGTAAGCCTGGGAACCAGGCATGTGAACCAGAAACATCCTTGAAAAGTGCAGCTGGCCTCTTTGATGTACACCCAGGGTACCTAGAAACAAGCCACATCCTGAGATACCACTGAAAAGTGCAAAAACAGGGGAATTTAATGGCAACTTATCATCTGAAAAGTTGGAAAAGTGTCTGGAAAAATAAAAAATGCTCTGAAAAAAACAGGAAACATCATCATCTGTTGTCTGTTACATGTGAAAAATCAAAACTTACAGCATCTATTGGCTGCCTGAAGTGATAATGTCTATGCCCTCTGTCTCTATGATGTGAAAAAGACCTAATTTTTATCCAAAATGTAGCTCCTCTCTCTGAGAGCAAGGCATGATGCGTTTTCTTAAGTAAGTTGAAATCTCCACATGAACTTTCTACAAGACCTTGGACTCTCACCGGGGACCCAGCTGACTGACTCCAGGCTCTGTGATGTTGATCATCTTTGAAGTGAGACTCTCTTCTGTTACCTTATTCATCACCCTTTGGGACCACTTTTGTGGTCAGTGTAGTTTGTCCTCCCACCTCTGGGATGGTTTGGAACCTTCTGAAATCTGTCTAGGTCACCTGACACTGGTTTTATACACCTATGTAAGTAATCTGTCATAAGTATATCTGCTGCTATATTGTTGATAAGCTTGCTTCACTAATGATAAGTTTGTAGTAACCTGTAATACTGTATTCACCTGCTTAGTTGCTGTTATTGGCTGTTGGCTATTGGTTGCTATAATATTGCTATTGGTTGGTACTATATTATTGATTGCTGATAGTAGTTTGTAATAGCTTGATATACATACACGTTATTAATAATACATATATTTGCTAGTGGTGATTTTGTGTGGTGTTTGTGGTGATTTCTAATAAAGTAGAGAAATTTAGAGGATAAAGCCTCTGTGTCCTTGTGTACTAAAGAATCCTGCAAACCCATGGTCATGATGTCTATATACCCGCAGGATGAGTAACCCTATAGGTCATGACAACCAGTCGCTGGCCCAGTTTGGCCTGGGTCAGCTAAGACTCTCTGGGAGAGCTGCAGCGCATACCTGATGAGTTAGTGCAGGCCAAGGAGCTAATTTTAGAAGGTAAAAGAGTTCAACAGTACAGATACACTCATGTTGCTCTTCTTTTGACACTCCCCAATTGGCCTCTATCTTCACAGAGCGACAATGCCCAAAACTGGACAAGATATTCCCGCTCAGACCTTACTGATACATTAAGTGTTTTGCCAACTCCACGTGTGTTTATATATCATGGAACGATGTTTGCCTTTTTCATAACAGTACAACATTGTTGTGTTCTGCTCGTGATCCATAACAATCCTGCAGATCCTTCTCTGAAAACAGCAACCCAACTACTTGTTAAATATACTGTGCCCATGCAGTTTAGTGCTCATCTCTTAGAACATTCTCTTGAAGTGGTTCTTGGTTTTCATGCCCTTTCTCTTCTTTGTCAAGATAACTTTGAACTCCAAACCAGTTTTCCAACCCATCTTTATGTCATCTGTAAGTGTATAAGCGGGATCCCTAATGCAATCACTGAGCAGAATCAGAGCAGAAAGACCTCTGGAAGAGCCCTTGCTGCCTTTTTATATTTTCCCATGGAACAAATTCTGAGTATAGATACAGAACATGTTATGTGGACACCATCTAGTGATTTCATACAGACTGTATTTCTTTTGTTGGTTTATAAGAATGTCATGTAAGATCAAATCAAAAGAGTTCCCAAAGTGAAGTTCTATAGATTAGTTCCGCATCTGCTTTTCTGCTGCAGAGGAAAAATTAGATTATATTTATACAATTTGTTCCTTAAAAATCCCCACTGCCTCTTTAACTCTTTCTTTGTCTTTCAGGTGCTTTCTAAATACTTCACCATTTGATTCAAATAATTTCTTAAGCTCATTGGTGTGTAATTCTCCACATTCTCTGCTTTCATGTTTATCAGGAGAGTCGCTACCATTGACCTGAAGAAATGAGATGGCTCCTTCTAAGAAGAGGAGGGAAGCAAAATGATTGTTATGGAAATCATATACTAGACCAGCTGATCAGGTCTAGTATAAATGATGAGAATGGTACCCATCCATGGTGGCCTCTTCCTCCAATCTCCAGATCCATGACCTGACATGACAATTCTGAAACATACGTTCAGGAAAGGCATTCAGTAGCAATGCCTTTTTGCCACTCTGCATTTCAGCCAAGCTCCTTCCAAGTCTGATCTGTTGTGGGAGATGGACTTAGCATGGCACTAGTAGAAGTCTGCGGTGTGGACAGGCATGCTGAGACAGATCGTCACAGAGGACAGAAGGGGGAAGAAGGGAAAGCAGAAGGGTGCAGAAGAGCAACTGTGCAAGGGATGACACAAGTTGTTGCCACCTATCCTGCTGAAAAGTGCCCACGGCCCTGGCTAGGCAGGGTCAGGCTGGGATGAGACACAACTCTCTTGTGCCAGTCAGCTTGCTTTTCTGTTCCTTTCACAATTCACTGGCTGTGGGAGGAGAGGAAGCATTGAGTTAGTAGGGAACAAGGCAGGCGGTGACCCAGGCACATCAATATCTCAGTAGCAAAGCACTTCATACTGAGTAAAACACATTCCTGTTCCTGTACCACATACTTGCGTGCCTGTGCCTCCAGCACATATACAGGGTTGTCACCCACCGTGGCGGCCTGTTGACTCCCACTGATTCGGAGGAAATGAAGAAAAATTAGCTGTGGCACAGACTGAAATGTCAATCTCTGACTCTCTGACAGCCCTTCTCAACTTTTAAGATGAGTATTGGCTAGGCAAAGAGGGACCACCTGCCAGCCTCCAGGCTCAGCATGCCTCTCGTCAAAACCAGGTCCCTAGGAGAGGGAAGACAGCGCAGGAACCACACTGCCCTATCTGAACATGTCTGTGCTTGCAACTGTGGGGCTGAGGCCAGCTCTGATCATGGTCACAGCTCTCACCTTGTCCAACTCCAGCAAAAATGTCATGCGGGCTTCCCCCATATGGTCACATCACTCCACCTCAGGTGCTCACCCAGCTTTCCAAGGCTGGCCCAGATACCCTGATCCCCAGTGCTCTCCTGCATCAACTGATATTCCAGTAATGTCACTCATTCGGGGTCTGTAAGATGTCTCTGACTCAGTCCGTGCAGATCCTCAGGGAACTGAGCTTCAAAGGGAAGGTTCTAGTGGGACATGCACTGTTACTGACCAGGAACCTTCAAGTGGATTTGGGTGGGAATAAAGTCATGTTTCCCAACAGGACACCTAAATAAAATTTAATAGAATGTTCAAAACTCTTGGCTTATCAAAGGAAAATTTTACTTAAAAGTGGAAACAGCCAAGAGGTCCAGGAATGCCCAGAGCTCTTGCTTTGAAAAAAAGCAGAGAAGAAGAGTTATTGAAAGGGTCTGAGCTCCGCAAAATAAATATTTGAGTGAAAGCAGGGTCTCTTCCCAGAAACTGTTCTATAATAATACATCTAAATAAACAAATATAAATAAATCCTATTCATTAATAATTCAATTATGGAATTTTCTTGGCAACTTTCAAATAGAATGTATCCAAAAATCTTATCATTTCAATGCTCTGTACTTCATCTTAAGAAAGGAGAAAAAGTTACTCTTCCATCTATCTTTGCCTGCTTTGTGTGAAGTATTTTTTATGTTATTAAGCTATTTTTCCAAAATGCCTCAGTTCTAATAAACAGATTGGGACTACCTTAGCCAGCACTATGCAGAACAAAGTGCCTAATGATGGATGGGAGAGGATAACCTCCTATTTTCTCCATCCAGGGAGCCTTTTTTCATAGCCCAACCTGACATAAATTGCAGTTAAAATACCAGAAAAGCTAATGTAAGGATTTGATTAAAAAAGAATTAAATTATAGAAATATAGTTAGTGTTGCTCAGCACAATTTTCTGGATAACAGAAGTCTTGTCAAACAAATATGATTTCATTCTTCAATAAGATGACAGATGTAATGATTAAAGATAACTGCATTGATATAATAGACTTATACTGTATAAAGGCATTTGATTTAGTAATTCACAATACTCTGATTAAAAATGCAGAATTATAGGAGAGAAAAAAGCACAGGCTGGAGAGAAAGGTAATTAGCTCACTGACAGACTTCAAGCTTCTGTCAGAAGGGAGGTTGCTGAATGGAGATATATATCTTCCTCATGGATCTGCCCCAGGTATTCAGCATCCTCATCAGTGGTCTGCAAACGGATACACAGTCACTTCTGGTAAATCACAGGCATGACAGAGGTTAGCAGGGAGGTCAACAAACACTAAGGACCGGGGAAACAGAGCGTGTTGGTCATTCAGTAAATTCCCATATTGAGGAAAGTGCATTTGGGTATAGCTAAATGCAAGTTATACGTCAAGGCAGGAGGAAAGACAGGCATTCCTGTTGAAGAGGGAGGGGCCCGTGCCTGGAAACCCAGGGTGTCTGAAAGGTGTGTTGGTCTTTTAGAGGAGAAGCAATCTCTATGGAAAATGCTTTGGCAAAAAGGGTGAACAAAAAAGGGCATCCTGAAGAATGGACCAGGAGAAGATCAACATTCAGTGTTTCCTCAGCACCACAGCTCTAGGGAACGAAATCCAACAACAGCTGGAGAAAAGGGAGCTGGACCTAGACCTTCCAACTGGGAAATCAAAGAAGAAGGACACCACTGGAAAACAACTATTGAAGTACCTGGAAAAACATGTCTCAGCTTCAGGGCAACACCAGCATGAGAAGAGTGTACTTGGGCTGCTTCTGAGGCTGAGCTGTGCAGGTACCCGAATACTAAACTACCTGTACAGCCTGTAAACCAGTTAAAGAGAACTCATACTGAGACCTTCTCTTACACTGGGACTTCATATTATTTATTAGTGCGACAGATGTAATGGGTTCATGTAATATGGAGTGAAAACAAGAGCCTAAATAGGAGCAGTAACCATTTATGCAACTGCCAGAGAAGCATAACACAAATTTATTATTTTATCATTGAAAATTTTACTGTGTTTTTTAAATATGTGTCTGATTACTAGTTCATTCAATGTGGTCATCTTTCTAACAGTTATCATGAAGAATTTGTGAAGGTAGATGACTGAGGAAGTGCTCTAGATGATGGCAAAGGTGTTTGGAAGCCAGGCAGCATTAACTGTCCAACTCTGCAAGCAGTGAGCAATTGCAGCACTTACTGACTTCAGTGTATGGTTGGGTTTTCCGAAATTCAAGCCATAAGTTACTGAGCAATGAACCGAATCTGCCAAGACAATTACATGCATCTGAATCAATCACAGGGGCACAGGGTATGGTTAGCTGTGATTGATATAAGCTGAAATTGATGGGAAACAAAGCTTTAACTTTCTTAGTCAGTGGGAAGCGTGACACACAGTGCAGAAGGAAACAGATGCAGCATTACCGATGCAGCATTACCCCTTTCATCCTCATGGCCAGACCACCAGGCAGAGCAGCCTGCGTAGTTTCTTTGAAGTTAATGGCGTTAATTATGCTGACTGAAGATGCGCCACTACAGAGGCGTGTTCTGAACACGTGGGCGCTGTGGTCCTGATCACCACCCCATCCACCTGTGAACTCACGTGAGGGTGGGATGTGTCTCTGGGCTGCACCTTCTCAGAGTGGTCAGCCTCCAGCTCCCAGGTGTGAACGTCTTCCCCCAAGGTTGTTTCCACAACCCCGTTGTGAACAACACCTCTCGCAAGAGCGCCAAACACGGAATGGCTGCGTTAACAAGTGACAGCATGTCTGAAGTGGGTGTGTTTATAGGGACATACAGAAGCCCACATGGGGACATGGGACATGACAGCGAGGTTGGATAGGAGCCAGCAACAAGTAAAATAATTTACTGGAGGATATATGAAGTTGTGTTTCATATGAAAAGCTCTGCTATGTGCTTTCATTCCTTTTCCCTTCTGCCACTCTTACCTGCAAATCACAACTACTCCGTGTCACATATAATATATGCTGCAGATTTTCTGATTCTGGCCTAAGGGGTACTTTTAATTTCACTGAAGAATCTGCTCTTTTTCGTAAGTAACAAATGCAAATGGACTTTCCCTTCATCTTTTAAATTGTGGGGTGGTTTTTTTCATGCCTTGCTTTGGTGTGGGTTCCTGCTTCTTGTTTTAAATTCTATACCAGGCAACATCCTAAAGTTTCAGATATTAAACTCCACACTGCAATCTCATGCATGATTTCCTGAGACTAGGGAGGAAGGATTTGGGGAGTTAATACATTTGAGTTAACTGGCCCAGCAGATGCAAGATGTGGGCGAGCTTCTTGGTTGGTGTCAGATGTCCAGTTTTCATTTGCTGATTGCATTAGGAATCAGCACTCACCTGTAGTTAGGCAAAGCTTGCTTTCGTTGTGTAAAAAGTTAAAACCAGAAGCTGAAAGGGGCATCCTGATTTCTACTGTTCATGAGCACTAACAAAAATGTGGAAATAGAAATGCCTTAGTTTATTATTTTGTCTTCTGATGATTCTACAGATCAGAATTTCAGCGCAGTGTTTAAAAGAGTCAAAGAACATGTTTTGGAGGAGTTCTGAAGCTTCAGTGTTCACTAGTCTTTTGAATGATATCTGCTATGGCTCTTTTTACTTTTTTTTTTCTTAAGAAATTACCAGCTGAAGTGTCTGGTGGAGACTTAGAAAAACAAATCTCTGTACGAGAAGTTATAACATCCTATTTTGTCTTCTGTTTTTAATGCCTTCCCAAAAGTAAGCTTTCAAGCGCAGGTTTAGCTACATCAGCAATTGGGCCAAAAGTTATAAATACTTATTCTTCAGTGCCTTATGGTTTCTAGAAGACTCATTTTAACTATCCGTGTTTTTAAAAAATGTTACTTTGAGTAATACCATCATTTATGCTGCCTTTAGTTCGGTCCAAATGGAGTAATTTTAACCATCCATTCCTGGTATTTCTTTGCTGCAGCATGCTTAGTCTTTGGGTGTAAGATATCTTCAGGAATGGCAAGTTTCATTGCATGTAAATATAGAGTTAAAAAGCTGCTTCTTTAGCATATCTGACAGGCAAAATGCTAAGAAGTTAGCATGTCTATTAATTTTCCTGAAGAGCATCAATAAATAAACTTTTCTAAATAGACATTTCTGAAAAATTTGGTGTATTTTTTGTGGTAGTTGCATAGCAGATGATTTCTGACCAATGAATACACCTGCAAATCTGATCTGTGAGAGTGATCTCATTCCTGATTTGACAAGTTTTCTTCTTCCTTTTTTGGCTGTTAGAAGTAAAGGTATCCCTTATTACAAAAAGCATAAATGAAGATTAGCCTTCTAAAATTAAAGAACATTGTCAGAATATTGTGTGCACAATAAAAAAGTGTGCACTTGTTTGACTATATCTCAATGTAAGCAATATGGTTGTCTTTATTTCCTGTGCAAAAGTAATTTGAAAGAAGTGATGACAACTATGGGGTCTGGGAGAACCCATTCCAAAGTTACAGTGAAAATGGCAGACAGGTGACATAAATGATGTGCAGGAGAAACAAAATTGTGTTGACAGAAGAAAAGCGATTCATCCAGTAGTTCTCTAGAGGTGCATTAGAAGTCAGACTGGGTTTCAACGTTATCCGCAGCAGTTCTTAACAAATCAGAAAACAAGAAAAAGAAAGGAAAAGACCACAAAAGGGCATACGTACAGCACATGAGACTTGCCTGAGAAACATTGACAGAGATAATATATGTACGGCACGAGCTGCCCTCAGGTTTGCATCCTATATCCAGCAAAAACGCAGCTTTGAATCCAAATGCACTGAGTCCCGAAGAACAGCTAGTCATCCACCTTTAGGTACACTGTATCCTAGAAATGCAAGAGCAGGCCATTAAGAATAATGATGATACAGGCAGGCAGAGTGTGAGACTATTATTCATCTCTATTGGCCCCGCAAATTTGTTCTGTGTATTTTTTGTTGAATTGATTCCCTCAAAATCCCACTGGAGCCCTCACAACAAAATAACAGTAATCCATTTTTTTCCATGGTGTCATCCTCACAGAGTTATTTAACTACTTTGAGAGAAAAAAGGAGCTTGAAAATATCAGTAAGAGTTTGGAAGTGGCTAGAGTACGCGGTATAAAATTTCACAACAACTTGTTGGATTTTCAATTGAATATGTTTATCTTTCCCTTCCTTTCCAAGGACAGTAAAGGCAGATGAGTGGGTTAGAGTCCTGAAGAAAACTGTGTTCAGCTGGATTCACTACAACAGTCCAAGCTTCCTCCAGGGGTGATTAAATGGGCCAAACTGGAAAGCAACCTTTATATTTGTTATTTGTTGATTTACTTCAAATCTTACTGTCTGCCATTATGACATACAGCATATTGCAACTAGAGTCCCTAAGTGATAGATGTTCAATAAATATTTTGCAGTCTTCAGCCCAAGATTGCAGTCTTCCAAGAATACAGCTCTGAGCACAGAACCACAGAAACAGAGTTCAGCCTCTCCACAATAAATCCTGATCTAACAAAATGCTCTCGTTAATAAGATATACTGGCAAGATTTAATCAATTTCTGTACATGCCTTTGTTCTCCCTTTAGAAAACATGTGTTTAGAGTCTAAATGAGTTTCTATCTTCCAGTCTGCCCCAAGAGATGCATGGAAAACAAGGCTGACATGCCATAGGACTGTCAAAATTGTACCCCTTCTCCTCTGAACACCTGTAGGACACTGAACGTTCATCTATTCCTAGTGTTTACACACTCTCTAAGCTGCACTGTACCTGAATATGGAAAGTATCAAGCCTTAACAGTCTTGAATCTTCAGCGGTTTCACTTATCATGATGTCTGTTGGCCTTCAGCTGGTTTTAGTAAACATAATCTCTTCAGATTTCCAGGGAAAGGACACTCCTTTTCTGTGTTTAAGATCTGTCAGAAACCCTGGCCAGATCTTGCATCTTGACTAGCCATGTGAGATTGCTGTATGTCTTTGACTTTGAGACAGGGAGACAACACAAAATGCCACACACTCAGCATGGTATTTGTAACCTGTTAAACAAACCTAGTTTGCCCTCCTTACAACGTGTTTGTGGGCTTCATCATGCTGGGAAGTACAGGCATCCAGTGGCCTGCAGTGGATTCTCTGTTCCAGGGGTCCCTTGGAAAGGCTGAGTTACCAAACGGTGGAGTTCTTCTGCTGAAAGGGTCACCACCACATTCATGTGAACTGGGACATGGCATTTAATTGGCTGGTTCAGAGGGATGGTGATGATAACCCAGAAGTGATACTTTCCAGGCCAGCATAGGAGGATCATACTGCAGTGCTCTCTGAATATTATCCAAGAAATCAGTATTAATGAAGCTCTTTCATTGCTCATAAGCTATGATAGTAAAATGGAAAATGAGCAAAGATAGTTTCCAGTCTAATAAAGCTTGGGAGAGCCAGCTTCATTCTGCTGTCTGAAATGCAGTCCAGTTGGGAATAAAGGAGGAAGCAATAATACATGGTAAAGCAAAAGCTGCATTTTAGTATACCACATATGCAAACAAAGCCTGAGGTCTTTAGCTCTGTCTTCCAGAAAGGGCCAGCAGCTCCAGAATAAGTAACTTTGGTGAATCCAGTATCCAGGACAGGAATAGAGCAAGGCACAGGCAATCCAGCAATTTCTCGATACGGGCAACAACTTTTGGGTACAGAAAGCTGAGAAAGCAAATGAAAAGGAGACACCGCAAGAACAGCAAACATTTGTCTTGGCTTAACCCCATCCAGCAACTAAGCACCACACAGCCACTCGCTCACTCCGCCCAGTGGGATGGGGGAGAGAATGGGGAGAGTAAAAGTGGAAAAACTTGTGGGTTGAGACAAAGGCAGTTTAACAGGTAGAGCGAAAGCCATGCACATAAGCAAAGCAAAACAAGGAATTCCCTCACTACTTCCCATTGGCAGGCAGTTGTTCAGCCAGCTCCAGGAAAGCAGGGCTCCATCACGAGTAACAGTTACTTGGGAAGACAAATGCCATCACTCTGAACATCCCCCACTTCCTTCTTCTTCCCCCAGCTTTATATACTGAGCATGACATCACATGGTATGGAATATCCCTTTGGTCAGTTGGGGTGAGTGTCCCAGCTGTGTCCCCTCCCAACTTCTTGTGCACTCCCAGCCTGCTCACTGGTGGGGTGGTGTGAGGAGCAGAAAAGGCCTTGAGGCTGTATTACTTTAGTGCATTAAGTTAAGATGAGAGTCCACATTCCTTAAGAAAGGAAGAAGGAAAAAAGCAAATTAAAACCAACCGGCTTCAAAAACTCATCCTTCCAGAAAATCACCTGGGATCCAAATCTGGAAGGGAAAAGGGAGTTAAAAGGAGCTAGAGTGTACTCAAAGAAAGAAATCACACGTATGTGTTTTGTGGTGTAGCTGGCTAACCAGACACTGGGCAAAGTCAATGAGGATCTAAGCAATGAAAAACTAATAATTTCTTCTTCTTGGAGAGGACAGCAGCAAGTATATCAGATGTCTCTGATTAGCGAGGAGTCGGATCCATAAATTAAAGGTTTAGATAGCCCTTTCAAAAGCCATTTACATGGTAGATGTGTGGTCCAATATGCCTCTGGACACTTCACAAGAAGCCAGGTGTCCAGGGATATCTCCCTGTCTGAATTGGAGACTGAAGTCAGATGGGATTCAGATACCAAAGCATGGCAGGAACTGATGGCTTGTCCCTATACAGAGGTAATCGTAAGATAGGTTTTGCTTCACTGTTTACTTCTAGGGAAGTTCAGTGTGAATATCCTCTAAGCCGGCAACTAATCAGTTGCCGCCTCAGAAAAAAAAGCCTGTGCAAGTCAAGCAAAAAAAAGATCTTTGAAAGCCTCTTGCAGGTACTGTCCTGCTTCAGCCTCCATGCTACTCTCTTCCCTTCATCATGCATTTCTTCCCAGCACATTCCTTCCCTCCTCTTTCATCTTCTACCACCTTTTCAGGACCTCTGTGACCAATTTTAAATCTTCCATACCTTTCATTATCCTCCCCTTTCTGCCAAATGACTGATATGGCAGAAGTGTTAGCTTTTTATTTGAGAGTCATGATTTAGCAGCTCTCCTTTAAACTGCAGATCTAAAAAGGCTGGCTTGTTCACCCTAATCTATTGAATAAGGAATAGGTAGAAATAATAGCAATAGTTTCTTCTGACCATTGAAATGTCCCTTCCTTAGCAAGTTTTCAGTTACCAAAAAAAACCCAAACCAAAAACGAACAACCAACAACAAAAAATGTATTTTAAATGTTAGAAAGAGTAAAGACTACCGTGACCTGAAGGCGTCAAACAGTGGGTGCAATGCTACCTATGTGGTAGTGACTGGGAGTTTTGTTATTGTCTTTTGCAACCTCCTTAGGCTTTTAAAGTGTTCCACACATCACAATGGATATTAACATGTACAAAAGATTGATTTATCCTGCATTTTTATCCTGTAAAAAATCTTTTTTCCCCTTATTTTATTATAGACATTGTGGTCATGGGGTAGAATTAATTCTATTTGGTCACTTAGGAAATTTTGGCATCTATTTCTGGATTCTGGGAAAATATTTTTAAAATATATATGGGAAGTTATATCAGCATAACTAGAATGTAACTAGAAAGGAACACCCACCTTCCACACAAGGCAGAAGAGGTTAGCAGTTTTAAACAAGAAGTTTGTATCTTCCCTCTAAGTATTTCATTTTATAGTATTCTTGCAGCAAATACCAAAATCAAAGCATTGCAGCTTTCCAAACTGTAGAAACTGAGCCCCAGCGCCTGTAATAAAGAAGTTGCAGTTCAAGAATAAAAGTTAACTCAGACTGAAGTATGTATTACATTCCTGTGGAAACAGATAATTGGGTCATGGGGAGGACCAGGTGGTGGAAAAAGGTATTGAGTAAATGGAATCAGCAAACAAAAAGTGAAGGTACTTGCACAGGGATGGGTACTGGACGGATTAGAGTCAACCCCAAGCTACAAGATGTCTAAAGAAGGACTGGACCATGATGCCGTAATGGGTTTCAAAGACACATTTGTCAGGAAACGAGAGGGACCACCCAAACCCACAAGGCATAGGATCCCAAAGGGGGCTGTTTGAATGAGGCCAAGGAACCGGTTGAAGTTGCTACAGGAATTGAATTCCCATAGCTGAGACAGCTGATGCAGAAATGGAGATAAGAAACTCAGCAAACAGCCAAGAGTGAAAGAACGGGCCTGTTACAGAAGAAGCAGTGAGAGGACCAGCAGGCGTATGGGTTGGAAGAAACAATTAGTTAATTATGTTAGAAAAAGGGAGTAAATGTGTAAGCTTTAAATATATTACTTTTTCTGTCTGGTTTCTTCAGACATTGCCTTTCTACTCCTCTGTGCGTGTCTATAGCACACTGGAGCTGTCTACAGCTTATAGGCTTATTTCTGCTATCACACAGTTGCTTCTGTTTCCTGAAGGAAAGATCTCCCTTCAGCACCCTTTCTGATTAAAGGCTGGGGACTTCTTGTAACAAGAAAAAGTCTATTACTATTAATCACGACTACTCCACACAGGCAAATAATGCTTTGCAAATGTCAAACACTGTATTAAACAGCCATGTTAAAACCTCTAGGCAAAGGAATATTCACACAGGACAGATTGTGCAGATGCAGACTGCAGCATTTATAAACTTCACAACAACGTACACAAGCCCAAAAGCATTTCTGCCAATTATTTGAGTAATAATTTCCAAGGGTATTGACCAATATCCTTGCCTCATTTTCTCTTGGGAACGCCTCATAAAATTCTCTGTTTCTGAGACGTGGCAGGAAGTGGGGTTTTTTATTACAATTGTCTCCAGTAATTTCCCCTTTCTCCAATCTTCCATAACTCCCACGAAGACCGTGATGACAATGTTACTTTTTCTCAGCAGAAGACGAGTCTCCCACATCGTGGCATGGTGAGGATTGACACACAGAGCCTCAATTAGTCCATATGCGCTCTTAAAACTATCAAAACCCAAAAATATGACCTTGGCGAACTTCAGTCTCTCAGTCCATGGCCCTGCAGGCGCCTGTGGAGTGCCACACATTTTACCACAGTCTCACTGTTGTGTTTCTGTGCTTGTCCCTGACAGTGCTTGTCCCTGCACCCTAGAGACAGCACTCGGAGGTGTCTCACCCTGGTGCCTGGCCAGGACACAGGGCCATGACGTTCCTTGCCTGAAAGCCTTCCCTGGGTAGCTAGGACACACCAGCCCGATCCTTCACACAGAAAAGCCAATTGTAGCTGCCATTTGCTTTTCTTTCTGGCCACAGCTGAAGTGCAGGGGTACCTTGTTTTATCCCCAGGTTGTTCACTTATTTAGGTAATAGCGCAGTGATAGCACCAGTACCCAGGCAAAGGCAGGCCAGTGCATTATCTCCTCCTTCACCTAATGCTGTATGTCTCTGTGAAAACCTTTTAGACAGCAATTGAAGTGGTTTGTGATGGTGCACAATAAGGCTATATTTGCAAAGTATTGCGTGCTTAATGAACAACAAAGGATCAGGTGAGAATTTATTAAAAAATTCCATCAGGCAATGGTTATACTCTCAGATTGCACAAAACAAACCAGAGCTGCCAAAGGGCTTCCTTAAGGGGTGTGAGTTACAGTGCTGACACTTCTTTGTAGTTTAAGCAGCACAAATTGCGATGCAGGTGCAAAAAACAATGTCTAATCCTTGCTCACCTGGAGATCAAGCATAGTTAAACAACAGCTGCCTGCTTTGTCTTTGAAAAGATACCTCTGAGGCCACTGAAGAGCAACCATGCTGAAGGATATTTTTGCCTCTCATATTTAGACTGTAAACTGTGCTCAGTATCAGCTCTGATGATGGAAATGATTGCCGCTATGCCTGACCTTAGAGAATGATTCAGCTCCAAATGGCAGACTCCTGATGGGTCACTGCAGGAATCAAAGCTGCCTAATTCATGATTAATCTCAATTACTCTGTTTCTTATTTCCCACTCCCTGTTTCATTTTGTTTTAAATAATGAAAAGGTCAGTAGATTCCTGTTTCTTGTCTTTCCCTACTCTGCATCTCTTTTTTTTGCTAGTATCTCCCTGCTCATCTTGCCAAATGTGATTTAGCAAGATTATCATAGAAATACAAAGAGGAAAACTCTCATCTTGGAAACACTGGGCATTTTTCTCTTTTCAGCTACTTTCTCTTTTTAAAGTACTGGGAACTGACACTAGTTGTGAGATTCATTTCACAAGAGGTAGGCTTTTACATTATAGATATCTGCATTGAAGTTGTCACCTTGGGCTCCCTCTATGGTCAATGAAGTGAAAGAGGTATCTCTACAGCATGATTCATCGCTGTCCAAAGAAGAATGAATCCAGCCCAGAAATGCCTGTTTCTTCCCACTAGTAAGTGAGGGAGCCTGGGATTACTCACTCATATGTCATTCCAGTTTTCATCTGGTGTAACTCCAGCAGCAAGATGGAAGCAAGAATCTAAGCCTAAATATTAACTCAAATTGTCGGGATAGACAGAATAGTCCAGACTTACAGACACAAAGTATCCCACCCTTTTCTCCATGCCAGCCTTGCCTATGATCTGTGCCACATGCCAGATGTGCTCTGGACCCTGGCCTTTCTCCAAGGCAGGGAGTGAAGTCCCTGGGCACACCTGAAGCTTTTAGCTGGGCCCAGGCTCTCACCTTTGCTGACCATATAGGTCAACATTGGCAGGGCTGAGCGTGCCAAAGCACTGTCCTCCACAATCTATCCAGAATTCAGTTTCTGAGCTGTGTGGATGCCTCACCAGGTCCCAGCTGAGCTATTGGGCAGGAAAAGGAGGCCCAAGCATGCAGGCATAGCCCCAGGAGGTTGAGAGACTGGCCTTAGAGCAGCCCCCTTTATAGCATGCCATTAATAAGCCTGTGCAATTTCATTGCCCACAGCACTTTTTGCCAGGCTGTGTCAGTTGGAACAGCTCTTTTATTCAATGCGCACCATATTAACATATGGAGAACAACACTTGAAACAAAATCTTGTTTCTCTTACCAAAAGAGAAAGGGCATATTCCTTTTGGCCTCACGCTAGTTTAATTCCTCCAAACTGAGCAGATAGATAGATTAAATTAACATTGGAGTGATACACAGGTGAATTGGGATGAAAAAAGGAAGGATTGTTACACATGTGATGTTGACTTCTCAAGTACTCCATGCCTGATGAGCTGAGAGCTCTTCTAAACAACAGCCTGAATAACAGCTGAGCTCCTTTGGGAAGCCCTGACTCCAGTTGTAAGTGCTGCACACGCCAGAAAACTCACCCCTATGTGACAAAGAAGGGTGCAGCTTGCAGCATCTGTCATTTTCTCTTCCTTCCCCCATAAAAATCTGTCAGGCAGCTTCATCTGCAGTGCAAAGGGCATGCAAATCAACATGCTGAGCTGGTGTTGACTGGTGGAGATGGTGCTCGCCATTACGATAGGAAGTTATGCCAACTGGCACTCATCCATCGTGCTAAAATCTCATGCATAATCAGAGACTGTTTATCAGAAGGATGGGATGTAAAACAGGACAGTCTTTTTGTGGTTGAAAGGGTGCCAGAAAAGAATAATAATTTTTTAAAAGTGAACGCTGTTACAGATATATTTTTATAATCCAAGTGCAGAACTAACAGATCAGCTGGCATGACGTCTGGCATGAACTGGTAGGAAACACAGAAGAGGGTGTTAGCATTTGCACATGTTCTGTGAAGATGCTAAAAAAAAAAAGTCAGCACTGATAATGTGTATTTCTCTAAAAAAGTAATTTGGCACAAGTGCTGAAAGGCTCTTTGGTAGGTCAGTTAGTGGGGAAAATTTGTCCCCGGCATACACACAACCAGTTCCGCTGCTTGTATATGGTCTTCTTAGTCAGGTAATGGACAGAATGACTGTGAGAACTGGTAAGTACCTTTTTCTTGAAATGAGAGACTGAAGAATGAAATAACATATCAAGGCTCGCACTGTACCAGAAGAGTTGTGGGGTGAGGTTTGCAGATTGTCTTTGCCTGCCCCCAGACAGACCCATCAATCCTCTACTTCAATAACTATTGAACACACTCTAAATTTACAACAAAACAAATTACTTTTGGGAGGAATATTGACTTTCAGGGAGAGAGAAGTAGGGTGAAAGAAAAGGAAATGCATCCTGTGTAATACTAGGGCTTTTGTAGTCTGCGAGTGTTAATAAGTAAACAGAAGCTCTGGGATTCTTTAAAGAAACTGTTGGGATGAGGTTTAGGGAAAATAAATTTCCTGCAAATAGAACTTCCTCTATTACGCATGGCAATGAACAGTTGTCAATGCAGTGCCTGTCAAATCAAAAATGTATGTGTATTTCACACCTAGAATAGCAGGACACCCTAAAACCCGCAGAAGCTGTAGCTTTTCCACACATGCGCTTCTGAACAACTTCTTCTCACTAATTTCAATCTGTGTAAACTGTGTTTCTTTTCTTGCATTTGGGTATTGGCTGGTGTGCTTGCCTACCTGCTGGCTGCTTATGACTAAGGTCAGCCTGCAGGCTGTGAGAGATTGTAGGGCTCTTTTTCATACCTGTTTTAAACACTGAGTCCTTTCCTTCTTTTCCTTCCTCAGCTCATGTTTTAATCTTCATTTTTTGTCCCCAGTGACAAACTGCTGCAGCAGCACCCCTTGCTGGGGAGCAGGAGGGATGCTGGGGGGTTTCTCCTGCCTGGCTGTGCTCCCCAGCCAAGGAGGGCAGCGCAGTTCATTTGCCTTCCTCCAGCCCATCGCGCCCTCGCTCAGGGATTTTTCTCTTACCAGCAGGCAGGAAAGCTGCCCTGTCGCAGACGGCATGCACAATCCTGGGTAAAGGGTTTCAAGGCTTATGCATTTTTCTTGTAGTACCAGGGGAAGGGAGGGGGATACCTGCCTGCAGGTGCAGTGAACGCCCAGGAGCACTGGCTGCTAGCAGGCAGGCAAGAAGCATAGGTCTGCCTGTTCTGTGGCTGCTTTCAGGTGGCTTTCCGGGAAAGAGCCAAAAGCTCAGACACCACTGGAGCTATCAGAGGTTTTGTAAAAAAGTGTTGCCCTCTAATTTCACATCTGTAAATGGGAATAACTTTGCCATCTCATCAGAAGCTTGGAAATGCTGTGGCAGCATCACATTAAACAGCACACGCCTGTCAGGCGGAGTGTTTAAATTTGTGTTTGGATCTAACCCCTGACTTTAACACCATTCAGGGATGAAGGAATTTCTTTTGATTTATTTCTCAGATAATTTAGTGAGAGGCATTAGCCCAACAGTGTAGTGGCACCTTAGTCAGGGAACAGGATCCAGGAGTATGTGTAAAAACATCCCCTACCCGCTTCCCCACGACCCGCAACACACCATGGAGGAGGTCTGTCCTCACTGCATTTGGCCAGCAAAAAGCTGAATATTCCTTCTGCTACCAAAAGCAGGAAACCTATCACTCATTTCTTCTGTATTTTAGAAGATACCTTTTTTTTTTAAAGACTTTAAGACTTCCTTGAATTTCTGTCATTAAATCTATCTGATTCTATAACCATGTGTTCATTTGGCATGGGAGCAATTTATAGCAACAGACAAGAGCTGATTTTGCTGTCATCATGGGAGAAGAGGCAGGGAGAAAGGAAAGCAATTAACAGAGCATTTGGGGATATGAAGTAAACAGAAATCCATTCTCTTCCCTTTCTCCTCTGCTACACCCACACACAAGCACACAGTTCTCTAATTTGCTTTTTTGCATGAGAATAGATTTCAGAGAAGCTGTAAGACCGGATACTTTCTATTGAGAATAAGCAACAACTAGCTAAGAAATTGGATTTTAGACTAACAATAAGTGCAAGCCTGGTCATTTGTTCCAGAAGTAAATTCGAAACAATGTG
The DNA here is from genome assembly GCA_013398915.1 of Dromas ardeola. NCBI lineage: Eukaryota > Metazoa > Chordata > Aves > Charadriiformes > Dromadidae > Dromas > Dromas ardeola. The sequence continues at coordinate 36,482 of VYZM01021401.1, forward strand.
TAACCTGAAGAATAAAAGAACATATTACAATTTAGACTCCATTTTGACTCCATAACCTTTATGGAACTAAAAGTTCTTTCTCATTTTCTGTTAACAAGCTGCCTCAGTTGTTCATCCTCTTTGCTGAGATGTCATGGTACCTTTGCCAATAAGAAAAAATCCCTGCCCCAAAAAAATTACAATCTTGCGTGGTCAAAATGGAGAAGGTGCTGAGGCAAAGGTGGGGAAAAGGACACCAGTTTTCAAGCTCAACAAAGCTAGAAAGACAAACTGATTTACTATCTGTGGAAAGTTTTTCAGCTCCCTCCAGCTTTCCACCTTGCCCTACTTTCCTCCAGTGCAGAAGCAGAGAGATAAGGTGTAGAGACCCAGACATGGAGCCCTAGCGTGCTCGGCTGGTTTGCACGTGTTAGTCAAGGCTGGGAGGAGGAAAGGCCTTTGGCCAACCTCACTCTATTTGCAGGAATACACCCTATCTTAGGTACAGCCTGGCAGCAGCATGGTGCTCCCACTGCCTCCTTGCTCTGCTCATGCCCATACGGGTCTGATCACAGTCTGGTCATAGATGTAGGGACACTTAACTGTCACAAGGGTGAACTAAAGCACTGAAAAGGAGATGGAGTCTAAAGTAATAAGAAATCTGCAAGCTATAGCAATGAACTGCGTCCAGCACATAACACCATATCAGCCCCTGGCCAAGGGCTTTTGGCAGGGGATGAGTTTTTCCTAGCAGTACAGGTTCTTAAGTTGGCCAAATGAATGACTTAAAACTCCTCTTCTACAAAATCTAGTAAATAAATATCGTCTTGTCAGAGCAGAGGATTGCTTGAGCAGACCAAGCCACACCTCTTACCAAGGCTTTTCATTAAAATTTCATTCTTAGATTTTCATTAACAAACTGGGTTTTGGTAATATTTTTCAGGTAAGCAGAATGTCTTAAAAATGGGAGAACCAAGATCCCAGGCTTGGTAAATTATCAATAAATAAGTGGAATGTCTCAAAAATGGGAGTATCAAGATCCTACACTTGGCAAATAGACAATTTAGATTGTTACTTATCTCCATTCAAATCAAATCGAAGGCCATTTAAATGAAGTTATCACTTTGTTATTTCTATAATGTACAGTGTTAAAGAGAGCTTTTTCTTGGTGAAAATGGCACCATGTTAAATTAGAGTTTCTGGAATAGAGCTAACAGTTTTGGTTTCAACAAATATTGAATATGACAAAAAGCATAGTGAGGTTATTCCAAAACTTCCCACCATTTTTGGCCAAGTTAGCTGTGTCATTACATCCACAAAGCAGCCACAAGAAGACATGTTCATTTCACCAGCCTCTCAGCAGTAAAAAGCACAGCGGTGAGTTTAGGACAGTTTCAAATGTTTCTTCTGGCCATGGGAATCTGCCATGCATGCGGCCTCTCTGCCTTCTCCCAGATTCCTTCCTCTGCTGAAGCATCCTGACATGGGAGCAGCACTGGAGTTGTCCACAGTATCTTCTGCAGACATTGTTTTCCTTTGTGCGTATGAACTTTTATGAACTCTTTGAACTCTTATTTTAAATTATTTAAGTGCTTTGTCTCAGACACCTCCTTCTGGGTAGCTATCTCAGTCTGGCTACCCTGACATTTTGAAAATTTCTCCTCAGTTCCAGCCAGAATGTACTAATATCTCATTTGGGGTATTTTTGCTGCCTTATTTACCCTAAAGACCACTTTTCTTGCCCTGATATTTGCTCTTACAAAGTTTTTAGGGGCAGCAATCTTAGCTCAGCCTTTGTAGTGCTAGGCTGAACAAGAGCAAAGCTCTCTCATTTTCCTTCTGTAACGGTGTACCCATGATCCTTCAGACAGCCCCTATGCTGTACTTATGTCTCAGTTTGTGTCTATCATTTTTTTAACATCAGAGTGTGGAGCTCCACATAAGGTCTCACCTTGCAGCTCATACTCCTGTATACAATTTTCCAGTATTCTATTTAACATAACATGGAAATTTAGTTATTCTGTTAGCTAACATACCCATATCTTCCTCCTCCCTTGTTTATTCCCAGCCAAGCAATCCTTATGTGAAACATTTATCACTTAGAACCCATCCTTTTGTAACAAAAATTGATTTAAACTGAATTTTTAGAGCTAAACAAAACCATTTGGCCATGGCATTCAATCTCCATCAAGTTGTCTTATTAGCATGAGGATAAATTTTGAAAAATCAAATGTGCCAAAAGTTTTCCCCCTTCCATTCTTCCCTTACCCCTGGCAAGTTGAAATGGGTCTCATTTTTTGTCTCTGAGTCAATGCAGCGAAGACAACTTTGAATCTGGAACTAAAATCAAGACAAGAGAAAAGCAGCTGATGAAGGAAAAGAAAACATATACACCTAATAGGCAGCATCAGTTGAGATAACTACTGTATTAATAATTCAATGGAGTTCTAGCACTGAAAACAAATATTTGGAGGAGAAATGTCAGACAGAAAATTAAGACTTCAAAATTATGTCAGGATCCATGTTTTAAAGTATTATCATGTCAAAGGATAATTGATTGTATTCAAGAAGAATAAAAAGAAGTAATAAAGGAAGGGCTAACTAGAAGGCATTCTGCAGTTCTGGGGTGGAGGATCAATCACATGAATCCACAATGGTGGATAGATTGGGCAGTCAGATGAATCCCATAGTTGTGGCTGGGCTGTCTTCACCACAAATTCTTCTGCGGGTGCTGCCGTCTGGATACAAATCTTTCTCTGTTCTCCAGTGAAAGGTTTTCACAGGTTTTTCCGGCTCCACCAAAAGAAGAGGCTTCAGCAAATTAAACACCAGATTTCTCCTGAGGAACCAAGTGCCAGCAAAGCCTTACAGCCAGGACAAACTTGCTGAGCTGAAGAAGCTGGGATTACTTGAACCGCATTAGGCTTTGCACCTTGAAGTCAGTTTTATCCTAAAGACCATCCTCCAGAAATAGCAGCTGCCAGGTTTGATCTGGAACTGTGTTACCTAATGCCTCGGGTGCATGATCATCAGTTATTTCATGGTAGTCAAGTGTCCTGATTTCATCTGGTTAGGAGTTAATTTTCTTTCTAGTGATTGCTGTGAAAGGAATATCAATAATACCTATTGGTTTTAGTTTTTGCTAAGTGATGTTTACCCTATTCAAGGACTTTTTGCAGCTTCCCATAGAAGCGTAGAGAGAACGATGGAATGGCCAATTAAATATTCCATACCATAGACCTCATGCTCAGTGTATAAATGGGGATTAGCCAGGGGGCGGGAATCTGCGATCACTGCTCAGGACAGTGCCAATTCACTGTGCGGTGAGAGTGACTTGTGTCATTATTGTTATTATCGTTATTTTTCTTTTTCTGCTATTGTTTCTATTAAACTGTCTTTATCTCAACCCATGAAGTGTTTTTTTCCTCCCTTCCCATTTCCCCCCCCCCCTTTAATCCCCACCCTTCCTGGGGGGTCTGAATGGTTCTAGCTGCCAGCTGGGGCTAAAGCAGGACACCAAGTCACAATAGCCAGCAGAAATTTTCCATGTGTGCATTGTTAGCCTATCCCAAATATGAAATGTTCCTTAAACCTTCACTTAACTTCAAGATGTTTGACCTACTGGATTTTACAAGCTCGACAGACCTAAAGTATTTGCTGTTTTGAGATCTTTTTACTGAGCGTGAACTTCAATAAGTGATAAAGTCTCAGAGAAGTCTGCTTCTTACTGGGCTCCTGGGAAGGCTCTGGCTGCGCAGCCCATGATCTTGCTCCTGTCACCATGTGAGATACCACTCTTCATTCGGTTAACTTGCCCACGTAGACCTCATGAAGATCAACAAGGCCAAGAGCAAGGTTCTGCATATGGGCCAGGGCAATCACCAGTATCAGTACAGACTGGGGGAAGAAGGGAATGAAAGCAGCCAAGAAGGACTTGGGGATACTGGTGGATGAAAAGCTGGACATGACCCAGCAATGTGCACTCGCAGCCCAGAAAACCAACTGTATCCAGGGCTGCATCAAAAGAAGTGTGGCCAGCAGGTCGAGGGAGGTGATTCTGGCCCTCTACTCCCCTCTGGTGAGACGCCACCTGGAGCACTGAATCCAATTCTGGGGCCCCCAGTGTAAGAAGGGCGTGGACCTGTCAGAGTGGGTCCAGGGTCGAGAGCACTGGAACACCTCTCCCCTGAGGATAGGCTTGAGAGAGTTGGGGTTGTTCAGCCTGGAGAAGAGAAGGCTCCACTGAGACCTTATTGCAGCCTTTCAATACTTTCAAGTCCCTTCCAATCCAAATCATTCTACGATTCGATGATTTTATTGATCCACACAGGAGGCAAAAGCTGAGGGAAGAAACAGCACTTTACAGATTTAAATTTTCAAAGTTATACGAAGTATGAGAATTACAGGGAACATTTTTCTTTTGTTGTTGGGCAATGCAAGAAAAGAGTATGTGAAAAGTTGCATAAATAAATGTTTTCTTGTAGCACCTGATTTCACAGGAAGACTTACCAAAAGATTTTATATTGAAAATCAGTTGAAAGGTACCTGCTGCATATGGTCTGTGTTGAGAAGAAAGAACACTGCATTTAGGTTGCTGACCTTGGAGGACTGTAGATAATATTGCAATGACATTGGAGAGGAAAAAGTATTGACAACGTGATTTTGTTCTGTAGAAGAGATAAAAATGTGCTTACTAAATGGATTACTAGAAGTTGTGAAGGTTTAGAATATGGGTTATCTAGAAGGAGTTTTTATATGCAAGCAGTAAGTTGCCCTCATTTTCTGGCAAGTCCCACCATGAAAGCAAAGACAACTGCTGCTTAATTTTTCTTTATCAACTACTGTTATTTGCGGACGTGGGAAAAGTAGGGGGTGGAGCCTAGAGCATCTTTTCTGGCTCCTAAAACAGGGCAAAGCAGCTGTAAATCTGCCCTAATGGGTAGCAGTGGAAGTTGCAGTAAACTTATGCCTTCCATGCTCTGCTCCTGCCCTGGGAAGGATGCCTGAGTGTACGAGCACATGCAACAGCCTGCCTGGCCAAGGGCAAGGCGGGACAAAAGGTAGTTTACAGCATAGTCTTTCCATCCCTCATCTCAACTACACTGAACATAAATCTTCCAGATGAATTATTGACAATAGCCACGTTATCCTCTGCTTTCTGCACCCACTCAGAGAAGGACCACAGGCTGAGTTTGGTTTTTCTTTTGGCAGTTTCTCTCCAAGGGCAAAAGAAACACTTTGCTGCTGCTTTTTCATGATAAGTGCAGCACACATACCAGCCATGAAAGGAATACACAACTTGACATGCAAACGGGACAGCCTGTTCTGATCTGGTACTGTGTTGCTTATCTATCTTCTTTGTTTTCAGGTTAACAGCATTTTTAATGATGTCTCACTTCCCTGTGCAGAGATCTGAGTTCTGATTATTGGCAAGTAAATATTGTGTTGAAAATCAGATGTGTGTTTGGATTATGATTAGACCATAATGAAGCAGGGAAAATATAAAAAAAAAGTAATGACTAGTGGAGATTGTTTACACAGGGAAAGAATTTTCAAAGCATTCACAGAAGAATTAACCTCCCTTCAACTACTAAATTCTATTTAAAACTATAAAAGATATTGTTTATATTTCTAACTAGCACTTACTTACTGGAGGAAGGCAATCCACCCCTGAGGGAGCAGTTTTTCTTTTGGCTCCCCTGTCTTTGCTGTGCACAGGTATCAGACGTGGAAACCTCAGAAACATGGACAGCATGAAACAAAAGCAGTAAGCAGAGGCGTAATTTAAAACTGCCAAGATCTAGTAAAAGGAACCTATTACATGTTGTTCCAGTTTGAGCTCCTCACCTAGAGGAAGGCTATCCCACACTGGAGAGTGCCATATTTTCTTTTAACTCCACTTTTTTTCCCCTCCTGTCTGTTAGTTATGAAATGTTAAAAAATATGAAATACACACTAGCAGATCTAAAATTATAACTTTATTTTTTTTCTATACAAAAGATAGATAGAAAAAATGTGAGGAATCAAAAGCATAATGAATCGGGAAATGACAAAAGCAACGGAGATTTAACAGTATGAATCAGCAATAATGAGAAGTGACTGACATTAAAAGAATAGACAATCAGGATCCCCTGTAGGTCTGGTGCAGATTCCCTGGATACCTACCTGATATCCAGCTGAGCTTCTGATGATCTTTGCATCTTTCTCACCAGAGAAGCCTACTGCTGAGCATATATTAAATATTGCTTTGCCTAATACAGTTTTATGTATCCTCAAGTGAACCATCAGTGTTAGAATGTGAATTGTATTACTGAGCAGATGTTTATGTACTTCCTTCAGGAAACAGAGTTTAACGCTCAGCACTCATGCAAGTTGTACTGTCCTGTGTGTTAGAAGGAAGGACACCGCTCCTACAGGGTGTCCCAGCATGTCAAACAACACTCAGGTCCCTTTCCCTGCGTTTTTCCGCTATACCCATCTAAATGCAGCAGCATTAAGACAAGTCAATAAACAAAAACAAAAAAAAAAGTGAGGGAACTTACTGCCTGAAGGAACAGATCTCTAAATTCCTAACTACAAATTCAGGACTTAGACTCTCACTGGCCACTTTTTAAATATGTAAAATGAAATGGGGAAAAAACTGTGCTGTTTTAGGCTCCTTAACATACAAGTCAACTTACCATGGAGCAAGAGCGTCTCCCTGTGTTGTCCTGTCCCTGAGATGACTATCTCTCAGCAACATAAAGTGACAGTTTTGTCACCCATCTAAAAGGAAAAGGCTTTCCAACAGAGTGGTAACAGTCTCTTTTCTTACCACCTGATGAATTGCTTGCGTTCCTGACTGTGACACCTCAAGACCCATGGTGATTTTTTTGCTCGAGCTATCAAGAACATACTAGAACGTTAATAACTGAGCCATGCGCAGCCAAACAAGCATTGGCATTTCTAGGACCTGACCACCAGGCATCATACATGCTTATTCTCGATCCTAATGCATGCGGTTCTCAGGCACAACTAACTTGCAGTAGCAAGGCTGCAAAAGAGCATCCACTGAGTGGATGCTTAGAGCATAGCTGCTGTGTTCGAATGCAGACCTGTGCAATAAGACAATCAAGGCACATCATTATTTTTTCTTTTAAGCCACAGTTAAGCAACAGCGCAAGACTTAAGCAATAGTTCATACTCCTCAGTTCTGAGATTGTTCTGGACGTGTAACACCACATTAACAACTACTATTTGCCTCAGGATTTAGCCTGGAGACAACAGGTATGCAACTTTTGCTATGTAAGTACATTCATAAGTTAGAGTTGCACCGGAATTTTATCCTCTATTTTAACAGGGGAACGTGTGTTGCACGTGTTTGTTATCGAGATCTTTTCAGTCCTACCAATGGGAATCATCAGTCATCTAGGATTGCTCAATTTACTCTCACACATTCACTACAGAGGTTTCGGAGTCATTTATTTCCACGACAATAATACACCATGATCTCACCAGAGGCTTCTCTGCAAGTCTTTCTCTTTGAGTCTTTTTTTATTCATGAGGGTCTGTCCTTGGCTTGTTCTTCTCCCTTCTTACGCTGTCTTTGGATAATCTCACCCTTCATTTCACATCAACATCTGCAAGCAGATTTGCAGATCTGCTCCATGCTTGCCTACCACTCTCAGAACAAAGCTCCTGTGGCTGTCCAGCCATCAGGCAGAGGCAATGTTATTTTAGCTGATTTTAATTACTAATGTCTGTAGAAAATACTCTGGGATTCTAGGAACCGAGATCATTCAAGTTAAATTAAATTGAAAGATAAACAAAACTAAATGTTGTAATTAAGGATTCTGACTTCCAAAGGATTTTTTGATTTTTTTTTTTTTGAGAAATTAAGGACTCCAAATGAATACACAGCTAATGTGAATGGGGTTATGAAAATTACCACAACAGATCTGGAACAAAAACTTGAATGCAAATACGGGAGGCCTGAATATTTCCTCCCCAAAATGCTGAAATAGAAGAGGAAAACAAAGATAGAAGATTAACTATTTTCTACTAAATCTCTGAAATGAGAAGTGGTATGATAAAGAACGGCAAAAAATAAACCAATTCAAGAGACAGAGATGGAGGGAAACAGAGGAAAACAGATTAATCACTTGGGCAACAATGCGAAATATTACAGCCTCAGTAGTATGCACAGCTTCAGGGCAAATCTTGAATTTTTGAAACAAAGATGAAGAAGCAAAAGGAAAACAGAATAAAATGTAAAATGAGCTGTCAAAGGTGGCTCATGCCACATAATATCTTTCTTCCGTAAGAATCTGATTTTAAAAAAAAAATAATTCTAAACTCTACGACGGCTGGTATCCATCTAGATTTCCATGGAGTAGGTGATAAACTGTCCCATATCATAATTTATTGTTGAATCTGGAGAAGAAAATAAAGTACTATAAAGTGATCAATCTGATGGCTTTCTTTTTTGTTTCTTTTTTTCTGTCTTTGTGCAGTTTTTTTGTTGTTGTTTTCATCATTATTTCAGAGAGGAAATTATGTCTAGTATTGAAAAAGGAAATACTGTCATGTTTGGAGTTTACCAGGGAAGGCTTCAAAGATAGGGAAGAAATCTTGAAATTTCTCTTACTTTGTATTTTCAAAACAGACCTGACACATCTGTGGGATATTTTTCAATGAAGTTTACCAATGACAGTTGTTTGGGGCCATCACTAATTCAGAAAAGATTTGGCAGATCGTACAGGAAGAACTGGATGACTCTGAGAGCTGGAGTTACAGGCAGGGGTTGAATTTCAACTATGTCAAATACAAGTTTGCATAACTCAGGTGTTCTGCCTAGATCTTCTGCTAGGAGGTATTCACTGGAAAAAGACTCAAGAAATACCTGAATGCATCTTATCAATCACGGGGCAATTATAAGCTATCAATGCAATGAAAGCTGAGGGGAAAAAAACAAATGTAATCCTAAAAAAAAGACAAGCAAGAGATTTCCAAAAGAGATACTCTGAGGCAAATAAACTTCTGCAGTGTAAAAGGAAGCTTGGCTCTTAATAAGATGCTATAACATGGTTATCACTGGTAGCCAAGGACTCATTTCAACTGAAGAGACTCAAAAACCCTAGAGATTCCCAAGATAAAACATCAAAAAATTAAACCCTTCTGCTTTCCATCCTTAGTGCTCTTCTACTTCTGACAGTATCTTTAACCTCTTTTAAAGCTTGAGCTTGAAGCAAAATTTGGGAGTTCTCATCCCATGGAAGTATTACTTGAAGTATTGCACACGATTGCGCACACTGTGCAGCCATTTGAAATTGCTCCGAAGAAGTTCTCAGTGATCACATCGCTCACTGCTTCAACTACAGCTTGTGTAGGGTATTGTGGGCCAACTTTAGACAAGCTAGCTACTGGGAAAGATGGAAACACTGTGTGGTCTGCCAAACCCAGGAGAAATACGATTCGACTGCTCTGGTAGTTGCCTCACATCAGATTGCCCACTGCCTCAGCGGTGGCCTCCAGTCCCTGAACTTGGTAGCTGGCAGAAAGCAAGGGAGTGTCTGCATACCTCTAAGGTTTTGGTTTGCCTTATGACATAAAATAAGCCTATGTAAAATAGATACTAAGATCTCATTGGTTTTCTGCCATTGCAGAAAGGAATATTTTTGGCCAAGAAACAAATAGCCAGAATGTATTGATTAGTCAATAAATGGTAAACACCTAGATTTGCTTATAAGTGACTAATGAGATACCCAATTTGTTTCATGTTTCCATAAAAAGCATAAAACACGTAAAACTTCAAATGGGTATTGAAAAGCTGCCTGTGTGCCTGGGAATGGCCACTATGCCAGCATAGCTCTGCAACTGCCAAAAGCATTTTTCCACTGTGGAGAGTGTCAGGATTGCAAAAAAAGGGAAAAGGAAGTAAGCCTTGAATAGAAATAAAATTCCAACTGGATTTGTATCTGCGAGGAGAAAGCTAACAAATCTCCCCTTTGAAAGAGGAGGCACCTGAGGTAGCAGAGACTGGTAACAGCAGATAATGTATATAGGAACAAATGGTATTCGGACATTTATTTGTAAATCATATTTGTATAAGGCCAAAAGAAAAAGTTACAGGTAGAGCTGAAATGAAAGATCACTGCTGTAAAAGGACAAAAAAAAAAGCAAAAGGACAGTAAAAACCTTTTGAGACAAATTGTGTTATAATCAAGTTCTCAGAAATCCATAACAATGGCCAAGCTAATTTCTTGAAATGCCACAAGTAACTTTCCATGGGCATGGTGGAAAAGTGTAAGCAGATCGGTACAGGGAAAACAACAACCACAGTCTGAAAGGGAGTTCTCCCTGTGCTAAGGAGAGAGAGAGAGTCTCATCTTCTCTGCCAGTGCCCAGGCAGGAAGACAGATGCCTGGTGAGATAAAGGCACCCTGAGGCAGGAGGAGCTCTTTCCCTGCTGTGCAGCCCAGAGCACAGATGCACCATGTGGAGGGCCATCTGCTCTGGTGATAGCACAGAAGCTTTCCAAAAGATTCAGTGTTTAAAATGTTAGCCTCAACAGGCCTTTAGATGCCTGTGCAGTGGCGTGGGTGGTTGTCTCCTGTTTGTTTTCGCACCCGGAGGCACAGACCATGCTGCTCTGCCAGCGGGAGATGCAGGCATGAAGAAGGGACCTGGGGGGGAACACAGGCAGGGTTGGACAGCAGCTGAGTCAGGAAGAGGATCTGTTGAAAACACTGATGTCAGGTGGTAAGGACAGAGGATTTTGGAGAAAGGGCCCTGACCTCCTGCCATCTTCCAGTGTCAGAGAAGGGAGAGGAATGGGATTGACATGGGAGGCCCATGGGATGGGGCCAAGGCACATTGGCAAAAGGACAACAGTACAGAGAGATAGAAAGTTGACCAGTGCTGGAAGGGAAGATAGAGGGTAAAAACATATGAGAGAAAGAAGTCTAGAAAAAGCCAGTCAATGCCAAGCTGTCCTGGCATGGTGTTACCCTGAGCTTTCTCTTGTTCTCCCAGCACTTGAGCCAATGTTGTGCCACCCAGGTGTGCAAGAACCCTCCGACCGATGGTGGGTGGCTGTGTGAGCCAGCTGGCATGCAGCTGGGAAGAGAGAGGTACCCATGGGTGTCCATCAGTGGTTGTGGTAGGCACCATGCTGCCAGCCAGGGACACCCAAAAGGAAAGAGCAGTGACTGCTCCTGCATGCCAACATTGATTTCCTGAGTAGAAAGGAGCCATTGTTGTGTTACTGATGGAAGAAATTGCTTACGGAGGTATTTATACCTGTGCCACATGGAGCAGTCTTCAGCTTTGTCATGAAGTCCATGATGACCTCTGCAAATATAAGACAAAGGTAAAATGACAGCAGAGAGCTAGAAGGTGGTCTGAAACATCCAGCAGGGCATTTTGAGCCAAGTATGTTTTCTTAAGCAGCACAGAGTTGTTTACCAGGGAATCCCCAGTGTGTTCTCCTGTCTGAAATGAGCAGAGTGACTGAGCACGTATGAATCCTACCCGGCACCCTTGCAGGTTGGCAGGTTTCTTCTGCAGGCTGGCCCTGCTGCAGCAAAGGGCTTTCCCACCGGGGGCGGCTGCCCTGCGCTCCCATCCGGCTGCCTCTCACAGTGCTTGGAGCAGCCCCATTCTCACGGAAGAGGGAGCAGCCCCATCCTCATGGGAGAAACGGTACGGGAAGAAAATGCTGCAAAATGGGAGCCACCTTTTCTAGCCTCGTTTGGCAGAGAGGTCAGCAAGGCTGAGACTTACAGCAGAGGAGCAGCGCGCAGCAGACTTGTCTATCTCTGTCACTGTCTGGTGGTCTGGACCTGGCTTAAACTTCTCACATCATCTGTCTCCAGATACCTGCATGTAACAGCATTAATTTTAACCAAAATGAACTCACGTCTATACAATGCATGGTGAAGGTCTTGTGGTTTTATGTAGCTGCTCTCAGAGGAAACATTGGCCTGCATTTTTGTCTGAAATGCCACCTGACAATATCAGAAAGGCCACGTGTTGCCCAAGGACTAAACTGAAATGTCAGAAGGTGGTTCACAGCAGCACACTCTAGTATTATTCCAGCACAGGCCAGCTGATTGACTTATTGACTACCTGGAAATACCCTCTAGCGGGATCTACTGCAGAGGTGCTAACAAGAAAGAGCTTATCCCTGTTCTGTAGGCTTTAGTACAGAAAACAAATAATCATGTGAGCAACAGAGCTCATGTAGCAGCCCAGTCCCCTTTGCCATCTCTTCCATATAGCTAATTTTGTGGGGTTAACAACAGCCTATCCTCTGTAAGGCACCACTGCAGCCTCTCTGTCTTACCTGGCTGCTTATTTTCATGAAACTCAGCTTCCTAATGTGGGTTGAAAGTTGCCTGCAGTTCAAAAATTGACAGAGATGAATAACCACACAGACACGTACAAACACACAGAGGCCAAAGAAGCTTTATTTCCTTTGGGGACCAGGCTGAAGAATAAGCTGTAACAATCACTGCCCAGAGAGACAAAAAGAAAACCCATCAATAAAGAGAGAATTACGACTTAAATGTATCCTCAAGCAATACTGATCTCAGTACTTTGTTATGTGTTTGGTTGCTAAAACAGCATATAACGTTGTCATTTTCAGGTGCTGATTTCAGTTGCAAACAGCCAGTTGAAGAAATAAGACATCATGTCAACAGTCAATGACAGGGTAAATGTTCTGAATTAATTTTGTTCAAAGGCCAGATCTCTCTCATACGGCCAGACAGTGCAATACAGCCCACCTGAGTGCTGAGACTGGGTTTGCATTAAAAGGTCCATAAGCTCACAGCAGCACCAGAAACCCATACTGAAGCGATGTTACAGGAGCCAAGGATGCATCATACATCAGACACAGTTGGAGCCAAGCTCTTTCAAGACAAAGCAATAAATGTCATGACAACCTCACCTCTTCAAGATACCCCAGGAATGTCAAATCAAAATTTCTCAAATACTTTCACCTTTCCAGAATACACTGATTGTTCCTCTAGGTTCACGTGATGAGATTCCCACCCGTGATGAATGGCTCTGCCATTTCAGACCTTGTTTGGAGTGGTGTGGTGCCTGCTCTGCTCCTGCCTCCCCTTCCCAGGGAACATCCCAGGGAGCAGGGGAAACCCCCGGAAAGGGATGCCAGGCTGGGCAGGAGCACCCCCGGGGGTGAGGGGGGGGGTTTTTGCTCAATCGGGACCTCTGATTTACCTTATATTCCCACTTTGGCTCACTCCCAACATCAGAGCCAGGGACTGGTTAAGGGATAGGGATCCCAAAAGGGTGATCATTTCCCTTGGGCACAGGAGCCCAAGCATTGGGCAGGGTGCCGCAGGAGGTGCAGATCCTGCTCCTCAATGCTGTGGTGGGGACCTGGGGGATGGTCTGGGTGCCCCTCCTCACTGATGAGTAGGAGGCCTTTTGCAGGGGGGAGGTTTGGGAAGGGGCGATTGGTCACCCTGAGGGAAGGGCCTGGGTCTGGGAGTAATGATGCTCAAAGTATGTCTCTCTCCAGTCTGGGCACTTTCCAAAAGTGAGAAGTGGCCTCCCTGAAGTGGCGGGAGGACAATCCCCAAAGTGAACTCAGGTAACTTGGTTCTGGAATTAAGAGGGGGATCTAGTTTTGCTTCCCTGCATCATGACATATTGTATCATATCGTATTGTATCGTATCGTATCACGTCACGTCATGTCATGTCATGTCATGTCATATCATATCTTATCATATCTTTGACCCTGGGCAAAGATGCTGTGCCCCAACACCAGCTTTTTGGGTGGCTCCTGGAGAGGGCTGTGCTTGCCAGGGTACAGCTGGCAGAGATGCCCTGTGCAGACAGTCAACCTCAGCTCCTTTGCTGCTATTTAAAAGAAGCACTTTGTGTGACTACCTGCACTGGGACACAAACCAGACCCCTCATTAATATTCTGTTAACAACACACCTCTCTCTCCCTTCCCCAACAGAGAGAACATGAAAAAAGACAAAATGCTGTTTGTCTGGCTTCCCTCTATTGCTCAGCCTCCTTGTGTCAAGGAACATCTGGTCCTGGCAGAGGAGTTGTGACAGAAGCAGTGGTTCCTTGCAAGAATTAATCCAGCTCCTCTCTCCACCCCAGTTACCCCTTGAAGCTCCCAGGATACTCCACATTCAAACCCTACAGTGCCTTCTTTTCCAATATTTGTTTTAGAGACATTTTACCTCTCATTGCTTCCCCCTCTGAAGTTGAGAGCCCAGATGTCCTCCTTCCCTGTGATGGAGCACCCTTGGACAGTTTCCTGAACATCTCTGGCTCTTTGTAACCTCTGTTTCTGCACCTTGTCTCACCTGATACCACTCCTCAAGCCAGGAAATGTCCCCAAGCTGCTTTCTGAGCCTCCCAATTGTTTTAAAATCTCATACCATAGAGGGTGTTTGGCTCTAACTGCATGCTGCAAAGCCACGGTCTGCCAGGCAGCACTGGCAGCCTCGCCCTCACCTGGACATGGAGAGACTACATGATGCTGTTTGATGTATGTCGTTACTAGCTGGGCTGTTGGGTGGGTGCTGCTGTGGGAGACGTGGGCTGATATGATGATGATGGTGGTGGGATTAAGTGTGTGGTGGGACTGAGTGGAAGTTGGACTCTTGCTCAGTCCATGGGAATCTATCTCTGCAACAAGCTGTTTCTTGGCTTGGGGTCTAAAGACCACATAAAGCCATGTCTGTCTTTTCCCAGGATGTGAGGGGCAAGGCATGTCTGTGATATTTGCAAATGTTACTGGGAGAGCCTCGGGTCCTGAAAAGTCAGAAGAGATGAGTTTAGTGGAGCACCTATCTGCAGTCCCTCCTCCAGCCCACCCTGCCTCTGAAGACTGCTCACACTGGTCCAGCCACGGGAGAGCACTGAGCAAACCAGTACAGCACGGAGGCAGCAGCGGTGCAGGGGGCTGTCGCTAGAGTCTGTGCACGATGATCAGCCTGCCCTCCCACAGGCTGGCTTAGGAACAAGGGGATTAGAAATCCAGTGGGGAAAGCAGAGAAGGGAGGACAGTTCACCGAAAGCCTTACAGACGCACCTCCCTGTCCCATCCCAGTTTATTGCCCCTTTGGTTCTTCCTCTGCACGTGAACGGGAGTTTGGGTTGCAGGCATGCAGAAGCCAGGTCAGCAGTAAGTGGTTACATCGTGCACAGCTTAAGGCTAGATTTCACACGGTCTGTCCTAACAGCTTCATTACATTCATTATATTACAGTACTGCACTTACTGGCACAAACCAAAGCTCTCATCTGCTGTTTTTTTCCTACTTGTATTCTGTAAATAAGGCCTGCCTCATGTCTGTCCATCTGTCTGTAAGTGTTCTCTGGCACAAGGTAGGTAGAGTAACTCTTCTGATACATGGAAGTGCCTCGTGGATACGTTCTGATACATGGGACAAGGCTCCAAGTGACTTGTTCCATGCTGGTACAGAGTGTCCCAGCTGTTCCTGACTCAGCACCCCAAAGAAATGTTATTTCCAGGATGGAAATGAACACAGTCAGCCACAATCATTTCTGAATCACTCTAATTTTTAGAGTTGTTTTTTTTTTTTTCCATTTAAACCTCTAACACTATGACTATCCTTGCATACCCTGAAAGCATCTTTTTCTGCACTCACTTCCATTTTTTCAGTTCTGATTTTGACTTTGTTTGAAGGCTTGGTTGTTTTTAGTGCTAGGGTTTTCTTCGAACTGTTAGAGTTCCTGTAAAAAAACAACCAACAACAACCAACCAAGCACCCAACCACACAGCAAGATCTATTGCAAGCTCTTTCAGCATCAGATAGATAGGCTGGAAAATCCAAAGTGAATACAGTGTTGAAATAAGCTTCAGTAAGAAATGTTCTTAAATACTCTACTGAGGGCTCTATTGAGCATTTTAGGTATATTTTTACCGTGTTTTTTTTTTCCAGCTTCTTGAGGAAGGATACTGCTGAGACAAATAGATAGCAGCCTTAAATGCTCATGCCTGGTTAACATGCACACTTTGCAAACAGCGGAGTGATAAAGTTCATGAGCTGCACAAGGAACCATCTCAAGCCCTCAACAACGTTGGGACCTTGCAACTGTAACTTACTGACAGCACCACAGCCGCAGGGCTCCCACCTTGCTAGCCAGCATCTCCAAGACACACATATACTCACATGGTCTGTACAGGTCCCTCACAACGCAGCTGATGATTTGTTGTGCATCAGACCTGATGTGCCCGCGGAGTAGGGTTAAGGCTTCCTCAAAATATCAGACCTAATGAGAGCGTGGGGTGGCTAGACCAGCTGTGCAAGAGGTCCCAGAGGCATCCAGCTTCCTGAGCACGGCCGTGCAACACATGCAGTTCCCCACAGCCCCAGATTAGGTGCCCTGTGCCGAAGGCACAAGGTTCTGGGTCGGGCATCAGTCTTTCCTTCAGGGAAGATAAGGGAGAACAACTCAATGCAGGGGTACATGGCAACGTGAGCTGCAGCAGCAGGACCTGAGGCTACCTGCATGCAGACCTGAGGAGTCAGCAACATGGCTCAAATCGGAGGTTTCATCGTCCCTAATGCTGGGGAAGGCGGGAAGCCTGACAGGATGGTGTCCAAGTGGACGGAGCCTGGTTGAGGGAAAATGAGAGCAAGAAAGCTTTGTTTTCTCTGAGGGGCTGGCAGGAAGGGTGCATGAGCTGCAGCACAAAGGTACTGTCTCCATTGCCTGCTTGTTGCTTTTCTGGGAAAATAGGCTTTGCCCACTCTTTCTAAGCAAACAGGACCACAACAAATAATGATCCGAGCAGAGAAGTCTATCAGTTTTATCCTCTTCACAGAGACAATCCAAAATATCTCCAATACAAGCTAACTGCTCAGGCTAAAATTGGGCCTCATGGTGATTTCTGATTTATCCTTTCGCTTATTTTTCTCTCTGCAATGTACTCTCAAGGTTTTCCATCTCATCCATATTGAAGGCTGATCTTTTATTTCTTTCCTATTGCTTTCATTCAGTGTTTGGGGTAGCAAATTTATTTGGACAGAAGTAGGTAAGCTTTGGTGTTCCTCAATGTGATTTTCAAGTGCATAGTATTGCTATTATACATTTTCTTTTCATCAGAAAAGCAGATTGGTCTTTCTTTTGTAATGAAAGCCTAAAAATTGACCAAGTGCTAATTCTGGTTTTCCTGTTACTGGATTCCAGCTGCAGATGTGAATTTGCTGTCATGCAGTCTAAGTCCAGCCTGAGACACTGCAGGCAGCAGAGGCAGAAGGTTTGATGCAGAGTTATATAATGCATTTTGTATTTGCAAAAGGAACAGTCCAACCATGAAGGCCACTCTGAGGAGATTTACAGCTTTGATAGTGGGGAACTGGTGAGGAGGGATAGAGGGATTCCACTTAAACAAGTGAGAATGAACAGAAGAAAGAGCAGGAAAAAGTAGGAAAGGGAGTCTACAGAGGAAGAGCAATTTGAAGAAAAGAGGAATAAAATAAGAGGGAAAGCGGGACAGAATGGAAGATGAGATGGGGAGTCAGCTGTGAACAGCAAATATATTGGAGTCTAAAATGCATGCAGTGTGTACCATGACAGGGGTGGGACAAGGCATATGCAAAGCATTGAGTGACAAGGCAGGGAAAGGAGTCACTGTGCTTGTGTTTACTTCTGCCATTGAAATCCCAAAAAGCTTATTTTGATTCTCAGTAGTGAAAAAGATGTCCAGTGGTGTTTGTAACTAGTTAGCAGGGCAATTACAACAGTGGTCAAAACTCAAACGTGCCACATGTTAATGAGAAACAAGATATGAGCATAGATTGTCACTTTAAGGGGTTACTATCAGTTGCAATCCCCAGCGTGACAAATAGTAAAGCATATCATTGTCTCAGCTCAACTACTGAGAACAAATGACTAAGGTTCCCTAAAGGGGGATTCAAATTGTGCTGGTTTTGTCACCAAACTCATACATTGCCTTTCAATTTATTAAATGGTGTGTTCAAGGTTACAATTTGGATTCCTTAATGTCCTTACAACTCTGTACATCTAGTCAATGACTAAAAGAAAACAGACCTCATTGCAAATTGCCATTCTAGACCTTATGTACTCATCCTACATATACCAGCTTAGTCCAGTCTCACTTCTCTGCCCCTTGACTCCATGCAGCTGGGGGGAACATCTTGACACTGCATGTCCTGCTTTTTTTTCAGGCTAACCTGCACATTGGATGTAAGATAAGTATTCACATGCGGGCAGCATTTCCAAAAGGTTCATTTAAAAGCACAAATCCTCTCTTGCGTAGCAGACCAAGCTCTAGTTAAGCCTGAGAACATGGGAAGGGACTCTGCAATATATCTGGCTTCTAAGATGCTGTCGCAATATTAAAGTACTGACTTCTTTCCCATAAGAGAGCTAAAAATAAGATGAAAAAGTCTAAGGGCATGAAAATCAAGCAAGACTGACAACCACTAAGAAAGATGTTTAACTACCTCCTGCTGTTCTGTCCCAAAGTAAAACCTTTCATTTCTAGTTTGCTTTCTCGTGTTTTTTTCCTCTATTTGCATGTTTATATCCATTTTTTCATCTGCCTGAGAGCAAGTTGTTAAAAAGTTCTCATTTTTGACCTTTAGAAATCCTCTCCACTCAATACAAAGTGTGTTGCACACATAATTCTCCTGGCTTGTTACTTTCATCACAGCATCTATGCCTTGCACCCCTTCTGCAATACATCAACATAACTTCATTGTTCATGACAAGATACTTTATGACCCAGGTTTGCTCTGTGTAGTATTTCTTGCACGGTTGATTTCTAATCCCATCCTTGCCCCACAAATGATGTCCGTCTTGATCACTTACTGAAGATTTCTTTTCCATGTCAGTGATGTTTCTATAGAGCATCCACCTTAAAATTTGTTTCCTTGTCTTCCTTCGTGTTCCTCTTTATGATACTCCTCTTTTTTTTTTTTGTGGTTTCTCAAAGCTTTTACCACATAAATCACTACTGTGCTGTAGTCACTGTTTCACTCACTTGTTTTCTGGCTCACAGTACCTGGGTGAGATTCTTATACCCCACCTATTTCACAGTATCCATCCAACAGCCTTGCAGCTGTCCCTCTCCTAATCAGCTCTCAAATCAAGCTTTGGTAGTCTCTGGAGAATGGGTTCTATGTTTTCTGTATAATTTTAACAGTGGTGGTGTGAAATGTGCAAACTTTGCAGTCAGTTGGAAAGAATGAATGTTAGGCTCTAAAGCAACTTTCCTGAAACCACTTTTCTTCACCACATGTAAAGCAGTAACTGGTAATAATATGTATAAAGATGTATGAAACAATACACATTTGTATGAAAAATGTTTCATATCTTCTTTCTTGTAACTTCCCATCAAGATAGATGGAAATTACTCCATCAACATGTAAACAATCTGATGTCTACAGTTACTGAGGACAGCAACGATATTTCTCTGCCTACAACGAGTCTAATTCTCATTTTCCTCTTGGTGAACAAGACTATGTATTTTTCTGTTTTACCATGCCCCGAGTGTTACTTCTTATTGAAATGACCACAGTAATCATAGTCACAGTAATTAAGATCTTCATGTGTAAGTATTTGCTGCTCTTTGGATGATAAAGTCTTGAGCTCAGGTAGTGTAAAACAAAATCATTTCCACTTTTGGGAGAGAGGGTAAGATTATGTTAACTGAGCTGTGGGACTTGCAGTGTTTTGTCTCCTGGATGATTATCAGAGTAATATTCAATTCAGTTCTGTTTTGCTGAAGAAGAAACTGATATGCTCTCTCCAACAACCTTTTTCTTATCTGACCTGTCCATTAAGTCCTTGGTTTTCTATGCCAAGTTTAGGGGTTTTAAGTTTTCCTAATTGAAATTTAAATATGAATGCATATTCTTTTTCTTCCCTTCTTTTGTCTTCATCAGGAAGATATCTGAATACTAAACTCAATGACCTTTTCTACTAACACAGCTGAAATGCCAGCATTGTGCACTTTATGAATATATAGCAAGACTGGGAGGGCAGGAGCTTCAAAAGCCATCAGAAAGGGGCAGTGTGGAGTTTGGGGAGATCAAGACAAATAGAAATGCCAAGTCTGTACTACACCTGGTGTCTGAAAACTCAAAAGACAGCTAAACACTCTGCTATGAAAGATGTCCATACGGTGACCGTTGGAGGCATGATTTACAAAGTACAGGGAGCACCTCAAAAATGTAATTTGCAGGACAGCAAGGCTGGGTAATGTCACTATCTTTTAGAAAGTATTAGAAATGTACCTAAAGAGAAACTTGTATGGATGGAAAAGACGTTAAATCTCATGGAGCAGAAGGGAAACTTGTCCCTACATCACTTGGCCAGAGAGCTTTGTGTCACTCCCCTTGCACCCGTATTGACTGGGAACACCGGAGCGCCAGGACAGTGGCACAGAGAGAGGCTGGGAGGGCAAAAAAAGGAGATCATAGAGAAAGGGGCTGTTCTGATTTACCTTGCATAGAAGACAAAGAGTGAAGGGGGAACATGAAAGAGAAGTAAATCCACAAATTAGCTATAGTATTAGGGTGATTAAAGAGAATCATTTAAGTATCGTATTGAATTTTCAAAGTCTAGTGTTAGCAGACTGCTCAGGAAAAACTGACTAGGAAGAAAATGCATATTTTTTCATCTGAAATGACAGATGTAAATAGAACTGTATTTCTGAGAAACCGTGCGAGGTATTTGAAAATCAAAATAAGTTTGTTGATCTCGGAGCATTCTGCAAAGCTGCAAGCATCCATTTGGAGGCAGACGTCATCAGGTGCAGGATAAAAGGGGAGGAGTTCCCCTGTTGTGTATTATCTTATGCCCTTCTGGCAAGGACCTGCCAGACAAGTGACAGCAGTCTCAGGAAAAGCTGTATCCTCACAATGAAAATATAACAAGCCTTTGGTTTCTTGTGACCCAGAAGAGAACTGCTTGACCCTTATTGCTCAGGAGACCTGATAACAGCTGAATAAAACATGGGGTAAGCTGTTAGAATAAAAACCTTTAGATGGTGTCTAAATGCAGATCTACCAAGGAGCTCAACCACATAGAGGTTTTTTCTAATTATCAGCACACAGCAAGTTCCCCACTTTGATACTAAACTAGTCCTAAACATGTCAGTATGTTAATAGGCCTACATTTACAGATCTTTCCGTTTGGCACCACAGACCGTCTTGTCCACCACCTTTCTATTTGGTTGGTGATTTTTGTTGACCATTTAGAGTTGTTGACGAGCACTTCAGTTGTGCCTTCCATGGGGAAGTCAGTGCTAAAAGCAAAAAATCATTAAGACCAAACAAACCAAAAATAAAATGACTGCAATAATAGCTCATAATTGGCTCTCAGACATCATCTCAGACCCTGTATATTATGTTCCTCAATATTGCTATACTTAAATGGACAATTTTAATGTTAACTTTGCAACAGTTTATGATCACTGTGCTGGGTCTCAATGCTCTTCAGTTCAATGAGCAGAGGAAAGCAGAGACTGGTGAACCAGTCCAATGGGATACGGAAGAGAGGACCAAGTACCCTGTGTTTCAGGACAAAGAGCACAAGACAGAATAATGGGCAGAAAATCTAACTTAGGCCATTCTCTTCCCCTTTCCCAGGTGCATGACAGAAGTAGACTCCTGCTACTGAACTTTATCTTTAAAAGCTACCTAATGTGCGTGGTGATATTCTTATTATTTTTTCTGTATAACCCTTACGTTTTAATCATCATGGTACCTCTAGAAAAAAGTATTAAGAATATCTATCTGCAGAATGAAAGTTACTTAAAAATAGGAAACAACAGGTAAGAGTTTCCAGGACAAACATGAATTAGTTATTACTGGTCCCATTACTGGGACTAGTGCTGGGAACAGTTTTAATAAGTATCTTTGTCAATGACCTGAAGAAGGGAGCCCAGACTAAAGATGGTACTAAGCTCTTTCCAGCGGTCTAGTGCTGTACCAAAGGCAAGTAACTGCAGAAAGAACTCATGTGGGCAAAAAGGTGACAGATACATACAAGGTAGAGAAATATGAAGTGATGCAAAAATAATCTAAAACGTATCTCCATGATGCCAAATTTTTACCTAGCAGAGAAGGTATCTTAGAGTCCTCATTGGCAGGTCACAAAATAATTGACTGAATGAACAGAGGCAGCCAAGAAGGCAAATAAAATATTGAACATCATCAGGAGGGGAACTAAGAATAAAACAAAGGGTATCCCTTTGCTGCTGTATAAACCCAAGTCCTGTACTGTGTTCTGTGGATAATTCTGGTCTTCATATCTCAAGAGGAATTGAGAGGAGATAGAGAAAGTGCAGAGAAGGGCAACTACAAAAATTGAGACTGGAGCAGCTGCTTTACTCAGATTTAAAAGGCTGGGGCTCTTTGAGGAAGAGGAGACTGACAAGAGGATGTGACAGGTTTAAAAAATATTGAAGGTGGAAGACAAATGGAAGGCAGAACTCACAGGACGTCTCACCTAATCTTACCTTTTAACAACCTTAATAAAACAGTTTTGAAAGCTGGGGCAGTGTTAGGGTAACAGACCACTCAAAGTGCTGCAGTTTGCATTCCCTCCCTAATAGCATTGACTTTTTCTAGCATTGCAGGCAGAATATCAGGCTGGATGGGGTTTGGTCTGACCTGCCAGGACAGTGCTTGCGTTTGAGTTCTCTGCCCCCAGGGCTGCATAGTGCAGCCTCCTCCAGTTTTCCCCCAGCAAGCACCAAACTGTTGAAGGAAAGGAAACAAACTCTGCCTGCAGCTCCCCTATAAATCTTCCCCCAATTGCCACATGTTCACATAATTTCTAATCTGCATAATATGCTGATTAACTGATTGTAATTGTCCTTTTTTTCCTTTTTTTTTAGTAGAGGACATTATAATATACCATATAACAGACCATATCTGCTATGAAGATGTGGATTTTCTCACTCCTTCTGTGTCCAGAGTTAAAGTGCAGAGTGGAGGGTTTGCATTTGATGCTTGCTGTTTACTAAGACAAAACGTTTCTTTTTAGTGTGGTCCCAGATACAGACCTTAACCTCAAACATTCATATGAGATTAATAGCCACATGGATAAAATCTTTCCTCTAGTGAACAGATGATGCTGTTATAATCATAGAGAGAAGCCTACTGTTATCTTTATTTTCACATTTGAAGAACCATTAACTTCTGATGTGACTACCAGAGCTTGTATTTAATGAGGAACTGTTTACACTGACAACTGCGTTCAGGCTATTGAACTGAAATATTTTCACTGACTGAGTTAAATGAACAACCAGTCCTTCTTACTCATTAAACAGTAATGGTACTGACCTGAGGTAATATACTGTCGCAAACTGATCTTACGTTCATTAATATGTGATCCCTGTGTCACAGCTTCCCCTACTTAAAATGGGGACAATAGCAGTAAGAAATTTTATAAGTAGTATTTTCTTCCATGATGGTGAAGTTGAGATAAGCAATGATTGTGCACTTAAGTACTCAGATGCTTTGCTCAAGTTGTTCAGTAGCTTCCCTGTGTGTGAATACACATGGAAATAGATATATAGATAATAGTTTGGCTCATCAACTTCAAAAAGTTCTGCAAGAACCCTAAGCTAATTTCATCAGAAAGCTATTAACGGAGAATAGATACGGTAACCAAAAGGTTGTCTGCATAAAGACTGAGTTAGACCATGTTCTTATTTCCTTGATAAATGGAACCCCTAAGAAGTAAAGGAAATCTTACTAACTCCTATTCACTTTATCAATGAAGACTTAATTTCCCTCTGTCACTTGAACTGATGCACACACAAAGAAACCCACTAACAGGGTTTTGCTAGGATAAAACTGGTGTGAAGGAGGAATTAACCTCCATTGCCTAAGTCTCAGAGAGAAGCAGGCCTCAGTGAGTTATCTTATGATTTGTCCTTTTGAGAGAATGTATTCAGTCTTTGTAAGGATACAATTTTTTATTATTGCTATTGTTATTATTAAGATTTATTATGATGATAAAAACCAAAGAGGGAACACGATGGAGAAAAGAACTGATAGCAAGTTTTTTGGACAAGCTGAAAGGGATGGCTGTGACATGACACTGTCAGCCTGGCTCGTAGCGCAGAACAACTAAAAGAGAGTTTTTTTGCTAAAACAAGGGACTATTAACTCTAGGCAAAATAGAACAAATGTCAGAGGAAGACAATACTTGGAACAACAAGCTCCAAACATGCTAAGGTTTACAAACAAAGGTTAAACATTTCTTCCGCTTGTTAATTCAAAGAGAAAAAGATTTGTCATCTAATCAAATGGGAGCTTGTGGCATCTTCTCTATACAACTCTGTCTTGTATTTTTAAAGTATATAAATCTTCCTTTCCAACTAAATTGCATACATTAATCTTTCAGTACAGTGAAAGCAAACATCATGTATGTTTATAGACAGGAGACACTGTGTATAAATAAGGGCATAGTTTTTTGAGTCTGAGCCATCAAACAGGGAGGCTTACCTAATCTTTTCTTTTTACCATGTATAAGACACCATTATAACATTCATTTGCGCTGCTCTATGTTTGCCACAGTAGATGTGAGCCTGTGCCTACACCATCCAAGACAGAGAGACATGCATGACCTGTCCCTAAAAACCTCAGCAAAGCTTCTAAAAACCTTAGCCTACTTCAGTGCTTTACCAGCCTTCCCAGAGAGCACTGAGTAGATGGAAAGGCCCTAGATACTTTGCAAGGAGGAATGAAAAGATACTGTGTGGCTACCATATACAGGAGATGCAAAGCGCTTAAAATCTGACCGATAAATACAGTATCTGCATACCCACCCAGGAATATGCCACCAGAGCAATAATGATGGCAGTCAGGACTTGGGTGAAAGCAGCTGAGATCTGAACTTCTGAATGTAACCCAAAATTAAGATCTACCACAGTGGACTGAAGCTCCTCTGGCACTATCCTTCTCAAGTAAGCTAAGTTTGTTTTTTTTATCTCTTGGTTTCTCTGTGCTTGCAACAGAAAGGCATGACTACAGTTTAGATACTTCAGTGGCTTGTTTTATGTTCGCAAGGCAAGAGCAGCTCTGGTTTTCACTCCAGCTCCCCTGCAGCCATGAGTTTAGCACCAGACCATATAGAAATGGACTTAAAATCTCTCACAGTTTCTTTCAGACAAAAGGAAAGTAACAAATTTCCCTCCCTTGCAAGGGACTCATTGCCAAAAAGAAAAAAAAAAAAAAAAAAAAAAGAAAAAGGAAGCAGGGTAACTAATAATCCTCATTTACTCTTATGAGGGCAAGGAGTTTCCAAGGCAAGCTAGGTGAATTAAGCCCTGGAGAAAGGCAGGCGTTACTTTGCCTGCTATCTCCTTGCCTTACTGTCTCCTGACTCATAAAGCGAGTGTTCTGTCCCCCTTTAGGATCTGACAGCCAGGTAAGTAATACGTGTCATTACCTCGCTGCAAAGCAGAAGAGACCAAGAGAGCACAATGTCTGGGGAAATGCTCCGTGTAGACCAAGCATGTTGTGGTGACCGGGAAGATGGGTGGTCAGAGGAGACCAGCACGCTGTTAATGCCAGCAAGGCTGCACCCATCAGTGGTGAGAACGGTGAGCCTGTGTCTCCTCCTCTGGGTAAAACTCAGGCAGAGAATTTCCATTTTATGGGGGATTTTAGAAATATTTGCCATTTGGGCAAATCAGGTTGATCAAACCTTTACTGCTATGAAAAGCCAAAGGAAAATGTTTCCAGTTGGCACCCACGTAAGCTTTTCTCTTCGTTAGGCTGCTCGTCTGTCCATGCCAGGTTCTCAGCACATGAACTCCAGTGGGAGGGCAAGCCCTGAGGAGGCTGCAATCTTTTACACTCTAGCAGAGCTAACTCACAATAGATGTATCTGAAATTGAGGTAAAACTTACCTGGTGGGGACTTGAGCTCAGAACCTGTCACATGCTGCGGTTTGGGAGAAACCATGCAAAAGTCTCACAGGAAATTGAAATTTCAGGAGGCAGACAAAATTCTTGTAATAATCAAAATCATGCAAACAGCTGAGTTTCAAAGAGGAATGTTGAAGCCGATGTTAATACAGTGTGATAACTCGGTTTGTGAAACAGTCCGTTTGAAAAGGACATAAACCTCGTGGGGAAATTTTCAGCATATCTGAGTTTTGACCTTCAAGTATTAGGGATTGTCCAGCATGTGCACCTCTAATTTTAGTTCTTCCTCATTTAACCCCTGTTTCTGCCACATCAGTCCTTTTCTACCACTGGCTCATAAAAATTCTTCTTTGGATTAGATGTGAGTGAGTGACTCACAGTAAACTATGCATTCAGCAGGAGTAGAGAATTTTTTGTTTTGTATCCACAAATAATTTGATTTTTATTCACTTGGTTGCTATGCCAAACAATTTAGTGAATGCTTTCTGAAACAAAATGTCAGCCCATGGCATGATTGCAAACTGTTCAATAGATGTGTTCTTACCTGTGTTCATTATTCTTGCAAATCTGCATTCAAACACTGGCTGACCTCAATGATTGGTGTAAGCACTCAACGTCATGAATTACCTCTGCTTCCTATTAAGCCTTTTCTGTACCTAACTGGGACTGGAACATATATATTCTGCATGTATATTTAAATGAATATAACACTACAGGGAAAAATGCTTGCCAAAAAAAAGAAAAAAGGCAGGCTAAAGAAGTTGTGAGCCCAGTGAAAACCACTGAAAGGCAGGGGAAAATACTTTCTCTCCAGCTGTGGCAGGGACACAGAAGAGATTCACATGTGTGAATCTCAGTCTTCTAGACTGTAGATCAACCTAGTCTTTGATGGTAAAAATAGCCTGCTAAATTCTGAATTTTATTGGCAACTTGCTACCTCAGCTAAAATCTATGGCAAAGGGGCCATAGCATTTAGGAGAGTCAAAATGCTGCCCCTTGTATGGAAACCCAGCCATATTTCACAGGAACAAGCTCTCCTGTCCAAGTTTCCCAAGGTGGGTTTGAGTGACAGAGACCAGATGAGGATTTTTTTCTTCAGTGTATCTATCACTTTTAACCGGAGACAGAGATTCATCAGTTGCAACAAGTGATTAGAAGAGCAATTCACAATTTTTTCTCTTTCTAATTTTAATAAATACTTTCAATGCTTTTTTTTTTCTTTTAGGTCTGTTCCTTAAACCCTATAGTAATCTGTGGCAGAGATTAAATCAAGAAATGACTCTGCAAAAGCAAAATTAAATTCTCCACTCCTACACATCTTCATTGGACATCACTCCCATGGGTTTTTTCCCCCCAGAGGACTTCTTCCTGTGCTTCATCACAGCACCGTGGTCACTATGGGCAATATGTCTAGGCTAAGCCAGTTGAATGAATTCCCTACATTTCCTTAGGAAAACAGGTATTTCCAGAGGGCAATTCAACCATCACTTTTGGCTCGACAAGAGGAATCCCATCAAAAGATGGGATTTCTTTTCTAGAAAGAAATCCACCAGTGGCTCAAAGCACAGACAAGTTAGCCAGGCAAGGACAGGATGAACACAGCACAGTAGGAGCAAAACTAGCAGCACACAGTCCACAGGCATTTATGGTTACAGCCATTCTAAAATATTTGTCTAGGAATTAATTATTTGTGCAAACAAGGTGAGCTTCAGAAAAAACACCACAACCCATGATTTTGGTGTATAAGGATGCTGGCATCATGTTTTGCTTTACTTGGTGCTGCCTTTGCAACATTTTTTTGTGTCTTCAGAACTTAATGCTATTTTCCAAGAAGGTACCTTGCCTGGAAAGCCTGAAGTCTCAGCAATGTTACGATGTGGGGCAGGGAGGAAGAAAACGAATAGTAAAATTTATGTCAAATGTTGAGCCCCCAAGAACAGAATGATAGTAGAAGGTTCAAATATGGATTTTCAGTGAAAATGAATTTTTGTTGAAATCTGACAGCAAATTTCAGGGTTGCTGGTGAAATGGGATGAAGAGGGCAGAAGACAGTGCAATACCGCAAGCTCTACTCCCTTAGGAAACTAAGCAAGCAGCATACTTCAAATTCTCCAGTAACCAATTTGTATGGGGAAAAAAATGGAAATCTCTTCTCTCAGGCATTCTTTGTAAAACACGCCAAAAACACTATACTGATGTATCAAAAGTGACAAAGACAATGTTCAGAAAGAAGGAAATTAAATGTGATACCACTGCAGGCAAAAGAATGGCAAAATGGAATTTTTCCAAAATTATAGCATGAATTTTCAGCTTTGTGTGATAAAATTACCTGTCTGCAATTAAGTGGCACTGTAAAGCCACTATTGCATATTGCATTTAAATAGCATTTTTTCTAAGACCAGATGGTTAAGTGGCATGCTTCACAAGTGCTACATTTTAGTGACCTGGAAAGGTTGTTACTTTCGATCTTCATTTTCATTTGCTTAAAAAATAATGATGAAAGAACAGGATGCTTGCGGCAGACTCAGGTTAATAGCTATAAATTCTGCCCTGGAGTATTGATTCTTTCAAGCCAGTTATTGATTCCTATAAGACAGCCTACACCTAATTATTTTTTATCTTACTGTAGAAAGCATGTATGAAATAACCACATGCATATAAGGCCAAATCCTGAAATTCGTGTTCAGCTTTCAGTTCTATATTTATTGAAGTAACGCTCCCACTGAAGTACAGCTAGAGAGCAATGGAAAGCTCTCTTCTGTCCCTTGAAGCTATCACACACACACCCACACACACACACTAGTTTATCCAGCAGTCTGGTGTCCAAGCCACTGTGCATATTGTGGAAGGTCCAGCAGAGCAGAGGCCTGAATTTCATTTAAACCACGCTACTCCCAGATAAGTGTCCTGATCCCTGGGCTACAGGTCAGTTAGTGGTGTGCTTATGTTAATCGTGCTGATTTTAACCTGGAATGTCATCTTGGACATGAGAAACTTTCCCAAGGAATGTTTTCATAACTGGTACATTCCTTACAAAAGCTTCATGTGTGAGAAATTCATGTTTTGTAACACAGGGGAAAAATATAACCCAATTCCCAAGCCATTCTGCAATTTGTGTTACAGAGATTGAGAACTGCTGACATTGGAATGTAGCTGTATAAAGAGTGAGAGTGGGATTCATTTGCTCAGACTGACATATCCACAAAGCAAACATTGAATTAGCCACCCTCCAGTCCCCTTATCATCACCAGAGAGAAAAAAGCACTTGTAAGGTGAGACTCATCCCATCCTATCATGCACAGCTGAAATAGATCAGAGAACTCAAATCCCAAATGTGCCGTTTTCACTCTATTACTTCAAGGGACCTTAGTGGTGACCAGCCGAGGTGTATATTTCTGCAGCAAGGTGGGGCGAATCCCCATCATAGGGCCCTTTCCTTCAAGGGATAATGTCATGGAGAAGGGCAGCCATACCTGTTGTCACACTCCAGATCCATGGCCAAGGCAGTGGCAGAAGCCAGGCTGCACCTACATTTCCCGAGCCACTGGGCTGTATGGCCACCCGGTCAGACTGCAGTTCCATCCAGGACTTTGCGTCAACGTTGATGGGTGTTTGGGGTTGATGAAAAAAACATTCACTTCATATGGAACAAAATTACTTCAGTGTCTATTGCTCCATGTATCAGGCAGTCTGGTTACTTGGAATGTCATACAGCTGACAGAGACCTCAGCTGGCTTGTGGACCCAGAAACCCTCATCAGGGAGTACTTAGCAACTGATGTACCATAAGATGCAACAGTTTCTTTTAAGATACTGATTTAATTAGAATTAAGTGACATTCAGCTCAACGAACATTTACATCTTGATCACCAAAAATAACACCCACATAATAATACAGCTGTTATTTCCATTCAGACGTGTTTCTCAAATGTGTCCATTTTTTATAATGAAGGTCTATCTTGGCAGCTGTGTTTCTTCTGTGATTAGTTCGGTCTGCTTCAAGCCCCATGAATTCACTTTACATTACCAGGACTAGCCTTCATCTCTCTTACCTGTGCTCAAGGAACCCCAGCACGTAACATTTGTCTGTCTCAAACTTCTGCCGCCTTTCCCAGCTCACTACGTCAGTCTTTCCAAGATGTTTCAACAGTAGGGGGGTTTTGAAATCCTTATTGAAACTTGACCCTGGCCTTACTCAGTGGATTTGAGCTGAATCAAAGGCAGAGAGTCAAATGAAAACCATAGTGCTTGACTATTATCTGTGAACAGAGGCCCCAGGAAAACTTCTGCTCAGGAGGGTTGGCTGGTGCCCAGCTGTTCACAGAATCATAGAATCATAGAATGTGTTGGGTTGGAAGGGACCTTTAAAGGTCACCTACTCCAACTCCCCTGCAGTAAGCAGGGACATCATCTGCTGTTGCATCCTTGCAGGAAGCTCAGCTCACACGTCCTGATCAGCACCGTGATACCCATATCTCTCTTGGCCCTACTACCGAACTGGTGGTTTTCCTGCCCTACATGTCTCTCAGACTGTCTGCAAAGGGGTGGAGGTTTCTTAAAATCTTCTTACATAGACAGCCAGGAAGAAACAGGTTGAAGGGAGCACTTTGGGATTCAGCCTTCTGTGAGTAATATCACGACATCCTTTGAACACGTACGCTGACTGAGGGACCATCCAAGTCACACATGGCTGCTCCCGAGCTTCAGTCTTCCCAGCAGCATAGCAACTCTCACTGTACCGAAACTAGCAATTCATGGATGCAAAGTGAATGTCAGTTTGGATTTACAGCTCTCTCTGAACTTCATTGGACTTGATTATTTACTTAAAAGGTTCCCATTTTTATTCTTTTCTGCAACATTGGCTTTGTCTTTCAGCCCCAGTGGAAATCATCTGGTCTCTTTTTGAATGAATTGACTCTGAGTGGCCAATTCATTACTGCACTATAGGGAAAAATTATCACAGAAACTCTCTGCCAAGCATCCTGATAGCCAGCTGATGCAGAAGAGTCAGCATCAGTGAAGCGATCATTCCTTGATATCTCTCAGATTGTGTGTATCAGTAAGATTATTTATTTGAATAAGTGCTGGCAGCACCTGTAACCTCTTCAGAGCACAATGCCACAAATTAGTTGACAAAGTTGTACAAATCAACATACCACATACCCTTTTTCTTGTTCTTTATTTATTTATTTATTTATTGGCAATATATTTTAAGATTTATATTATGAGTATAAGAGCATTTTTACAGGTGCATCTAAACCATTGTCCTGTTTGTTCTGCAGACTAATATCAAAAGCTTTAGGAAACCACAATAAGAAACAGGTGAGACATATTGTGCTTTTTCTTCTCATGTATCCCCCCAGCAACCTGTAACTTAGGGATGTCCTGAACTCATGACTACGTGTGTGTTTAAGCACACCTGGTGTAATCTTCTTTTAACTCATTTATAGCTTTTGCCTCCACATATGGTGGATAAGAAGCTCAACATGAGCAGGCAATGCACACTTGCAGCCCAGAAAGCCAACCGCATCCTGGGCTGCATCAAAAGAAGCGTGGCCAGCAGGTAAAGGGAGGTGATTCTGCCCCTCTACTCTGCTCTCCTGAGACACCACCTGGAGTACTGCGTCCAGCTTTGGAGTCCTCAGCACAAGAAGGACATGGACCTGTTGGAACAGATCCAGTTGAGGGCCATGAAGATGATCCGAGGGCTGGAACACCTCTGCTATGAGGACAGGCTGAGAGAGTTGGGGTTGTTCAGCCTGGAGAAGAGAAGGTTCCAAGGAGACCTTACAGCAGCCTTCCAGTGCCTAAAGGGTGCCTACAGGAAGGATGGGGAGGGACTCTTTATCAGGGACCATAATGATAGGACACAGGGCAACCCTTTCAAATTGAAAGAGGGTAGATTTAGATTGGATATTTGGAAGAAATTCTTTACTGTGAGGGGGGTGAGACACTGGAACAGGTTTCCCAGAGAAGCTGTGGATGCCCCATCCCTGGAAGTGTTCAAGACCAGGCTGGATGGGACTTTGAGCAACCTGGTCTAGTGGGAGGTGTCCCTGCCCATGGCAGGGGGTTGGAACTAGATGATCTTCAAGGTCCCTTCCAATCCGAACCATTCTGTGATCCCGCGATATCTGGTAACCATTTGTTTCACTACTTAATTATGCATTCAGTGAAAAAATACTCCTTTGCCTACAGCTGCCTGATGGTCTCATTGGGTACCTTTTAAAGTTTGTGTTATGAGACACAATAAATGAATGCTCTTTAATGACTTCCGTGTCCTAATATTTATTTTATGATCTACTTTCCTATACCCCCTCTGACGTTTCTTTTCTACCACAGCCTGTTTAATTTCTTCACAGGGAGACTGACTTGGGCTGTTTGGGGCTGTTGGAGTTTTCATTTCCCTTCTCTGCAGCTTCTTTTCTTTCTACTATACACTAAGAGTTAAGACGAAAATTGTATTCAGTATTCAAAATGTAGACACACCATGGATTTGTACACAGCATAATAAGGTCTTCTGGTTTGTTCTCTACTCCTTTCATAATCATTCTGAACATCCCATTTGGGTTTTTTTGACCACTGCCAAGAATGAACTATTCTTTACAAAGAACAAACAGGGACAATCTCTGTTCTGAATGATAATGGCTAATTTTGAGCTCATAACTGTGTAAATATAGGTAAAGTTCGTTTTCCTTATGTGTCCTACTTTGCATCCTATCAACACTGAATTTCATTTGCTACCCACTTTCTCGATAATGTAAAATCCTCTAAGAGTCTCTTTGTCAGACTTCCTTTTTTGTCTAATTTCTGATCTGCAGCAAACATCGCCACCTTACTATTCATTCTTCTTTCCATATCATTTATAGATACAAATCTCTTTTGTACTCCACCAGTAACCTTTCAATTTTAAAGAATGACTTTTTATTCTTAACCTTTGGTTCTCATTCTTGAATGCTATCAAGTCCTGTTTCTTTATTACTATTCCTTCTAGAGTTTTTTTTCTAAGACTTCTTCAACCACTCCACTTTCAGATAGCTCTTCTGATCCAAGAGAGAAATTTCTTTTCTACTCCTTTTGCAAGAAATTTAAAAGCTTAACATCTGTTCTTTTGATGTCATTTGTGATAATACATTATACATTGCATTGTTTGTCAATTAAATATTTTAATCTCTTTAATCACAACAGAATCTTTCCCTAGGAAGATAAACAAATTTACCAGAGCAATCAAAGGACAACACTTGCCTCAGTTTTATCAAATTCATACTTCATCCCAGAAGCTTAAGTGACTTGAGGAGGATGCCAGC
This sequence comes from Dromas ardeola, assembly GCA_013398915.1. Classification (NCBI taxonomy): domain Eukaryota; kingdom Metazoa; phylum Chordata; class Aves; order Charadriiformes; family Dromadidae; genus Dromas; species Dromas ardeola. The sequence continues at coordinate 69,685 of VYZM01021401.1, forward strand.
TCCCCAGATTTAACTAGATTGAAGCAGTTAAAGATCGGGTTCATTGATAGAGTTTAAAGTATATGAAGCTACTGTTCATTTTTCTCAGTGAAGGTTTTGTAACTGGGGTCCATATTGCTTTTGAGCATCAGATTGATGTGAAAACAAAAGTCGTGTGGGAGAATGATATGGGTTATTGACTGCGCTGCAGGGAATATGAAGGCAGAAAGGAGCGCATTAGTGTTTACATAGAGCTGAGCTAAACAAGGATGCCAAATGCTCCCCACTAAGAAGTATTTGAGCCATGACCTCTAACTAGCAATTTTCATTTTAGCCAACATACTCTTTTTCAGTTTAACACAGATCACTGCTAAGGGCAAGACTTATTTCTTTCCTGCTCATTTTACAAGTTGTTTAAATACCTGAAAAAAGTTGAGCTGCTGGAGAAGAGCATTGAGGGAAAAAATATCTAGCAAAAAGGTGTGTGAAGCAGCTGTTTTCTGTACTTTGAGGCTGAAAAGCAGAGTTACCTCTATGTGGGATTTTTCTCCTCCTGTAAAAGCCCTATAAAGTATCTTAAGGTTGCGCAGTTTATTGTCAAAGGTACAACACAACTGCCCAAGGGCAGACGTTAAGTACCAATCTTTCATGAAGAGATGTCAGGGACACTGGTTCAGGGAGAATGTCTGGAGCTTAAATGCACATTTTGGGAGAAGATGAGTTTACTTGCTCCATCTCTTTTCATGTTTTCTTATTGCTGGGAAGAACAGATATGCTTATTTTACCTAAAATTAGAAAAGGGAGAAAGCTTGAACGCTGTAACGGTGACTTCATGGGAGGGTCACAGTTCACATTACATGTAAACGAGAGGAACAGCACCAGAGGAATGTTTTTTGGAGTTGGTTTTTGCCTCCCCCCCAACTGGTTTGGAAGAAGACAACTATATTTCTAATAAAATATGACACAAGCTGCAGGGCCTGGGAAAAGGGGAAAGTGGGACTGGAAGTATGCCCAGGTTTGAAAGCAGTCTGCCACCTCAAACAGAAAGTGGGGAAGGAAGGCAGAAAGAGACATCACACCTGCTAGAGGAACTTGGTGTGGTTCTTTAAACACACTGTGAAGACCACAACTTTGGCAGATCATCTCTTCTGCCCCGGGATGTTTACAGAATCACAGAATC
>VYZM01021402.1:0-20544 GCA_013398915.1 Dromas ardeola
TGCTACAGCCTAGGGTGCCCCCATGTATCGCATTTGTATTGCATGTGTACTTGTTATCCCTAATATGGCTTGATTAATAATTGCGCTATTCATGTGGTTGTTGTTAGAAATGTTCTCATATTCTCAGGAAGTTACTCGTATAGTGAAAGATGAGTCTGAAGTGATAGCATTTTTTCTTTTCGCTAATTATGGAAGACAGGCTGAGGCTGTAGGACCAGTTTAAAAACCTAATACTTTTTTTGATGTGCTGTCCTTAAAAGCAAACAAACAAACAAAACCACCGAACTGCTTTATTTTGACCGAACTGCTTCATTGACTTCATGAATATGCTTAAGAAACAAAAAACTGCTGCATACATCTCAAGAGATTGTGTGGCTATGCAGATCTGTAGAAAATGGGCAACCTAGCAGAGCACTGAATATTACTTTACATAAGAACAATATTTTCTTGCTCTTTTCCCATTTCATGGTAGATCTTTTAATTGGAAAAAATAAGCTATTAAACAGAGATGGTTGTTTTGATTCAGATATTCCCAATATTTTATGCATGATTGCAAATGTATCATGAGTATCTTATTTCTCAATTAATATTCATCCATTAACTAAAATATTTGTCTACTTGGACATATTTTTTAAAATAGTAAACTAACTCTGGTTCTGTGCAGCTGCATTTCGATTTCTGGCGTGAAATACTGTTTGCAGAATAAACATGCTTTATCAGACTTACCCTGGTTTTACCTACTCCATTGATATTGGCCGTATCAGACTGTTAAAGTCAACGAAGTTTTACTGCACATGACTGGCTCTGCAGTCATCAGTGATGAGGACTAATGTTGTGTTCTTCATGGTTCCAGGATGTGAATAACATTCACTGATGTGTACAGCAGATAGATGGGAAAGCAGATCTTATTTTCAAAGAGTAAATCTGTGCAGAATGTAATTTTTTAAACCATGTTTGCTGGTTTTCACACTTAAGGAAGCTTCTCTTTACTTTTATTTTTTTCCAAAAATCTATAATACCAAAGCATAACAAATTGTTCAGTTAAGACCAAGACAGTTTATGAGGAAATCTATATGCAAGGAAGATATCAATACCTTCATATCTTTAATTTATGGTATGTTCAGCGGTAGTAATGTATATAACTCCTGGTCAGGGAATAGCAGCAGAGTCTTAACTTCTGTCATAAAGCCTTTTGTACTCAAAATACAGTGGGCCAGATGCTTGGGAATGGGGGCAGTATGTTGCATTAGACCTTTTATTTCATCTTTAAGAAAGAAGTAGAGTTTATGTCTTTATCGTATTTTTTTAAGCTATGAACTGATTTCCTCTTTTCATGATGTGTACAAGACACAGAGTACTGGTCCTTTCAAATGATCTCATGTTTTTGGTAACAAAGTGAAACTAAATGTGTCAGAGATGCAGCATGATGGTGCCACGGCATTGTGAAAACTATCAGAAAGTGAATTCAAACTAGAAAATATCAGGGAACTTCGGGTGGAAACTTTTTCGTCACTCTGGGCTTAATAGCGTTGGTATTAATCAGGGATGTCGGTGGTTCTGATCTGTGTTCTGTCTCCCACTCAGGGAGAAAAAGGGATTAAGATATGGGAAATCTGGATCCATGTGAGTGACCAAATGCTGATTGCTCCTCTTGGCTAGGTCTTTCCTTAACTTTATGCAAAACTTCTTGAAAAACATCTGTTTTGTCCTCATACAGAACAAAGTAAACTTCTCAGCCGTGAAACCTCTTCATTGCATCGGTATGTTTATTTTCTGACCTGCCCAGTCATTTGAGCCTTGTGATTACTTTCAGGCTCTCTCCAGGACAGCATCTCCTCTCCTGAGGGCATTGAAGCTGGACCATATTTTACTGTTTCTTGTATCTTTCTCTTTGAGCAGCGCAGGCCTGTGCCCTAGGATGTTTCTACAGCTCTTGGCAGCCTTTCCCCGCTCAGTTACTGGTACGGAGAAGTGCTCAGTAAACGAGACGTAATAGTCGGTTTATGTCTGGGGAAAAAAATGTTGAAATACCTACCCCCTTTACCATTACTCCCAGCTACAGTCTGTATAAAGTGTTCAGTCTGACAATCTCTTTTCATATCCCCTAGATAGCAGGCAGTAAAAGCCTCAAAAATGAGACCCTTTGCTATCAGAATTTTAGTCAACTAAACAAATGTAAATGAAAAAACTATTCCATAGCAGTTAGTTTTATCACACTAATGCAAATATCCTGGGTCACTGTGGGTGAATTGTAATGTCTTAACAGTAAAAGCTATGTGAAAATCCTAACCGGAGCAAAGCTCACTTCAACAAGGGTTTTCTTCTCGAGGCAAAACTCAGCCAAATGTTTTCAGGAGGATTTGCTCAGGTCTACAGCTCTTTCACCCTGCCTTGATGGAGCACACGGTGAGATTGATGCTGCCTACCTGTGCTCTGTATTTTTCAGTGATTAGTATCCATTAATTCTGCTAACTGGAAAGAAGAGCAATACCAGTTAACTTTTTACTGCAGGACAATCTCAAAATTAGGTTCTGGGAGACTTTTTGTTGGCTTCGGAAGCCATGGATTTGAACCAAACTTAGCAACCCTTCCTAAATATATATTCCACTTAGGCTCTAAAGTGTTTTGAACTACTTCTCAGTTTGTAAGAAAAGAAGTGTCTTTGAGATGTACTTTTTTGTATTTGACCAATTTCTAGCATGACAATGCATTTTTTTAACCACAGTTTTCCTATTCTGATCTTAACCTTTCCACCTTCCTCAAATTATAGCAAATGCTTTGCAAGACTGGAGAAGAATGGAGTGAAGGTTGTATTAGGAGTATCTCTCTTTTTTTCCTTTTTTTTTCTTTCTTTTTTCCTTGGAAACTTCTAACAACATTACCATTTTGTGGTCTAACTTGATTTAAGAGTGAGGTAGAGAGCAAATTTCCTAAGCGTCATCTTCTCACAGAATCCGAACCATGTCCATAGAAACCGCTCCACTAAACTACGCTTAGTGGAGTTTCTAAGAAACTAAGTTTCTTAGTTTCTCACCCAGTTTTTTACCCAGTGAACAAAAAAAAAAGAGAACCTGAAAAACAATCTTGAACATTGCTAGCTAACATTTCTCATAGCGATAAATACCAGATGTGGAGTAGGGAATTTCTCTTACCTTTGATGGTCCTTGCTGTAGACATGCAGATGTTTAACTCTGTGGCAGTCCATGTAATGCATCATTAAACAGTTCTGGGGTCTCACTGGATTTTTATGGTTTCATAAAGTATCTAATTAAGTCTCTGTTTGGTTGTTGTTTTTTTTTTTTTTTAAATGTAAATCTGCACCTCTCTGTACATATAAGAGAAAAACGGAAGACAAAAAAGTCTAGAGTTCAGAAACAACATGATTTGCTAGCAAAAAAAGCGGCAATTTAAAACTACAGGATGATAGTTTCATAAATGAATGTCATGGTAGGAACATCGTTATCTAAGGGCCTTCAAAATTTTATTTTCTTATTTCATTTTTATTGGTGAAGATAAAAATGAGATTAATATCTTCTACATAAAGGTGTTGTCAGTGCAGATCAGACTTGTCCTAGTAACGGTGTGTGTGACCGAGCAGAGAATACACGGTTAGCCTGAGTATAAGGATGAGTGTGCCAAAGATTCCGTATGTGTTACTTTTCAGAATCTATTTGCTTGCGTCTCATCTTCTTCGGCTGTCTTTTCTGACCCTCTGCTAGGGTCATCTTATTTGATGTCTGCTAGGGACATCTTATTTGATGTCTCTTGTAATCATTAATGAAAAGTCAGAAAGCACTTTGCTTACTGGATGAATGATTTAGAAGGTAAAAAGCTCCTATTTCCATGCTTAGGGTGTTTAAAATTACTGTGACCTGACTTTGTCACATAAGAGCAAGGGACAAGCAGAAAGAGCAACTTAAAAAAACAAACAAACAAACCCAAACCCCCACTGCTTTTTAAGAATTTGTGAACTCTTGTGTGTCAGATTTTACCACTCAGACTCTGGCATTTTTAGTATGCCAAGTGTACGTACAGTGGAAAGGTGAAGGCAGCCCACGTTCCTAACTAGGTGTTCCTTTCCATTCTGAATCATATTGAGAACAAACGTGGGGGTTTTTTTCTATCCTTGTGGGAATGTTCTTACAGCTGTTTGGAGACCCAGGCGAAAGTCTGAAGCTGTGGCTCCAGCGTGCCTACCCCGCCACAGCGATAGCCCCTAAACAAAATAAAGAAGGCACTCCACGGTATTTTTTCCCATAAACTGAAATAATTGTGACTTCCCTGATGGTTCTCAAGGGTTCCAAAGCCCTATTACAATCTGGTGGTTAAAAAGAAATATGCTTTATAGAATTCCACTAAGAAAGGTCTGCTGTTGTAAAAGTGTAATCCTGGGTTGTTACACACATAATACGGTACTGGGAATTTTGTATGTAATTGATCATATGCAATTGATGGAATATTGTGCTGCTACTCCGTGCAGCTAGGGGCAGCTAGTGTTCCTTCAAAAAGCTTTGTCCCAGTAAAGTAGGTGATTTTAACAGGATCGGCTGGATGAGGCATTGTTAAGAGATTAGGAGAGGGGAAAAAAAAAAAAAGAAAGAAGGAAGAAGCCTCTAGGAAAACAATTGCCAGTTGTTAAATAAAAGAATTATAGTAACAATGTTATCCATAAACTTGGTGTCTGCCTAATTATTCATAATGTTACACTCAAAGAGCAAAATGGAAGGGGAGGTAAAGCAGACTATTACAATAAATATGGGGAGTTTGAAGGAATTGTTCTGTTTCCATCTTTGCTGTAGACTTTTCCCTGTATTGAAGTCTTGATACTGCTCCACGGAGCCATGGAGTCCAGTTCTATAAATCAGGCTGATAGTTTTCTACCTGAAAATGAATGTACAAGGCTTTCACGGATGTTCATTAAAAAATAAAAACAGATCTTAAAGTAGGAGAGTCATATCTGTTTATTGCTTTATGCCACCACAAAATAAATGGATTAATAATGTAAACAATAAAAGACTGGATAGGAAGTTTTGTTCTGGAGAAGTGTTAGAAATAATAAGAAAATTCAATCTTTCTTCAGCAATCAGCTCTGAAAGCAGCCTGTTGTGCTCGAGTTTTACAAGGTGCTTAGAACCTGATGTGATGTTGGATGTGCTACAATATCCACAGCCTTAGGGCTGAGCTGAAGAACAAATGTCAACTGTGATTACAGTTTTCTTGCTTTTGACAATTTGTACCAAATTTAACCTCTCTCCCGAAGTGTACTTCTGCATTTGCTTTTTACGTTTACCCAAAATGGACACAGTATAAGTTTACAGTTGACTTTTATGAATGTTAGTTATGTCTTCCATGCTATCTCAATCGTAGCCCAATCCATTTTTGTGAGAAAAACCTAGATAAATGATACTCTAGGAGCAGGGAGATCACATCTAGAACTGAATCCCACTGAAATGTCAAATGTAACTTATTTTTGCCAAAACTTAGTCCTAGAATTTGATCACGGTTCTAAATGGATTAAACTTTTTAACCTATTCAATTTCCTATATATTTCTCTATGCTAAGGGGCAGTTACTAAAGATGGTGTTAAAATGCTAATGTGAATCTGACATAAGATTATTATGTTTTTAAACTTCTCACCATTCTGCTGGTGTTTTACAGTCAATATTACTGCAGCTGCCTCTTCTCATTGTGTGCAAGTCTTAAAGGAAAACACGGTTCTGAGGGAATTCACCCTTGGGACACAGTCTACTAAATCAGAACCTGGAGAAATCAGAAATGGAGAGTGAAAATGCAAAAGGAAACCAGTGTAGGTGAAGACTGGATAATTGCAGACTACATGAGGAAGCAAGTACTTGCAGACTTGGTTACTGACCATGTCACAAAAAGATAAAATGCAACTTGATGGCCCAATTTCCAGAAAAAGCAGCTCTTTACTGGGTGCACACAGTTGCATATGCTTAACCAGTTATACAGCCAGACACGTGGTTGCACGTGGACATTGAGATACTTACCCTAATACCTAAGAGGCATTCATCATCATGGCAGAGGTCTACAGTGCGATTTCAGGGAAATGAAATGGAAAAATTGCTTGATCAGGACGTATTACATTTGAATTTATTTTTTTTAAATTGGCCTTGACCAGCAAATTATGACAATAGCACTTTTGCCTTTTTCTTGCTTATCTTAATTCTAGAAATAAGAGGTATCTGCATATATACAATTGTATCCCGGATGTTTTACGTTCCTTCCTTGCTTCTTTTTCCCCTTCTGTGTACAGGCTGTATGTAAGGAAAATTGTAGTGCAATGAGCATGTCTATTGCGATAAAGACAGTCTTTAGTGATGGCGTTGAGAACAAACGTGGTAAACGTTTGTCTTTCCATCTGAATGAACTTCTTTTGCAGTTGTTAAAGTTGTAATTTAGTGTAGTCTTTGCTTTTTGGGGTGTTGTGGTTTTTTTTGTTTTCTTTTTCGTACCTTCTGGGAGCTATTGATGTAAGTGGAAGATAAAGTTGTTAAAACTAGTGTAGTATATAACTCCAGAAATCAGGGGAGTAACTAGTTTTAACACCATAAAATGATTACAGTTAATTCTACGTGCTAGTTACTTTCTTTTCAAAGTTTGTGCTTGATGTTGGATCTGGGTAAGAGCAAGACAAGTCTTGAGTTACGGTCCACTTACTGAGGCTAGAACGTGGTAAACAAACATTATGCTACTGCAAATATTTGGGCTAAACTATGGGCTTGCATTTGGAGTTCCTGCCAGCTGAACTGACTGACTGAGTGTGTTTTAAGCAAGTTACTGCCTCTCCACTGCAGCTTTACCTTTGCATTGAAATAAAGCTGGCTGTTGACATGGCCTGGTGATGGTGTTCACAGACTGGTTTGGGGATGGGGTTATCAGGTGGTCAGAAGTCTGCGCCGCAGAAGGACCATTCGCAGCAAGGAGCAATGGTAGCATCAGTAGCTTACTCAAAGCAGGTCGATGGTGGGGCCCTGGCAGCTCTAAATTTTTCTATCAACACTAGTCCTAACCATTGCTGAGCCACACACAAGGAACCCAACAGTCATTACCCCTGTGGTAAATTTTCCCACAGTGGAGTTACCTTGAGAAATTTTTAATTTTGGCAATGTCTGGGGCTTCTCTGATGCTCAGAATGAGGTGAGGGCAACCAAAGGGAAGCGCAGGCTGCACCAAGAGCTTGGCTGTGTTTGGGCAGTGGCTGACAGAGCTTATGGTGGAGAGGAAGCTTTGAGTCTCGGCAGTAGTGGGACTGAACAGAGACTGTCAAATAATTAATGTAATATCATTCTTTCTAAACTAGTCAGTTTTTGAGAGAGAATAACAAAGGGGAACAGGGGAGTCAAACACAGTTTCAGTTCTAGAGAAACAGTGTTGGCTTTATCTCCCGTTCCATCATAACTATGTTGAATTTTGTTGGTTTTGTCTTAAGTCAGGTTTATAAAATATTCATTCTAGATACTGTATGGAAAATGGGTAGGAAGGGCTTTTGGTAGAGAAGTGTGCATGCTCAGATGTCTGTTTCTGATGTACACTTTCTTTCCCATTCTTGGGTTTTCTGTAGTTGTGATTTTGTAATATTCTGAATATAATGTTCGTGGTTCAGATGGGATTTCCCCCCCTTTTTTTTCCCCCCTCTTTTATGCTGTGGCCATGTGATCTCAGCTGGAGCCTGAGATGTGGATGTGACTGACAGCATCCCTTAAGCAAGGGACAGTGAGTGAGAAAGAACTGATGACCTTCACATTATTGTCTGATAATTAAAGCTGTGATCTAATTGACCTTCACTGCCATCACATGGTTCTTCTGAGAAAACCATTTCTTAGTGGAGTTCCCTTGCTTAATCAAAATTGCAAGGATAGTGGATAATTCTGGACTAGAACTTACCTGAATGCTTTTAAAACTCCTTTGCTGTAGTATTGCTATATGACATCATTTTCATTACCTCTAGTGTTACTATTTTTATGTATTTGTCATCCTAAATTTACACTGGAATTACATATTCATTTTGGAAATGCAAAGCCCTCCGAAATTTGTTATGCTTAGGGAGAGAGGTTTTAATGCCTAAAATAAGATGGAGGCAGGTAGAATTTAGGACACACGGTGTTCAAGAACAGCTGATCTTATTAATGTGATTGTACTGAATCTTCTGTTGCTTTACCTCTTCTCTTAGAGCTGACAGGATTCGAAATGATGGTTTCCTTGATGCTTTCCTTACTGAGTCCACTCGTGTCTTCCTCCCCTATTTTCAGTGTTTTCTCAAGGATTTAAAAGAGGCGGATAAGGGATTCATCTTTAATGACACCCTTTATTCAGAAGGCAGCACTCTATTTTCTAACTTAGGATGCCTTGCAAGAATCCTCCTTAGCTAAATTCTGAGGTGCCAGCTTTAGATTTAGTGTCAGTAGTCAGGAAAATAATTCAGAGTAAATCAACACCGTGATACTCAGCTTGGAAGAATTCAACACTGTGGATTCCAAAACAGAAGGAGGAGAGTTTCAGGGTATCTGGTGTTTAGGGAGGAGTGCAAGAAGGAAGAGGAAATGGAGAAAAAGGATGTAAAAATGACAATTGCACATTTTCAAGTGATAGAAATAGCATTTCTTAATTGTAGGAAAACAAACAGGAGAGCACGAAGAGCGCGACATCTTCCTATGACTAAGCTGTTCCTAAGCATCTTCTTTCCTGTACTAAAATGTAGTCTCAGCTAGGCAAAGGCTGTGCCTTATTTTGATTTTATAAATCACTACATTCGATTATGTAACAGCAAAAAATACAGAAAATACCCCTGAAGAGTGCTGATGTTGTTACTTTTAGTGCTTTAAAGTCTAAAGAGAGGTTCATTGCATTTTGTCCTGCATATAAACACAGAATGGTTTGGGTTGGAAGAGACATTAAAGCCCACCCAGTGCCACCTCCTGCCCTGGGCACCTCCCACCAGCCCAGGTTGCTCCAAGCCCCCTCCGACCTGGCCTTGAACCCCTCCAGGGATGGGGCAGCCACAGCTTCTCTGGGCAACCTCAGCGCCCTGGCGGGAAATAATTTCTTCCTCAGATCTAATTTAAATTTCCCCTCTTCCAGTTTAAAACTGTTACCCTGTGTCCTCTTGCTCCACTCCCCGATAAAGAGTCCTGCCCCATCAAAGTGTATGTAATGATTATCATCACTTAATGGTATCTTTCTACCTCGCTGCTAAAGATAGGAAGAACAGAACAGTTTAGGTAGCTGCGTATGAACCGTATAAAGTAAAATGAATGCTGTAGAATGAAGATTTCAATCATACATTCGAACTCTGAAGGAGGTTGATCCTACAGCCTTTTTTCAGCCCAGTAATGCCAGAAGGACCTGAAGGATACTAATCATTATGACCGGCATTGAGCAGAGCTTTTAAACACATGCTTTGTTTTAATACTGGTATTTTACTTTCATAGTGTTTTAGGGATTGCTGTTAGTACAGAAAATAAAAGTGCAAGCACAAAGTACAGCCTGAACCTGTCCCCTATGGAGAAGGTGGGGCTGAAGGAGCTTCGTTGACTTTGTTGTACTGCCTGAGTAGATCGGCTGCCTCCAGGTGAGCGCGGCAGCCCAGGCTGTGCTATTCATCGCGATGCCTCTCTTGTAGACTGATGTGAATACGCTGATATAACAGGTTTAGTGCTAACATTTCGGCTAATGGGCTCTGCACAGCTGGATCTTCTCTTGGACTAAACCTTGTGGGACCTAGTTTCTGATGATGAAGGTACAAAAGCATGAAAAAAGAAATAGTTGCAGGCAAAAATATACCTTGTAAGAACGATGCAATGCCAACCACTTAAATACAGTTCCAGATATTTCAGTGATTGCATCCTGACTTGCAAGAATGAAGTTCTACTCTATTTATTCTACTAAGGAAAAAAAGTAAACTTCCCTATGAGATAGACTGATTGGATCCCGTATCTGATGTATTTTATTTGGCCATCCCCACGTTTTTGATAAGCTGGACCAATTTTAAACTTGTGTGACATTCTTATATATTCAGATGCTTGTGACGTGTCCTTAGTGACTTGACAGTATATATCTGTTTGAAACTAAAAGTAGTTTTTAAAAGGAAGCATTTAACCATTGTTTACATATTGTTAGAACTAGATGAAGTGTTGGGTATCTGCCACAATGGGAAATTTTAAAATATGTTAGATAGCTAATGTATTTATGCCATTGAAATTTTTCTCTAAATAAATCTTAGTTCTTGTGGCTGCAGCATGTGACTAATGTTTCTTTGCTTCTTGCCTCTGTCGGGGAGATCTGCTGTAATCAAAAAATTTAAAAAAAAGAAAAGAAAAAATAAAAACCCTCTTAAAGGATTTTAAAAATCTGAACACGAGAGGAACGTGCTGTTTTCCTCTAATTTTTATCGTTAACAAAGGTCTAACTTGTGGAGAAAACTTCTAGCTTTAGAAGCTTAATTTTATATCTGTATTCTAGAAAACCATTATGATTGTCTTGTCTTCCGTCTCTCCTTAGCGGTATTAAGGCATTTCTAAAGGACTACATTTGCCTGTTGAGTCTATTCAAGACCTGCTGGTTTGCTGTGGAGGCCAGAGCAATACTGAAAGTATTCTTTTAGGACTGGGAGTATAATGCACAACTGCCAGTGTAGTAGCAACTCGCACAAGGAGAACAGGACAAATCTGAATAGTGCCAGGAACGGTGTCTACATCTTTCTGCCACGGCCTTTTCCTTATGAAATGGTGAGACCTGGCAGCAGAAGGTAAGTGATAATTCACCAGCATTCGTCGCTAGAGGCCATAACACGCTCTTGTGTTCCTGATTCTAGCATTTTGAGTTTCATTGCAACTTTAGTGCCTATCTGTAGGGACAAAGAGTGATTTGCATGGGTGTAGTGGTGCACATGAGCCGACTTCCCTACATCATCTCCTGCAAATGGGGTTCCTCTTTTAGCAGTCATATTTTCTTATAAGACTGCCAATAAAAAGTCAAATTACTGCTAATCCCAGAAGTTTTAATAAATAAGAAGTTATTTATACTTTCATGCTGAGAGTCAGCTTTCTTAGTGATATAAATCAGATGGTGTTTCTTAGCTGAGAATGTGTGTCCTTATGTGACAAAATCATTGACTCAAATCCACCCTTAAAAGAATGGTGTTCCCATGGCAGTCAAGTGGGGCAGGAAGCCCATGTGTTGATATGTACTTTGACATCAGGTTTGAAATGTTGCTGTGCTCTGTTGTACAGCTATCAAAAAGAAACTTCTCTGACATTTCGTGCTTGTAGGAATGGTTTTAAAAACAAACCAAGCCATGGCCTGCAGATCTGGGAGGACGGTGAGGGAAAGGGAAGAAATATTTTAAGGCTGAGCGTCTAAAATTAGGTGCCTAATTTACCAAAAGTGAAAATTTGTAGTGTGATTGACTTGCTTTCTGGAGTTACTGCGTACCCATCTGAGCGTACTCGGCAACCCCATTTTGGTGCTGGAATTGACTCTCTGCCTGGCTTTAGAAATACAGATGTCTTTACATTGGTTTGGTTGGAGGAATAATGCTGTGTTTGCCGAGAGTGTTTCAGCTAACAGACAAGAACTGTTCATTTCATGCCAAACCTGGCTCCTGTAAGCTGAAAAAAACGTACTGCTTTGTATCTATAGTGGCAGTCCATAATGAGATCTGGGCTTTTGTTAGTGATGCCAATACGTTATTGAGACTTGGGGTCTGAGGGAGCCCAAGGAGAGCTGAAGGTACCTCTTTTCAAAGCAGTACTACTCTGGTATAGCAGAAGAGAGGCAAGTTAGACGGGGAAATTCCTTCCTGTTGTCTTATATGTTAGTATATGAGCAGGAACACCACCCAGTCCTAGGAAGGAAAGCTATTTCAGACAGCCAGTTGCTTCAGTATCCTTGGCCCTTCTGTAGTCAATCTCTTATGCTTGTGGTAAAAAGGTTATCCTCACAACAATCCTTTAACAGAAGTTATTTACTGGGGAGGAGAGAGGTCAGAAAATAACCTCATTATTCCACAGGGACTTTATAAAGCATTTATTATAATTATTGTCTTAACAACCTAGAAGGTCATGACCATTTTGGGTAAAACGAACAACCCGTTATCCAAAGGGACCCGACAGTAATAGCACAGAGACTGGAATACAGATTTCTTGTCCAATCAGGCCAAAGGCTACCCCAGGAAAGCTGGATCCAAGCATGACCCTTAGTGGTAAAAAAAACCAAACCAATCCCAAAAGAATTTATTCTTCTTTTAAAATGGTAAAGCTACCATCTGAGGTAAGCTGTTTCAGTGTTTATTCATTTTCACTGTTTGTTGGGAAAGTTTTCACTTTTTGCAGCCTAACTCAGTTTAACTCCAGCTTGCAATTACTAGTTTTTGTATCCTTGTCAGCAAATGCTAAATACGGCATCTACCCCAAGTAATAGGTCTTTTTCTCCACATAATTCTATATGAAGTGATAGTCACCTTACAGCCTTCTCTTGGACAGGGGAAAATGGACCTGAGTTAAAAGAGCTTTTCTTGGGAGGCTTTCCACTGTGTGCTAAAAACTATGGCTTATGGGCCCATATTTCCGTTATCTGGGACAAACATTTATTTGCCTAATGTTTAGCTATCCAACTTTGCAAATGCTGATATCAAACCCGTCCTCTTTTGTGCATTTGGTATAATTTCTACAAAGGATTTTCCCCTTCCTTGAGCATGATATAATTTGGGGTATTTTACATTTGTAAGGACTAAACCAAATTCTCCACATCATTATCTGCATTAATGAGAATGATCTGCTATGCTTTGAAAGTACTTAATCTCTAAAAAAATCTTGAAAGCAATTCAAGACTTTAACTCAGTGTCCTTATTAGTTATTTTTCATGATCTTTTCAGTGTGGTAGTTGTGCTCTGTATATATGGATGTTAGAAAAATTTGAGATGTTTGGTTAAAAGAGGCACTGGAAAACATTTCAGTTATTTAATGAGACCACACAGAAGAGATCTTAACAATCTAGCTATTTAATCTGTAGTGTGAGGTCCTAGTTGGGAGTAACTGGTGACAGAAGAACCTGCATTACTGCGATTGCAACTTGCAGTCTTTATTTGGAAACTACGGTTAATGTTCTAAAAGCATGATATTAAAATACCGTTATCCTGCTTCTCTTAACAGCCTGAAATTTGTACTTTCAAATATAATGACTGAGACAAACTCAGCATTAGAAGCGTGCAGTCAACCTAAAATGTGCTCAAAACTCAAGTCAAGCCATGCCAGAGATGATATCTGCTCCTGTTTTTACTATGTAGTACAGCACGTTGTTTTCTCTTTCCTCCATTCTTGTGAGAAAGGAGACAGTGACTAATGTCCAGCGTCTGTAAGGAACAAGATACCTGGTTAAATCTAAGCAGATGAATAGTCTCACTGAAATCAGTGGGACTACTTGAGGGCTGAAAAGAAATCGAGTTTAGTTCTAAGCGATTTACTTTTTTTTTTCTATTAAATACATTGTCTATTTCTTGATATTTCTTATGCTTAAATCAGAGTAATTTTCCTTAGATAAGTGTCTCAGCAATCACTAGAGGGAAACTAAATAAAATTTGGAATGAAATTTTATAACAACATCTTATTATGGGATATTTCAAATGTTCCTGGTGAGATTTTGGAACCTCATTTGCATGAACTTCGAAATTATTAAAGCTGTAATTGCTTCACAGGTCTAGATTTATATGCCCAGTACATCAAGATGCTTTTGATAATGTGCCTTAACTGTTGGAAAGAGCTTCAGATGGTGAGTTGTGTGCATATCATTGGGCTATTTCTAGGATCTTTACTTGAAAGGAAAAGTATGAGCCTTTTGATAATAGGAGGTGTTTTGGTCTCCTTACTAGGCCATATATTCAAGAGATTGTCTTAAATAAAGATGTAGACTTGCAGAAGTAATTGGCAATGATGTCTGCTAATAACTCCTAAGACGTCATTCTTGCTGCTGTGAATGTGCCACCTGTGCTGCCGTGAATAGAGTTCAGTGTTTTTCCTAATTTCTTTGCTTTTTTTTCTGTCTAACATCTTGTTCTAAATATCAGTGCAGGAGTCAACCTTAGTAATATTCTTAGATTTGTTTCTTTACCTTGGCAGGAGATTCTTTAGTGCTTTATTGAGTGTAATAGTGCTACAGAGCCTGGCACTGATGTGCTTATCATCATGGTGTGCCTCTAAATGGTCATTAGTTTACAACAGTTTCTGTATTATCTATTGGATGTTTAACTTCAAGCTCGAGTTGGAAGTAGGAAGTTCTGTCTTCAACGGAAGAACGGAATCAGCCACCAAACTGCCACTTACAAAAGTAAACTCAGAGATTTTCTTAGAATGGCTGAGTTACGTGAGGTCATATTTATTTTCATAATTTTTATTTCTGACGTGTGATTGTGAGATCTGCTTGTGTAACGAGACATTTATTCTCAGGCTGCCTTCCTTTTTATTGAGCAAGTAGAACAAAGCTTGGCTGCCTCACAAAGAAACAAAGCAGCCACTAGGGCCTTAATGAAATAGAGACATGCCCACCAAAAGAAAAAAAAAAAAAAAAAGACCTTTTGCCTGTCTAGGCTATTAAATTCAGGAAAACAGTGCATAAATAATCTTCTGCCACTACTGTCTGCCTTTTGGCAGGTTAACAAGAGTGGGTATGAAGTTATCAGCAAGCCCATTTTAAGCAAGGAGGGAGCCTCGGCTTGAGAGTGAGTTTCTGTTCCTGGGTGCGGGAACGGCAGCTGAAGGGCAGTTCCACAGGCCTGGCTTTTGGGTATCTCTGTGCTGATGGTCAACACACTGGGAGAAAATTCTCTTTGGACTTTATGTTCGCTTCTACCTAAACTTCCAAGGATAATGTGAAATGTAGTAATTCGTACTACATGGAGTACGAGGATAGATAAAGGAGTAATTTGCCATTTGTAGCAGATTAAATTGGGCTTTTAGTTCAATCAAAACAGCTTGCAGCCGAATGTTATAATCGGATTACCTGACATTGGGAGAAAAATTGAAGCTCGCCAAAAGGCCTCCTCAGGTTGATTTCATGAAATAGAATTTTCAGTTTCTCCTAGTCGCTGAATGGTTTCAGGTTTACAAAAAACACACCCCACACACACATGGCTACCTCAAAGCTGTATGTTGAAACTTAATGAAACCATTAGTATATTGCAATAGAATGATGGTGCTGCTGTTCCATTAAAATCATTAAGGCAATTGGTCAACATGCAGTTAGAGTGGGGAAGGATACTTTTGACACTTATATCTTGAAAACTTAATAAAATGTTCTTGTAGAGTTATTTAGCTGAGAGTGTCTGGCAGCACAGTCATATATTTAAAAATGCTGTATTTTGATTTTTGCTTTTTTTTGCAAAAAATAGAAAGAATTTCTGTCCACTCATGCTTGCAGATTTCTTATTTTACAATTTTGACCTTGGCTATTGAATGTCTACCTCTTTGCTTTCTCTCTTGGTTTTATAACATTGTGGTTTCTTAGTTAATCTCTGAATCCTGTTTCTTCTGCTGCCACATTTCCATGGCCCATTCATGCCAACTGGCTTGAAAAGTTATCAAAACTCTTTTATTGGCTATCTTTAATAGCAGGAATCATGCCTGTCCATTTCCTGTGTGACTATGTAATTTTATAAAAAAATATTGATTCTGAACTCTTGCTCCTTTCACAGCAAGCTGACAGTTTGCAAGTGACAGATCTGCTGAATGGCTTTGCAAATAGAAAAAGAATTTCAAGTAACTGAATAATTGCTTCAGAGCACCTTTCGTGTCAATGGGAGTCTTTTCATAGAGTGCTGTAATCTTTGGATCCAGCCTATGTAGCCCATTAAATGCATTTTAAAACATTGTAAGGGCATAATTAAGTCTTGCAGTATCCCTGTATTCCTTGACAATATCTCCCTTTTAAGTTGTAACATCCTATTATCTGAAGTAGGTTCAAGTACTAGATGATCTTGACGTGCTATTCAAAATGGGTTTTGTCCTGTGGGAACAGTGGGCCAATCATGTCAAAACCCTTTATTATTAGCAGTTACAATTGCTTTCTAAAACTGTCTCAGATGCAGTCATCTAAAAGATGAATCTGGCATCTTAAAAGGAGTCTCCCTGTTGACCGACCTTTTGTATCTCTCCCAAACAAGAATTCCTGGGATTACAGGGGAAGGAGTGAGTGTTCAGGAGGAAACTACAGCAGTTTTTTCTGCTTTTACAGAAGGAAACTGCTACAGTTTTTTCTGTTTTACTTTGATGTCATATATGCTGTAGTCAACGTTACTTACTGTGCTATGGCTGTCCTGCAGTTCCAGAGGTGACAAAACCAGAGGGATACTGTTGTGAAACGAGTTTGGATTGAGTCGAGCTCTACAGAGCAGGACAGGGTAGGAGAGGATGGTGCGGTAGCTCGCTTTGGTGATGGCATCGCTTTGGTGATGGCATCGCTTTGGTGATGGCGGCATTGCGTTGGCTGAAAATGGCGAACTCTTCTTTTGAGGGTTTTGTGCTGCAACAGGGTAAGAAAACCCCTTTAGGATTAGAAAATGCAAATATTTGTGCAAAGACTGAAAGTTCTTTGAGCCTAACATGGTTAGATCGCCTTTTAAATAAGGCTAAAGTCTGGTGGTTTTTTTTCTTATCCAGCTGAGTAGGATCTTTTACAGTACACCAAGCAACTGTTTGGGGGTTGTCCTTTGTTTATGGGAACTTTTCCCTAGTCTTACAAAATATGTTCTTAGGGCCACAGGGGAATCCTCCTCTTTCTTACTGAGGTAATCCAAGTAATTTCTGCTAGGCTCTGTGGAGTTCCTCTGAATTTTTCAAGAACACAGAGGAAAACAAAACCTAGTTAGTCAAAGTGAGTTAAAGTCAAAACAAAACTGCAAAGCTGGTGTCGCTCACCGGGTTTTCAAGGTAGCACCAGTGCGAGTGGCTGCGGAGGGATTGTAAAGAGGATGTTATAAAACAGTTAAAATAAACATGGTATTTTAAAATAAGCAAGTATAGAGATGTCAAGTTCTTGATGTGGCTAATGATTTGAAGAGGTTTGAAGGTAAGAGTGTGGTGTTTGACATGAATAGAAACAGCAATTATTTACCAAAATTAAAAGAAATAAAACAACAAAAAACACCAGTTGCGAATCAGCAGTCATATGTCTCACCAGTTCCAAGGAGCTGCTAATGAATTATTAAACTGAACTGTGGCCCTGAAAATAGATTTTTTTAAAAAAAGAGTGGGGAAAATGATACCTCTTGAACGATCTGAAATAAATGTGACAGTCATCAACTTTGAAAACGTTGTGAGGCTATTAGGAAGATACTATCCGATTCATACATTTCTACATCAATTACATGGTTTAAAGTAAATGTAAAGAGGTTCCTAATTAGCTCTTTGTACAACTGTCAGGCTGCTTTTTACTTTATTTATTATTATGCTTGTGGTCTGTGATAGAACACCAGTGATTACAGATAGAGACTTAAGAATGAAGGAAATAATTTGAAATGTGCTGAATGACTTGAAAGCAGTTAGGTATGTGCTAAATGGCATTTATCTTGGGACTAGGACTGGGTAAAGGACGCATGCTGAAAGTGTTTTTCTAAATGTGTAGGTTATTTTGTGGTTTTGTTTTTTGGGTTTTTTTTGTTGTTTCTTTTTTCTGTAAAACACTCGGGAAAGTTTTATTAATCTGGAGAATTAAATAATAAGGTTAAATATCACTTCTTTTAGGAAACTCAGTATGACACTTTGGGCGTGCATATCTCTGAAAACCAAAACACACACACACCCTCACTCACACTGCGTATGCTGTCTCTTTTGCCTGTATGAAGTGTCTGAAATAATATTGCTGTACACAAATATGTCACTTTCCATCCGTATAGGTTTAATCTGAATTTATTTTCTGTAACCTTGAAATAATAAGATAAAACATATCCCAGTGCAAGCTTTGAGTAAGAAAAAAATAACAAAGAGTTTCTTGAGAAGACTGTAGTTGCACCATCAACAGGAACAAAATTACCAGGGTGGTTCCAAAGAGAAAAGAACGTCTTATTCCCCCAGGGGGACAGCTGGAAATCAAAGAGGATCCTTATCTTCACATAAAAGTCTCTGCCAGAGCACAGGCAGGCGAGAAAGTGAGGACCACCTGAGGCAGAGAGAATAATTACACGGGTATCAAGTTATGCTGCTTCTCCGCTAAAATGATGGAAGTTACTTGAGTTCATGGGGATAGGAAGCGTGAGAAAACTCTGCAAGCTGTCCCGGTAACTCTTTGCTTAATGAGTAAATAAAACCACTATGTTTTTGGAGAGGCTTGGGTTACTGTGCACATGTGCTGTAATTCTTACCTGAATGCGTGCCTACGATGTGTCAGCACCGGTTGGAATTGCCTGGCATGTGGAATTTAATAAAAGAGATAATTGTAATCCCATGGCTCCTCTGCCAGGAGAAGCACTGAATAGTTCTTAAAAAAGCAAAGCACAGAATCCCACGCTTGTCACAGACGGGAGTACAAACGCACCACTTTCCCTGTAACTATGGTGTCCTTTGAACTCAAGTAACACGATGCTCGCAATGAGTTTGTTTGTTCGTTCTAAATCCGTTAGGGAAGCCGCAGAGAATATTAGTACACCAGGACTTAGCTCTAAAATGAATTGAATGGAACAAAAATTTCTGGCTAATATTTAGCTAGCCTGGGTTCAGTCTCCTCTCACAAAGCAATATAGTGATGAACATTTCAGCTGAGGTGATAACATTTAAATTTCTCCAAGTTTTCCAATGTTATGACTAGAGAAATTGTTTTATCTTTCTGGGGAAAAAAAATATCCACTGTCAGTTAAAAAGCCACCTCCTTCTTCCACCAGGGATAAAAGCCTGCACTGAGAGAGCAAGGAAGGCCAGGCCTTGTCCTGTGCGTTCTCTTTCCAGTGTGTACTTTTGCATTCGCTCTCAGTAAATCTAAATTATTATTTTTCTTTTTAGATGAAAACCAGTCGTATTTTAGGAAAATACAAAACTTTAAATACCATTGAAAGTATTTTATTTTTAAGATTGTAACTGAAGTTGTCAGACGAACTGATGAGTTTACAATGCCTTTGACTTCATTAGGCTTTCTCAAGAGCGTGGCTTGTAACAGCTCGTTATGCACTGAGCTGCTTGCGCTGCCCATTTGTCGGTGGGATGCAGATGCCCAGCTGTGCAGAGTCTATAGGATTGAGGACTAAGGATGCTGTGTTTTCTACCTACTAGTTCTGCATTTCCAGATATCCAGGTTTCAGATGTATCTAGTACTTAAATTAGTGTGTGGTACTCATAACATTTGCTTTATTACCCTTATTACTGTATAAATCTATATGACAACACTTCAGTTTTCTATAAATAGCTATGTCCCGTGGTTAAAACAGCAGATACAATGCCTTAACTGGGATTTTTGTTCTCCTTAAAAAAAACGTGAAAGATGAATAACTGATTTCAGGTTCCATCTAGTTGCTTATATTTGCTCTGTAAATAAAAATAATCCCTTCCTTTAAAATACTCTTTCCTCAACTGTGGTCTTTCGTTTTATTTTTATTTGTTCCATGCTGTATAAGCTTTAATTTCCTGGGAAAGACATTTCTGTTTTGCTGTGTTCTTCAGTGAGTTCTCAGATGATCCATGAGATAGAACAAGGAAAAGGGTGAGAGTCATGTTTCTTCTTTAAAAAAGTAAATTAGGGACGGAAAAAATACAGACATATGTACAAGGATATGTGAAAGATGTGGTACGTGAGAAATGTGCATAACTCATTAGGAAATGTTACAACAGAAAGGATATACAGATACGGCTTTTAGTTGCACCGACAGCTCTGCAGGTAAACTTGGATTAAATTTCCTTGTGCTGGGCCAAAGCCGCCAAGATTTGTAGGCTTCACCTTTCCTGGAACGTGAGGCAGCACTGCAATCTATAAAGAGAATAAAAACTCTCCAAAGTGATTGCCTGCTAGTCCTTGTTGTTTCACATTTCACATTGTATAATTTAAACAATCTCAAGCATGTTTTCTGAAATGGAATGTTTGCAGTTCAGTTGTAGTCGGGTCTGGGGTAGTTTAGAGGATTCCCCGCTAGACCTCCTCCTCCTTGCTTGTCTTTGACTGTGGCTGCTCAGATTCGTCTCTTACTTTTCAATGGAAAGTGTTGGGTTCTTTTTGAGGAAAACAAGCAACAAAGCAAACCATAAGCCTTACAGACTTTTTTTTTCCTTCTGTGTGTGGTAGCAAAAATCTCAAATTTAATCGAGTGTTTTAAAATACAACTTGGTTTCTGAGAAGTTTTTGTGTTTGTTGCAGGGAGGACTTGGTCTGTCCTCTACAAACTGCAGCTGAGAGCTCCGACCCTCAGCTGGTGCAAAGCAAAGCGCTTCGCTGAATTCCATAGGGCTTTCCTCGTCAACTCCAGTATTGCCCAACTCCTGTCTCAGGAATTGCAACTAAAGTATTAAAAAACCCCCACCTCAACATGTTCCCCTCCCCCCCCCCCCCCGCCCG
>VYZM01021402.1:20554-106506 GCA_013398915.1 Dromas ardeola
CCCCACATGTTCCCCCCCCCCCCCACCCCCGCCAGCTCCTGTACTTGCTGCAATAGAAATAAATCTAAACCCTTTTTAAAGCAGGGTCATTTAAGTTCCTCAACACAAGGTAATAAAATTCTTTCCAGGCTTCTTCCAGGATCACTAGTGCAAAACTTCTTCCTCGGTAATCGAGCTCTATTCTGCTTCTACAGAGATAGGAATATAGGCTGATAACGGTGAAGGTTTGAAAGAAGAATTTTGCTTGGAGTAGATGAAGAAGTTAAATAAACCCATGCAAAAAATGTTACGGTGTTTTAATTATCTTTGTGGTTTGGTGATGGGTATTGCCAGAAGTCCAGTAGAAACTCCACAGTAGGCAATTTTATTCAGGTCATACAATATATATGGAACTTCTTCCTTCTGTTTTTTAAACTATTTTTAACTCGTCTCTGAGAGTTGTCTTAGAGATATGAAAACATGGGTTATTTATTCAAGTTTTCAGCTAGGTAAGTCTACACTGCACTGATTTCGTGTGTTTGCTTTTGTTGTGTTAATCTGCTAGTCATTGCAGGCACAACTTTCCCTGTCCTGACTTTCCACTCTCCCGGACAGCGTGGATTAACGACTCAGAATGAGCAAGCGCATCTCTTCTCCAGGCAGACGGTCCTACTGTGAACTAGCTGGACAGCCTGGATGTCACTCTGCAGGCTGCAGTGTCCATCTCAGCACTCCTGAGAGGACGAGAGTGGCTATTCTTACATCTGCTATTGGCAATACGTGCCAGTGCAGCTTCTTTTGCCCTTTCCAATGGAAGTTAATTTTGGTTATTTTTCTTTCACTGCACTGGGAAGAACATAGACATGAAATTTCAGCTGAGATGCCTGAAAGCTGAATTCTGCATGTCTAAATACGCAGCTAAATTAGACGGTGGGTGGATGGAAATTTTCATTGGAGAGGAAATTTTCTATAGGTCCTTCTGAAACAAGATAAGTATATTTTGGAGCTAAGTGTTGTGATCTGGAGTGCAACTATGGCGTGCAGATTTGTAATTTGGATGATGATCTTCAAGAGGAAAATTGTGGTGAAGGCTCTAAGTTCGATCCTTTTGGTTTATGCAATGGAAACGTTCCTCTCAGCGCTGCTGTCTTCCCTGGTTCTCAAGGCTATTAAAAGGCAGAAGGAAGTAGGTAGTGTCTTAATGACTGTTCAGAGGTTACTGTATGTTGTGTACATATATACACCTATACACACTTTTTCTCAACAAATTGTTGCCTGAATTTTCAGTACTATGGTACCAGAGTACATGTTATCGTAGCCGTGCCTGCATGTCTTTACCTCCATGGCCTTTCTACCTTTGAGTTTCTCATTACCGCAATATGCAGTTCAGAGTGGCAGATAGTGAGACCAAGTGCCTTCTCTGCTCTGTTTTAGCTTTCCTTTGCTTCCAGTTCCAATTCAACGTATAGTATGTTTATCTTATATCAGCTGTGATACAGAAATATCCAGGACTCCTTTTTTTGAGGGTGTGTGTTATCAACTACAACTGCAGTACCAAGGGACTACCCACTAAGGCAAGTTCTTGAGGCAGTTCGCTGATTGTAATTATTGAAGATAAAATGAGTCATGTGTGTTTGTCATTTTTCACCTTGTGTTTTGATGTACCCAGGATCATTTTTCTTTGCTAGATTATAGAAAAAGGATGATTAGTCTGCCCTCATAACAGGATACACAGAAGTTGCATTCCCCCTGGTGTGTCCTAGGTAATATTACTTACAAAAATGACCAATATTAACTTTAGAATTGCCAATGACAGAAAATCAGCTGTTTGTTTTGGAAACCATCCTAGAAGTCTTTGCTCTTAAATGTCTGGATCAGTGGGTCTAGTGAAAATTTTTGTCTATTGTGTTGTAGAGTTCCCTGACAAAGTTTCCTTCCACTTTTTATTTAGTTTTTCCTTAACTAGCTTTTCGGTTGTTCTCCTGGCATGTTCTGTACTGTCTGTTTTCCAGTACTGGAATTGTTCCTTGTGGATCATCCCTGAATCCTTTCTAATTTGTGAACTTTAACACTGTAAAATACATTATTCCAGTACTGATCGTGTTGTAATAGTTTCCTCACCACTCTGACTTGATTCCTGTGCTCGCGCACGCACAGACCGCAGTAATCTGGTGGTGAAGAGATTGGTCAGTCGTGTTCTCATTGTCTGATGGAAGATATTCGTGTCTCCTTCACAACTGTTCCACTGTATTTTTAAGGAGTTAAGTATTTAGTTATAACCACGTGATTACTAAAGTTAGCACAATTATCAATGTGCTTAAAACGCCTGCAGCATCTGGGCATTTGCTCTGCTCCTCTCTCCTCTGAAGAGTATGGCTTTGTAGTATTTCAAGTACCACACTTTTTTTTTTTTCTTTAAGTGCTGTTTTTATTTCTAGCATTATTCTTTTCCACTTTTAGTCATAAATTCCTTTTTCCAGATTCTCCTTGACCCTCAGCATTTTTCATTTATGGGCTTTCTAGTTTCTTCTTGACTAATCATCTTGTATTTTGTAATAGCCTGAAGGACTTTAGCCAAAATGCCATTTTTAATCTCATTTTCTCTTTCCAGCATGCATTTTAGTAATCCTCTTTTCTTATACTACTTGCAATTAATGTATCCCATTAGTGTCCTGGACTATCAATGTTTCATTTGCTCAAAGGATTAATGTTGAAAAATGTATTAGCACTAATACATAGTAAATGAGAGGGATTCCACTTAGGCCTTTGACTGCAGCATGCTCACTGGAAGCAAGGATGCTGGCTCTACCTGGAGTCCTAGCTAGAATGGGTATAAAACATAAACTAGGCCTGTTTCTTCATAGATGGATTCTCTCAAATGTTTGCTAAAACTCATTTCCAGCAGCAGTCAGTGTTCTCTGTCGAGAATCCTCTCTGGTTGTGCACTGCGTGCTTTACGCTGATAGTCTGTGCCAAATCAGCCTGCAGAAGCAAAAGTTAATGGTAACTGATGAAATATATTGTGTTGAGTGAGCTTTATAGCTATAGTTTTGAGAGTAAAGCAGAGCACAAAAATAGCTTTCTGGTGTCTTTGGGCATCTTCAGGTCTGGCCAGTCCTTGGTGGGAGCAAGACAAGCCTTCATAGGGATTATGCCTCATAAAAAACAGTTTGCTGGGGAGAAGTCAGGTACCCAAAACGCATCCTTGTCCAAGCAGGTTTGGGTCAGTTGTCTACCTTCTTGGGAACTACATTACAAGATGTCAGGGTAATTTGTTTCCTGGCCTAGATTTAAAATATATATATATATATTTTTTTTTTTTATATATATATATATACACATATATATATATACACACCCACACACTCATTGTCATGTGTCTTCCATTGATCTAACAGATATTTTTGGATGCCAGTGTAAAACAATAAATTGGCTTATAATCTGTGCTTGTGTTTTACCTGTGGCCATTACCGTTTTTCCCAACCTGTAAGGACAACACACTATTTGAGAAATTGCTATTTTTTTTCTGGGCTAACCAACGACTGAGGTGTAAGGATTTTTACTACTCATTGTATTATATTTATGTTGTAGGAATGTCTTGAAATTGATGCATTCTTTGTTATGCTTTGTTGCTGACAGAATCAGTGTATTTTACAAAGAAGCAGGCCCTACTGTTGATAGCGACCTGAACTTTGGTGGAATTTAAATGGCATTTCCTTCCCTGCCATTTCTTGGACTCTGTTGATCAATATGCCAGTGCAGTTCCAGTTTCATAAACTGTTGAGCTTATAGAATCACAGAGTGTGTTGGGTTGGAAGGGACCTTTATAGGTCATCTAGTCCAACCCCCCTGCAGTGAGCAGGGACATCTTTAGCTAGATCAGGTTGCTCAGAGCCTCATCAAGCCTGGCCTTGAATGTCTCCAGGGATGGGGCCTCCACCACCTCTCTGGGCAACCTGTGCCAGTGCCTCAGCACCCTCAGTGTAAAGAACTTCTTCCTAATGTCTCATCTAAACCTACCCTGCTCTAGTTTAAAACCATTGCCCCTCGTCCTATCACGACATGCCCTTGCAAACAGCCCCTCCCCAGCTTTCCTGTAGGCCCCCTTCAGGTACTGGAAGGCTGCTATAAGGTCTCCCCGGAGCCTTCTCTTCTCCAGGATGAACAATCCCAACTCTCTCAACCTGTCTTCATAGGAGAGGTGCCCCAGCCTCGGATCATCTTCGTGGCCTCCTCTGTCCCCGCTCCAGCAGGTCCATGTCCTTCTTGTGCTGAGGGCTCCAGAACTGGACACAGTACTGCAGGTGGGGTCTCACCAGAGCAGAGTAGAGGGGCAGAATCACCTCTCTGGATCTGCTGGCCATGGTTCTTTTGATGCAGCCCAGGCTGCGATTGGCCTTCTGGACTGCAAGCGCACATTGTTGGCTCATGTCCAGCTTTTCATCCACGAGTATCCCCAAGTCCTTTTCTGCAGGGCGGGCTCTCTATCACATTGTCCCCCAGCCTGTATTGATAACGAGGGTTGTCCCGACCCAAGTGTGGGACCTTGCACTTGGCCTTGTTGAACTTCGTAAGGTTTGCTCTGGCCCACCTCTCTAGCTCGTCCAGGTCCCTCTGGACGACATCCCGTCCCTCTGCCCTGTTGAATGCACCACTCAGCTTAGCATCGTCAGCAAACTTGCTGAGGGTGCACTTGATCCCACTGTCTATGTCATTGATGAAGATGTTGAATAGCACCGGTCCCAATACGGATCCCTGAGGGCTCTCCATCTGGACATTGAGCCATTGACCACCACCCTCTGGATGCGACCATCCAGCCAGTTCCTTATCCACTGAACAGTCCACCCATCAAATCCTTATCTCTCCAACTTAGAGGGAAGGATGTTGTGGGGGACCGTGTCAAAGGCCTTGCAGAAGTCCAGATAGATGATATCCATGTGTATATCCATGTTTATAGTCAATTATAAATGAAATTAACTTGAACTGCATGAATTTTGCCAACAGTTTGCTCAGGTTTGTATTTGTACATTTCTGAAAGACAGCTTCCTAATTAAAATATGGACTTTATTTGTAAAATATTTGTTTCATTCCTGCATACCATATATGCATGGGAAAGAAGGAGGATCCAGGCAACCACAGGCTGGTCAGCCACACCTCAATCCCTGGGAAGAGGATGGCTCAGGGAATATTATCAATTTGTATAAATAGCTGATGGGAGGGAGTAAAGAAGGTGCATCAAGGCTTTTCTCAGTGGTGCCTGGTGACAGGACAAGAGACAATGGAACTACAGGAAATTCGAAAGAAAATCTTTTGTTACTGTGAAGGTGATCGAACATTGGAGCAAGTTGCCCAGACAGCTGGTGTAGTCTCCATCCTTGGAGATATTCAAAACACAGTCCTGTGTGCAGTCCTGATCTCCTGTGGTGGCTGACCCTGGTTTGAGCAGGTGGTATTAGAGCAGACAAGTTAATGATCAGGATGGTATTCCTGTGTCATTCCCTGTGTCAGGGATGTTCGGACTGGACATCAGGAAAAGGTTCTTCTCTGAGAGGGTGGTCGGTCCCTGGAACAGGCTCCCAGGGAAGTGGTCACGGCACCAAACCTGTCTGAGCTGAAGAAGCCTCTGGACAATGGTCCCAGTCATATGGTTTAGTGTTGGGCAGTCCTGCGAGGAGCGAGGAGTTGGACTCGGTGATCCTTATGGGTCCCTTCCAACTTGAGATGCTTTGTGATTCTGTGGTCTCCAGCTGACCCTTCCAAGCTCAGCGATTCTGGAATTCTGTAATTGTTCCTATGATGTAGGCAAGACGTTTGAGTTGGAGTTTTTATAACTGATGAGCCCTTGGTGTGGATAAGTAGATTAACAAGTGTGAACAGAAGCAGCGGGAGACAGCCTCCTGGTTCTGTAGTAACTGAGTTCATTCTGTGACGGATGAGAGCCCTGGTGCACCAGGATGATTTTGTTGGTCGTTTCTGTTGCCTGCATGATCTAGTTGAGATTGGAAGTAGGAAACAGTTGCTTCCCTTTGTCATATGCCTCTTTCTGCCTGACTTTTAACATCAGTTCTCTCAAAAAACAACCCTCAACTAGAATATTTGAGGTTCTTGCGCTTCAGTGGTCATAAATGGTCTGTACAATGTCTTTAAAAAGAATAAGTTGCTTACAGGTGAAGATATGGGCGACATCAGGCAGTAGATACCCTTAATGTTTTGAAGACATTTGAAACTGTGTCCAAAAAGAGTCCAGTCGGAATTGTTTTAGCCTTATAACTTTATTCTTACGTATGAGGATTCAGAGTGACCAGATGGGCAGTTTCAACCATAACACCCCTGTACAAGGTGATACAATTCTGCGAGCCAGTGAACGTGGTGTAAGTGGTAGAGCTGAATGGAAAATGAAAATAGGAAAATTAGGGAGCAGGTCAGAAAAGTGGCTTTGATTTTTAAAATGATTATTGATGTTATTAATTGATGGTTGTATCTCTTCCCAGCAGGTATTGTTGAGAAGAGTGTGCTCCTCTCTCACACAGAGGAAGAAAGATGTATTGTTCCCATCACGTACAATTTTAAAAAGTACCTGCGTTTAGGAAGGAAGAATTCAGAGGAAGATTGAAAAGTACTTATTCTCCCAAACTTTATATGCATCTTAAGTTTACGTGCTTTCAAAGATGTTCATTGGCTTTGCAGAGCATGAAAGCATGTGCATGAGTGTTTCATTCTCTGAGATTGAAAACTGAGGTGGTACCTTCATTCAACCATTAGCTAAGCTGATAAAGCATGTGACAGGGCTATTCCTTCTTTTCTGTCAGTTACCAATACTTGATGCTTTTCCTTGTTCATAAATATTTACTGCAGAATTGTTTCTTAAATAAACTTGAGATAGGCAAGACCTTTGCTCTTCAGTGCTCTTCATTATATATAATTTTGGGGAGCAGATTCTCAGCAAGTTTTAGGTTTTGTGTCTGTCTGGATTTCATAGACAAGTACCACTTTCCGTATATTGGGAATTTGGACTTTTGTTAGTATTCTACACACTGTTTGAATGATTTCCGAGCCCTTCCATGCACAGATTTCAAAGTTGGCTTGGGTGTGCAAATACGTCGTTTGGATCCTCTTCAGAACCCAGGACATTAGGTGACATACAGCATACAGAATATTCTAGATAGTCTTGTTGAGTATTATTGTAGATGAGTCCTTTGTTTTGTCAGTCTTTCAGTTAGTTATATTAAATAAAAATCTTCAGTGAGTTAATCTATTATCCTGCAAAATGACTTGTTTTATGAATGTAACCCCATTACTTAATAAGAAATAATTTTAAGCCAACCTCAATGTGCAGATTGTTACAGATCTTGCAGTTGCCACTAATTATCTGGTACAAAGATAATGCAGAATTTATGGGTGTTGATGCAAGCTGTTAACTGTGTGTTAAGGCAATGTTGTTTCATATTGTTCAATTAGTGGTATGTTGACATTGGGAAATAATTGAAACAATTTGGAGGTCACTTTTAATGGTCAGTTACTGTCTCTTGTCTTAACTCATTCCTTGAATGTAAGTTGACATCATTTTCTGAAGCAATACAGTATCCTTAAATCACTGTGATTGTTCTTATTGTCACTATTGTCCAATTAGCATTTGATTTTTTTCCTTAGAGATGTTAAATGCCCTAGTTTTCATTTAAGACTTCTGTTGCTTTTCTCATTTCTCCTTTAATTTTTCTCTCCCTCTGTTCAACTTTCTTTTGTAAAATCTGTTTTGAATACGGCCCTTTATGACTTGCATCTGATGTAATTGCTAAGCTGCTCTCCATGATATTTTTGAAAAGCCATGGCAGTCAGGTGAAGCCCATGGAAAAAGAGAAACATTGCACCCATTTTTAAATAGGGTAGAAAAGAGTGCTTAATGCTTACATAGAAATGCTCCAGAAATTAATCTTCGTGGTGCCTAAATTGTTTTTTGGACCTTGCTGCAAAGGGGTGTACAGTAAAGACACTTCTTTCCCTGACATGCTGCCTTTTCTTAATTGACATCAGGAAATGAAGCACTTCCAGGAAGTGGGACGAGG
The DNA here is from genome assembly GCA_013398915.1 of Dromas ardeola. Lineage (NCBI taxonomy): Eukaryota > Metazoa > Chordata > Aves > Charadriiformes > Dromadidae > Dromas > Dromas ardeola. Next base: position 28,597 of record VYZM01021402.1, read on the forward strand.
CAAGCCTAAATTGAATTTGTCATTTATTTCTAGTATTATCTTCAAAGCGTGTATTGATCTTCTCTTGAAGGACTGATATTTAAAGGGAAAACTAAACAGTTAATGGCATTACTGAATTAACTAATATGGAAAGATAATGGTTTGTATTATCTACAATCTCGATTACAGGAAAAGAGGAGTAGTTCTAACATTTTGTATCTATTTACGATAAGAAGCAAAGTCCATTTTTTCCCCTCCTTTTTTTTTTTTTTTTCTGCTACAGGAGAGGTGATTTTGTTGTTGTTGTTGTTTTTGTTGTTCTAAAAGTTTATTTTGTAGTCCTTTCTCTACCTTGTCAATATCAACCAGAATTATTTTATGGTAACTCTTGTATCAGCAGTTTCAAATGAGGTCAGTATCCTGTGTTTCTTCCTTGCACATACAGTGGCAGAGAAAACGTATCTGATAGAGAATTTAGATTTCCAGGCAAAGTGATAACAGTATATAGCAGAATTTTGTTTGTAGGTATTAATCTAAACCAGAGAATATGTTCAGTGTTGGCCAGTGTTCAGTTTGTGTCAGAATCAGTGTTGCACCTAGATCTCCTTGCTCTGAATGTATTACCTTTGCTGAAGTATTTTTAACTCTCTTACTTAAAATACATGTGTGTATGCATTCACACATGTGTGAATGGACATGCTTGCATTTCAAAACAATACAATTCCCAAGACATTTGATCATAACAGCAAAAAATTATTCCTACTGGTATATAGTTTTTGGACAAGAGTGACATGCAGTAAACAGACATAACAGAACCTGACGGCTCAGGCTCGTTCTCTGTGGTGTGTAGCTACAGAGGCGGGGAGGGGGGGGTTCTGTCCCTCTGCTCCGCTCGGGGGAGACCCCCCTGCAGTGCTGCCTCCAGCGCTGGGGCACCAACAGCAGAAGGACACGGAGCTGTTGGAGCGGGGCCAGAGGAGGCCCCGGAGATGCTGGGAGGGCTGGAGCCCCTCTGCTGTGAGGACAGGCTGAGAGAGCTGGGGGGGTTCAGCCTGGAGAAGAGAAGGCTCCGGGGAGACCTTCCAGCCCCTTCCAGTCCCTAAAGGGGGTCCAGGAAAGGTAGGGACAAACATTTTAGCAGGGCCTGTTGCGATAGGATGAGGGGTAATGGCTTTAAATTAAAAGAGGGAAGATTTAGACTAGACATAAGGAAGATATTTTTTACAATAAGGGTGGTGAAGCACTGGCCCAGGTTGCCCAGAGAGATGCCCCATCCCTGGAAACATCCCAGACCAGGTTGAATGGGGCTTTGAGCAACCTGGTCTAGTTGAAGATGTCCCTGCTCATTGCAGGGGGTTAGACTAGATGGCCTTTAAAGGTCCCTTCCCACCCAAACCATTCTGTGATTCTATTTCACGACTCCTGTGAGAAATTGCAGGCCTACTGAACCTGATAACTGTTCTAGCTGTACGCAAGCACAGCCACTGGTTTGTGTAGCACAGAACCTTTTCTGAATTGTGGAAAAATGAGAGTTTACAGTTCACACGTTACAACTATTGAGACTGGCTTGTTTTCATCTTAAATTTCTGTACAGTTGATTTGTAACAATTTATTTTCCAGGTGCTGGTAATTTACCCTGAAAGTCTGTTCTCCCACTTGCCTTAGTTAAGTGTTCCGCTATAAATAGTTGATATTTTGTTTGGTAGGCATAAATGAACAAATCTATTTGTGAAGTCTTCTTATACAAAAATCATCTATAAAAAAAGCTACATTTATTACATGTGGGCTTTTAACGTATTGCTTATGTCAGGACAGTTTCATGGCAGAGAATTCAACCAAGAACACATTAAAATGTTTATAGGATTATATATAGTGCTTATAGAATGTAATGTGCTGCTTACATTCTTGTAAAAGTTAAAGATTATAAACAAGTTTTTAAGTTCTTGATACCCAGGCTGTTGGTAGATATAAATTCTTCCAGGTTTTGGCAAGTGTAGTTTGATCTTTGTGACAAATGTGGTGTAAATGGCTTTCAAGAGGGAGGTCAAGAAGTTCCCATGTCCTGCTGTATCATGGCCGTAGACAGAGCCTTCTCTGCTGTCAGTTATTGAACGTTATTGAATGCACTCTGATATGTTTTAATAACTTTTCAGAGCCACGCTTAATGAATCAGATTCTTCTTTCTTCCAGCCCGTTTATTAATGCTCTAACCAAGCTGCAGGATTGCGTCTTCTCCATGAATATTTCCAATTGTATTTGTCCAATGGCCAGATCAAAAGTTGACTGTGTATGTTAATGGTTTGCCCTAAAGGGTTTAGAGACCTGGATGAGCAATAGCAGCCATTCTACAAGATGTAGGAAAAGTGAACCAAATATAAACCTTTCCTCTTTCTTTTCTATTTCACATTGGTGGGACAGGGTGGGATATGTAGCTTCTGTTCTGCAATTTACATGGACTTTGCACCCGTGGCAGCCACAACCATAGTCTAAAGAGGCTTGATGTGAGCTGGATTCAGGGAAAGAGAAAGAGAGGCTAGGAAGTTGCACGCATTCTCTTCTTTACAGGAAAAAGAGACCCAAACTCTCCTAGTATTCCAAAATACCCATGGCCTCCATTTACAATAGTTCCCAAAGGTCTTAGAAGTCTGAATTTTGGACATTGTCCTACATTATTATAGATGTAATCAGGCATTGGTGCTAATACTTCAGGTGTCTGTGAACAATAATTTGGACAAAATAAAACAAACACCCTTGATTACATGATCTGAATACACTTAAATAAAGATACTCTAACCCTGCAGTTGAGTTATTGCACAAAAATCTTAGTGTCTGTACAGCACTAAAAATGCTATTTTTCAAATATCAAAGTAAAACTTGAGGCTAAAAGACCTCTTGCTTATTTCCAATTTATATCCGCATGCCTTCCTGACTCTTACAATAAGGAACACTATATTGCTCCATCCCTGTGGCTCTCTGGTAATTTATTTACCTGGGGAAGATCTGCTTTTAGATGCAGCATCTGGTTTTCAATGATTTCCTACTCTTCGCCAGCTGAATTGACTGAAACGGAAGGAGGTCAAGTCTCTTGTCTGAGGTCACACATTCAATGAATGCCTGAGCTTGGATTTTAAGTTAGATCTGGAGTATTCCCTCTTGGTTCTTTGCTGCTTGCAATAAATACTTATGTTTAAATGTCAGGTGTATTTGGGAATAATCAATCTGTACTATACGCAAGCAGAAAATTATAATGCTTAACCTGGTACTTACCAAGTACATACATAGTTCTTGCAAATGTTATATGTCAAAGCAGGTACGAAGCAAGAAAAAGGTAGAGAATTTGATGTAAACATACCTAAAGCAATTAAAAAATACTGTAAACTGGTAAATGAGGACACACTTTTTTTTAAAAAAATCAGGTAATTATTTGTGTTAATGGCAAATCTAGCACAATGCTATTTCCTTTAATGGTAATCAGGTGAGAAGAAAATGTGTTCTTTATCCCTGTTCTCAATAATAATTTTTATAATCTTTATAGGAATCTGAATTACAGGACCTTGGACTTCTGTGTAGCACTTTCCTGATACTCTGCTTGCATAATTCTTTTTTTTAATTAATCTTTATGTAAGAAGTTGTATATCAGGAATTGGAGAAATTAAGTCTTTACATGATTGTATTGCAAAACGTTAGATTAAGGGCATGGAAAAATAAGTTTATCTCTATAGTTCAAAGATATGAAAATGTTTGTATTCAAAGATATTGAAAATAATTTGCAAAAATGTATTTTTTCCTGTTTTTTCTGTGGGAAAATAAAAATGTGTGTCTACAGAGATGCTTTATTCAATTTGGAAAAAAGCCGTTGATATTGACAGTGGGACTGTTTATGTCTGGACTCAAGCAAATTCTGAAATACTGTATCAACCTAAAACCTGAAATATTTCTCACTGTTTTGAATTTTTCCAGTTGAAAAAGTACTGCCGTAGTTTTGTGCCATTATGAGTGCAGTTTCTCAATGGAAACAGTTCATCTGAAGACTCTCTTTTCTGGCTACTGTGAAGTTGGATGGTCATAGAGCACATAGGAGAGCAGCTGAAATGACAATCCAGTCTAGGAGGAGTAGGAATAATTATGCTCCCAAGTCTTCCTGGAATGCACCTCACAGCCGGTCAGCAATAGCAGTTATCCATAATAGTCGTTAAGCAGCTGGGAACATAACCAGTCCTCTCACACAGAGGCTGAAAGCGGAGAGAAGCTGGGTCAGTCAGGAAGAGAGACACAATTCAGTGGAAACAGCAGAAAGCCTCGACAGGAATTATCTTGACCCATGACACATTTTTATTTCCTTTAAATATTATTTCCTTTCTCTGACCTTATTTCTGGAGATAATGAAAGGGGCCATCAGAAGACCTGTACAAGAAGTTTTATCTTCTTTTCTTGGCCGTGGAAGCACTGTCATGTTGGGAGTCCTATACGCACAGAAAGAGAGGCTGGAAAGATTGGGCAAGACTCGTTATTTTGTGGAATCAGGAGGAAAGCTGTACGTTTTTCCTGCTGCACTTCATCTGACCGCGGGCTTTCTGATGGTGTATGTTTTTACCGTGGCTCTGTTGAAGGGCTGTAGCATGAAACAAGGTGTTGCGGCGTGTAGTTAATTTCCTTGCATGGATTTAAAATGCAAAAATGAAACAAAGTTATTGATGGGATAGTTAGGCTAGTTAGGAAAAGGCTTTTAAAAAATCTGTATTTAACAGCGAGAACAGCTTTTTTCTTGGCATCAGTATTGTTTAGAAGATACGTTTTTTTGACACATCATTAATTTATAGAATCTTTCCAATTAATTTCAGATAGACTTCCTCATTATCGCTTTCCTGAAAATGCTCAAATTTATAGGGGAGCATTTAGTAAATGGCATTTAGTAAACAAGAGAGCTAGCACTTAAGGTAGAAAGTCATCAGCTTGGCAAAGTTAAAAATCTATTAGTTCATTCAGAAGGGAAGTAGAGGTTTTCCCTGTATCTTCATTTGGACACAACTTGGAAATATTTTCAGCCTTTTTACATCATCACATTTGGACTCTGCTCTCCCGCAAAGACAGGAGATACGTGGTTCTACTTGTAGGGGTGAAGCTGGAAGTGAGATAAGCATCATAAAAAGCAATGAGCAGAACAAATAAATGAGTGCTGTTAGTTAAAAATGACAGTCAAGTTACAAAAAAATGCATTATTCAGATACTTCAAACATGTTTTGAAAAAGATGTTTTAAGTGTGTAAGAATGTTGTATTGTTTTGAAGTTACAATTAATAGCCTATTGCAGAACATTGACTGCCTGTGTACTGCCACAATGAAGATACAACCTATAAAATGGTATTGACTTCACGTGTGAGTGGACTCGGACCCTTTTAGCAATGAAACTTTCAGTAAATACAGTGTATAGATTCAAATACTGTATTTACACTTGTACAAAATAGTCTTTATTGCCATTTTTAGAAAAACTTTCGAGGGTGTATTTTGTAATTGCTGCTTTTTTAAGGTCGCTGCAAGTTTCTGAAGCTTTCTGTGTGAAGTTTACTTAACAAGAAGTCTCCTTGTTTGCAGCTTCAAATGCAGAAAACCCATATGCTCTGGAGGGACGCCAGGAGTGGCTGGAAATGCCCACCTGCAGTGAATGTGTGCTCCATGGCTGAAGCTCACACAGCAGCACCAAGCTCTTGCTGGGCAGCGATGTTCTGCTTAAATGAAGTACAGTGGAGACCAGTGCGAGCTGCAAAATCTGCTTGAAAGATGGAAAAAGACTAGTTAGCTTTCTGTTATCATGGCTACAGTGACAGCAGGTATCGATTATCTTTTGGTTATGTCGGTGAAAACTGGTCCTGGAACGAAAGCATGACCAAGCCCTAGCGGACTCTCCCAGCCCTGCTCTGTTCTTAGAGGTATGACCTGCCATGAAGTAGTCACACCTCAGCTGAAAACCTTTTGTGACGTTTGCTAGGAAGTGTAAGCGGTCCAAGAAGTGTCGAGTGCTGCTGCTAGGCTGAATGAGTCGGAAAGCTGATGGATTTTCTCCTGCATGTGGGTGAATTTCCACCTGTTTGTTATTCAGCAGGTTGCACCAACGGAGACGTGCCCGTCCTTATAAAATGCATGGTGGTGAGTAAAAGCTCTGGGATGAAGGAGTACAAATATTATACTGTCCTGCATAATATTAGTAAATAGAAGGATCATAGCTTTCCTTTTCATTGTCTGCTTTTTGAAACGTTATTCTTATGCCTCCATCTTCTCATTCTGGCGTGTAATTAAACTTCTGAGGCGTAGTGCGTACTGGTCCTTTTTTCCTTTAAAATTCTTTGCTCTCTTGACGCAGTAAGAGGGTGTGCTTTGAGAGCTGTTTTTGTTGGCATTTTTTGCAGCGCGCTCAATATTGTAATGCTGTGCCTTGAATAGTCAAAAGTTATTGTTTATCAAGCTGTTACAAGGCTAAATTTGTACTCCAAGCTTTCTATGCATATCTGGCTTGAAGGAAGCAAATTTCTTTATGGAATAATTTATTTCTCCATCAATTATTAAGTATTTATGCTGCTCCAGCAGTTGGATTTAGGGACTCACCGTTTGATATACATAGAAAGAACTAAAGCAAAGACAGTCTCTGCTTCATAGAACTTAACATTTAGGATCACAATGACATCTATCTGCAAGAAGTGCATTCTTAGCCTAGCTTCTAATTCTGTTAAATTTTTGCATTTGTTTTCTCTTTTATAAAGCATTGTTTTGGAAACAGGCTAGCAGTATCGGAGAGATACTGCATTGTGATTTTTATTTTTTTTCTAGTTCCTTGAAACCACACTTCATTTAAACTTCCATCAATTCAAAATTTCCTCTTTCCCTTGAGCACAATTTTTCCATATTTTTTCGCTCAAAGTACTATTAATACTCTCTGATTATTCAGCAGAAAACTAAAAATGTCTCTTGAGCCACTCAACCTGATTTAATTGGTTTTGGTGTATGGCAAGCTAAATTCAGATCTCCATTTATCAAACCCCAAGTCTCTCCTCCCCTCTAAAACCGAGCAGTGCTCAGGTGAAAAACATCAGGCGGCAAAAAGTCTGTTTGGGACTGTGCATAAAAGATTTTGTAGCATTCTCAAGGTCGCTGCAGTGCAGGAATTAAAGGAGAGTTGGTTTCTTGCATTCCCCCTGCGCCCTGCCTGACTTCGGGGCTTCTCTGAGCCCCTAGACTGTTGCTCCTGACAGTGCCCCAGGTTTCTCTGAATTGGTTTGAAGTCATGTTTTTGCCTTGTTCTCTGTTTCTGCATCTTTTACTTACTGTAGCACAAAGAAAAAAGGGGTGGGAGGAGCACATAAGAATATAAACTATTATTTTCTTGTGTATCAAAGTCAAAGCTCCTTTTTTTCCTGAAGAATTTCAGTTCCTGAGCCCCTCAAGGTATGTGCAGTTGAGTAGGTATCACCTTAAAATCTTTGTTATCCGTTGAAATTTTACATGCTTTCCCAGTTACTCCCCTCGTCCCCCAACCCTCTGAATTCAACCTGCTAAGCTTTGCTTACTGTAGACTTGTTGAACTTCAGGACACTACATAAAACAAAACTTGAAGATAAATTACAAGACACCTGGAAGAAATTAATTAATTCCATTTTAAGTTATTTACATTTTTAAAAAAAAGATCTGACACACGTTTGTCCTGATCTTGGCTAAATTTCAGTTGCATAATGGTTCACAGTTTCAGGACTGGACTTTTATTTCAGTTCCATGCTTTTAGCGCCCCACATCCTGCTGGGTCTTCTCATTTGGATACAGGAGGAAAAAGGCCCTGAGCTCAATTCCTCCATCTTTGCTTTGCCCTGACTTGGCAACTAGTGTAAGCAACCTGTGGCAGAATTAGGAGTAACAGACTACTTTTCCTTCATCTGGTGTAAAAATGGCTTTGTAAAGAACTCATGGCAGCTAACCTTGCAATGTGTGATAAGCCTTGGCTGTGATGCCTGTATACATGTGTAAGTGGGAAGAAGAGACACGAATGCAGAACTGGGTTAAGTTTCTTCCTTCTTGTCTCACTGAAAATCTTCAGTTCTCCTCTATAGAGTTGTCTAAGAGTAAGGAGAAGAGCTAACCACTGAGTACAGTTACGGCCACTCTCCATGATGGCTGTAGGACCAAGGCAGCAAAGCACTTCCATTTACAGGGGACAGAGGTGTTTTCCCATAGGTCTCTGCATACTTTCTGCTTTGCAAGCAAAATGTATCATCTGGCTTGCATGTTCTTATGTAAAGCCTCAGTGTCCCTTGAATTTACTGTTAATTTGCCCTCCAGAAGCTTAGTGGTACAAGAGCGTCCCAGAAGCTATGCAGGACGGGTATAAATGCTCCTGGGGTGATTCAGTTTTGATGAATCCCGGAGAGTTTGGCCTTGCCTCCCTACAAGACTACCACACCGGAGCAGTGGAAATGTCTGTGTAATCTAACATGGAATTATGACCACTGGCAAGCCATCCTCTAAGAAGATCTGAGCAAATGTTCAAGCCACAAGGGCTGATAATGTAACTCCTCTGCGATGTACTCGGTTGTGTTACTGTGTAGGTCACCATGAAAATAGGTCAGTAGAACAGGAGAGAGGTGAAGTTTGGGTAAGCCCTTTAGCCCTACACCATTGTATAAGGTCTAGTTATCTGTTAAGGATACTGTCTGCCACCATGGCTTCATCAAAAAAAAAAACCCAACATTTTCCATTTTTAATGAAATGATTTTTTGGGGTAGAGTGACTAAGTTAATAGTTGGAAAGCATGCAATTTATTTGGGAGTGTGGGGATGTTGTTTGTAAGGTGGTGGCTAAAGTGTTTCATTGAAAGTCTGCAAGGTCAGAAACACTGACATGAATAATGGAGAAGTCAAACCAATTGTCAACAGGCTGAGTCCAGAAGGGAGAAATAAATGGGAAACGATCTTTCTTGCAAAAACTCATGAGCAGAACCCCTGGAGGGGGCTGGGGGAATATTTCCATTTTCCACTTCTAATATACTGTTTGTTTATAGATGGGACTGTGATATATGTTTGCATCTGAAAATGTCAGGCCTGGCTGCTGTATATGCAGTGGGAAGTTTGAGGGAAGGAAGGGAGATACATGAGCAGCACTCCTGCACATTCAGGCAATCTAACTTTGGAACAATGTTCAGTTATGGCAAAGACACAGCAGAATAAAAAAATCCTTGCGGTGCCGGTATGTACAGTAAGTGTCAGATAGAAAACATTTGTGTGCTGGTTGCTACAAGGAAGTGAGAAGCATCTGAAGTCAATCAAATGGTGATAAATCAGAGAGAGTTAATGGCTCAGCTAAGTGGTTTTAAGACTACCGAGCAAACCTGGACTGAAATGACCCCTGGTATAATTAGAGAGGCTGCACTGAAATTAAGCAAGACGTGAATCAGGCCCTGAGCGTGGAGACCATCATGCTGTTCGGATTTCTAGGAGACCATGGAAAAGAATGGAAATAATTACTGGGGTAATATGTAGGTTTTTAAAGGTAAATCTTAAGAGCTTCAGTTGGTTAAGCCTGTTTGTAGGAAGACTATGGTATGGGAGCACTATTTTAAATTGAGTTACACAAAACACAGAATTGTCCCAATAACTGGTGTTTTGGTAGGTCAGTGGATTGGAGACAAGTGGGTGAGCTTGACTGGAACGTTCTCCCATTTATGGCTGCGCTTGGTCCGTGTGCCCAAGCTGGGTCTGCTCTAAGGCTGCCACGCGGGAAGCTGGGCTGTCGGGGTCTGGTGGGGGACACAGGTGCTTCCTCACGCAGTACGTTCCCCCGAGGTGCTCAGGGACCCAGGGGCTGCGGGGACATGGCGAGAAGGCGTTTTGCCTGAAGGTTGCAATTTCTGGTCACGATCTCTGTGCGTGGTGCAAGCAGTATTTGGGGTAACTTGAGGATGCTGACAGGAAGGAATAGCTGTACCAAGGTATGTTGGGTCAGCAGCTTTGAAAATGCCAGCAAGACCAAAATTGCACCTACTCGCCTTTTTAGGCACTTAAGTGTGATACAGAAAACCATCAAATCACAGACATGTGCTGTGTAAAGGCAATTCTGAGTATTCCTGTACAGGTCAGAGGCTTTCTCTAACACTGTATCTTGTAGTGAAAGCCCTTATATGTCATTTGAAGATCTCTCAATTTGAGGGTAAGTGGCAATAGTGCAGGGAGGGAGGTTCAGTAAAATGTGGCTTTAAGTCATCAAGTTATTAGAGTTCATAATTCCTAAGATATTAAAAGAACAAAAAGCAGAACAACATTTAGGTCGCTGGATACATTTCCTCTCATTCACACTAGAGTAGCAAGCTTAATTAACTGGGTGTTTTATGTCATTTGCAAACATCATCATATAGACTCTGCTCAGTTGTGCGTCTGCTTTGTCAGTGCCCAGGGAACACCCGGGGTTCAGCTGATCTCCATCTCCGGAGCACTCCTACGCAGTCATCTTCTGTGTTATTTTTAATTAGTAACAAAGACAATCATTACAGATTTCTTTCATCTTTAATTCTTTGGTTTGCCAGCTAAGACATTGTGATTGATGCCTCTGCTGCCCTTCGGGTTGGTGGGGAGGAGGCACTCGGTGGTGCCTCGGCCGGGGATGGGCCCGCAGGGTCTGCCCTGTGGCCTCTCACACTTTGGGGTAGTTGGTCTACACAGGAGTCCTGGTCCACACCCCCATTTGGCTCTATAAACAATATCATAACAAAACTGATGTGCTCTTAAGAAAGTACATTTATGTGGGGAGAGCCAGTCCTGGCTGGATATTGACTTTAAATACAGCCCCAAGCAAGCGACAGACGGCGCTCCTCATCAGTGGCCTCGGGAAGCACCGACCCCAAAACACACAACACAATCCTTACCCCCTTACTTTCCACCATGGAGGCCAGCACCTGAATATTGGCTTATATCAGCGATATATTAACGGCTTTCTATTCCTTTGGTTTCAGCTGCTCTGCACCTTTGAGCGAAGGTGACGTCTGCCCCACGCCCCTCACTTCTTACTTTACAAAACAAATAAGTACAGGCAATATTGTGTTGATCCTCAGCTATTTCGTTACTGCTTACGTGCGAAAGCTGCGCGCAGCTGCAGTGCTGGCGTTAGGAGTTACAGTAAGATTCCTCATAAAATGAGCGAAGACAGTAAGAAGAGAAAGAGCTGAGTTTGTTTAAGGTAGCTTGAGGAACCCTGCCCTCTCAGTAGCAGCACTCCATTGGCTCTGTCTAACCTAATGCTTGCACTGAGATGGAATTAGCAGTATTAATTCTTCTACCGCAGACAAGGTCATAGTGATCAAGTGACTTAAATGGGTTTATAATCCTGGGTGCGCTGACTCCTCGTGCTTAATTTTAATTCTAGGCAATTTCTTCATGACATCAAATAGTCATGAAAAATCGATAGTCAAGCTCTCACTGTAAATGACTTGAAAATTTTAGGAATATAGATGAATCCATTTGGTGTATTTTTAAGTTATTTGCCAAAAAACATCACTCGCCCCCCTGTCCACCGCTCCTCACATTAACTGTTGTTATAGATGTGGTTGAAGCCCACATTTTAGTCTCGGGGCCTAATAGAAAGTTTTAAAGAGCGAAAGGAGCAGTACGATCTGTGGGAGATACTCACAGCTGCATGGCCGTATCCAAATCTTTGGCAACAGGAGATAAAGATGTGTCTCTGTTAGTGCGGGAGCTCACTCCAGGTGGATGTGTTGCCATACCGCAGGCTGCTGGCTCGTTTGGCCTGGCCATGGTTGAGAATGACGAGTTAAAGCATCCGCAGCACAAATGGCTCACGCATCTGGCTCCTTTCACGAACTTTGTCCTTAGAGGAAGGCTGATTAGAGACCTCATTCTACTGATTAAATAAGACTTAAAGATTTAAATCCCTCTTCTCTTGAAGTAATCCAAACAATCCAGAAATTTCATTTAATATGGGTGTTTTCACCTATAATTTAATTACAAGCAGAAACTTGTGTTCAGAAAAGTGAGAAGAGGGTGTGGTCCTTCCTGAAATGTCCAGTTCATTTCCATGTACTATTTGGCAGAAGTTATTATTGAGGGGATGGGCATATAAACAATCTGTCACAGGCCAGACTGAGGGTGGTGTGAATATGCAGATAGGTGGTTCTGTTTTGTCAGTGCTGTATGGTAAAATTACATCCTAATTTAACTTCTTGTACCTGGTTTGTCTGCCTGTACTTGGAGTCTCTATTTTATAGGACTAAAAGTCTCTTACTTTTCCAAGCATCTGACAAGAAAAAGAAGGACGTGCATGAAAATCAGCATGAGTGGCTAGCAGAGGGGAACATTCCCATCTATTCAACTGAATTGATTGTCGTCGCATTCCTTCCTCACTCTCTATTAATTGTCTATAAAAAAGGCAAAGGGCATGGTTCAGGAAAGAGTTAAAACAGTTAAAAAGAGTTAAAACTGCGTCTGCTGTGCTGTAACTGATTTAGCTGTATCGTCTTATACGGCTAACTTGTTAGCACGGTGGTAAAACATAAAGGTGGGTTGCAAAGCAGAAATTGTTGTTTCTACATGGAAAAGGCATAAGAGCTGTGGGCCAAATGGGCAGAAGTCACTAAGTATTTTGGCACAGTGCAATAGGAGAGAAAATATGCAGAATGAGGAAGAGCCTTGAAAACAAGAGAACAAGTTTTGAACTTTATGTACCTGGAAAAGGGGAGCAATGGTGTGATCGCAAGTGGAGTGGCACTTAAAACGGTGGGGACGGGGGAAAACAGCTCTGTGGAAACTGCGGTCGGTTTGGACTCTACGGAGGTAAGTTAAAAGAGAGTCAGCCTTGTGTACAGCAAGTTTTGGCAGTAAAAGTGTGAGCTGTAGATACATACCAAATGCTTGGATGTTTGCGTTCTGGCTGCCTGAGGAGAGTGGGTCAGGGATGTCAAGGTGCATGCACTTGGGTGGCAGGAAGGTCAATGATGTCATCAGAAATGAGAGAATATTTACAGCGGGGGAGCGTGAGAGGAAAAGTAAGTATGGCAAATAAGGCCAGACTGGTTATATTGACAGTGGGGCCCCAACGAGATTGTGTTTGAGAGACAACTGAAACGAGGGATAGTAGGATCGGAAAAGTAATTCTTCAAGTGACCATCTATAAGGAATGCAGGGAGGTAAGTATGAGGCGCCTTAGAGAAAGGCTCCATGGTTCTCTTCGCAGTCCCACCTTCAGTCTTTGGGTCCGTCACCTCTCTCTGAGACTCAAAATCCTCTCACCATTTCTGGTCACTACAGTGTCATCATGGTCAGAGCTCGTCACTGGACTAAATACGCATGAAGAAACAAAGACTGCAGGTAGACCTCAGTAGTGTATAAACCATAGTGCTGACAATAAAAGGTATCTGCTGGGACTCTTTCGCCCATTTATATCACAAGCCCCAAAGAACTTGGGCTGTTCCCAGAAGCTGCAGGACACAGCATTGCTGTGGTGTTCAGAGGAGGAGCTGCTTTGAAGAAATCACATCATTCATCAAGATTTTGTGTCTTGATTCTGGCTGAAATGAGTTTAATTCAAAATGATAGTTCATTGCCATGGTATGGAGTGTGATTTTTTTTTTTTTTCTAGGAGGTTGGTTGCATTTATTTCCTGGTAGTATATATTTTGCTTGCAATATTTAAACTTCATTAGTTTGTCACAGATTTTGCCATTATACTGCAATACCATCTACCTTTGCTCGTAAAATGCATTTTTGGTAGACTTATTTGCTTGTGTTTCTAAACGGTGGTGAAAAGGCAAATTCAATGAGTTAGCATATTCAACTTTAGTTAGGTCACTGGACTTCAAAAAGAACCTCAAGTAGCGTCAGTTGATTGGTTGGGTTAGACAAGCATGCAGATGTTACGTTCATCAAGAAATAACTCCAGCTAAAGGCACAGAGGGTTTTTTTCAGATTTTTTTAATGCTAGTATTACAGTATCTAAGACACTAGGAATTCATCCAGCTTTAGGGAGGCAACATAAAAGCTTTCCTACAAAAAACCTGATCATCTGTTATGCTTGAAACTGTACGTCTGCTGGTGGTCATTGCAGGTCGTTTTACGAAGCGTAACCCAATGCTGTACGATAATGAGTCCATCCTAATTGAAACTTGATGATCCCGAGGGGACAAAATTGAATGCACCGTATTCTTTAGATGTTATTTCTAACCATTTGGGCTCCTTGCAGATGATGAGAATTGAAGTTTTGTTGCAATGTTTTTGAGTACAGCTTCTGTAAATCAACCTCATGTTCAAAACCAAAGCACTTGTCCTGGCAAGCCACACTTCTTAAAATAGCGTCTTAGAGCTTTTTTGATGATTTCGCCTGGAGTGGGAGCAGAGATGACGAGCACCATGTACCTTGAAAACAAATTATTTGTGGAATGTCTGGCATAGCGAATAGAAGAACCTAGCTAAAAAGAACTTAACATTTTAAAGCAAAACATTTCTTGCAAAATAAAGTTTAACAGTTCTTCCAAGCATGAGGAGACAACCAACCAGTTAACAACTGCAGCATTATCTTTCCTCCCTTTAAATTCTGGCCGTCTTCCCAATGTGCAGTGCAAAATGTTGATAGGTTAAAAATTGACCTGTGTCCTAAGCAGAAAGTGGGATGGAAGAGTACAGCAATAAAGGGGAGAAAGTAATGGCCCAGGCATTTTGAAGAAGAACATGAAACTCCTGACAGTAAGGCTAAGAACTGGAAAAATTGTTTGAAGCAGAGGAAGAACAAGAGAGGAGATACGAAAAAGGTGGGAAATGCAGGTAGAAACTATTAGGTTGTGTGGCACCGAAATGGATACTTCATTTGGATGCCTACTTTTGGGGGTAAAATAAGGTGATGCAAGTCAGGCGCTTGGCTTTTTGCATGCTAAAAGTCAGAAAAGATATATCAAATGTCATTTAGGATCTTCACTTGTCTTAAATCCTATTTTCGTTGTTAACTTCTTCCAAAAGATTTCTTCTTGCAAAAAATTTCTATCAACTTTACTGTGTTTTAAACATCTTCACAATATGTTGAATGGTGCTTTAATTTTAAAAAATTGGGATGATGGAATGTAGTGTAACAAATCTACTTTTGTAAGTTAAGCTTAGAGGGCTGCCGCTCTGTTTTATACCTGCAAGTTGCTATACAAGTACTAACCTTTAAAATAATTGTCAAGTTATTTTAATTATCTCTGAGTTATCCTAGGGACAAAATAATTTCATCATCATGGAGGGAAAAAAAAATCACACCAGTGGTATTTAATATTTCTGTATTTATATGAGGTCTCTTCAGAGTTTATCAGAGGGATGGGGGTATGAGGAAGAAGAAGCTCTCCATTAAAGCACCCTGCTGCCATCATCTGTGATACTGACTGATCAAGTTTGGTCTCTGAAAATTGGGGAAAAGCTGAACACACCATATAAATAAGTTTTGGTTTATTGTATGGGGTTTGTTTTGTTTTGTTTTGTTTTCAAGTAAATGTTTACTGTGATTTATAAGTTTCCTTAAAGATGTAATGGTAGTCCAAAAAAATCCCATAATTAAGTAGCACTGAATATTTGCTCTGAAGCTGGAACAGAATGTTTTCTAAAGCTAAACTTCTTAAGAGTGAAAGAAAAGATGAGGCAATTATATCCTAAAGACCACATACTAAACCCAAACTTTGTCTCAGACAAGGTCAAGGTCGGTCTATGTGTCACAAAATGTTCTCTTGTGCAGTGTTTTCAATTGTTTCTGTAGCATGTGAATCCAGAGTGTAATTAGATACCAGTCACATATTTTTTTTCATCGTTATTAAAAGGATATATGTGACTGTATTTGGTAATTCTGTAGTGTTGAATATCCAGATTTCTTACTGTCATGGGAAGCATCATGCTTTTGCTTCATAACCAGACAGTGTATGTTTTCAATGAAATCTTATTTAGGAAAGTACAACACATTCATCCTTGATATTTAAGGAAATTCGCATTGCAGAATGATTAATTGCATTCAGCCTTTTCATCCACTTCTAATTTTTCAGGGGACATAATTGGATGCAAATTGGCCAGTGTTAATCATTAGATACCACTAATTAAAAACAGAAGCTGTAGGTAATGGTATGATTATTGGTAGAAATAAATGAAGCAGATCAGGTAATACTTTTCTTCAGGGACTCATGACTTGTGCCGGAGCCTCATTAAATTCCAACATGTGAAGGTGCCCTGCTGGTAGAGGCTGCAGGAGAGATGTATTTATAAATAACTTAAAAGTAACATAGGAGGGCAGTGCCTGAAAACGGAGGTGGGGAACGTTCCTGTGGCTCAAGGACTCAGCAGTTTAATAAATTAGGAACTTTAAAAAAGCAATTTAATTAGGTGGAAACTGGTTTTGTGTAACGGAAAGCCATTTGAAAGAGAAACTAAGGACATTTCTTTCCCGACCCTGTTTCTGAAGCATACCGAAATGCCATGTTCTGAAAAGTCAGTGAGTATTTTTGAAACCAAACAGCTAATTTCATACTTTGTCTTTTAAAACTGACTGTGATGTTAGATGACCTGTGTACTGAGTAAGGTGGAGGCTCACTGGAAAAACTGTGATCATGCAATCAAATTGATCACTGTTTCGTGCATACGTTCGGAGATAATCTCCTCATGCAGAATCTTCTGATTTAGCTTTTAAATTACTCTTAAGCTACGCTGACAATCCATTAAACCTTTCAGTCCAGGGATTTTTTGCATCACAACCACCAAAGTTTATCAGGATTAAATGTTAGTATTAAGTACCTTTAAGGGATTCATACAGTGATGGAAAAGGCCATTTAAATGATTCAGAATACTGACACCAACTAAAAGAGATCGATAGCAGGTACTGCACACTTTTCAATCTTTTGGACAGAATTAGTGAATTGGGTGTTTTGGGGGAGTGAGGAGAGGCATGAGTAAGAGCCTTCTCCTTTCCACTGACTGCGATGCTCAGCGGTGACGGACACAGCGCTGGGACCGGGATCCCTGATTTCAGGGAACACACGGATCCTGTGCTCTGCAGCCCGGCAGCTTTGCTCCGGCACAGCCTCTCCAGAGAGGGGAAGGGACAAGCAGGACCTGACCACGGTCAGAACTGGGACCCAAGTTTACTGCTGGGCATGCCTCAGTTTTACACGCGTGTACCGCATTTAATTGTTTTGATAATGGCTGCTGGTACATAGGCTTAGAATTGCAGCTACTACTGTGATATCGTTACCACCACTCATCCATAAGCATAAATGATGGCTTCAGCATAAAAAGTTATAGTGAAAATAGATATTTTAAATTTGATTATCACAGTTTTAATGGCACAAAGTTTATTGTATCCAGTCAGTTTATTATTTACAAGTAGCTTTCTTTTTCAGTGCCACGTTCTTATGCCTGAAAGAAGTGTTTTATATTGCAGGATTCTCATCAGGTCTGAACAAAACTGGGTTAGTGCCAGCCAGCTGTACCAGAAAATATGCGCAAAAGAATATAACTGTAAGTACAGTTTCTAATACTAGTATCAAATACAAAAGGATATTTTTACACTGTATAGCTGCTGGATTCACAAAATAGAGGCCATCAGAAATACAACCCTCTGCAAACTACTACATCTGGTCTCAGAACAGTGGGAGAGGGGATAAGGTAAGTTCAAGCCAATGGGGCTTGTTTTAGTGATCTTTCTTCTAACACGTGAAGTTCATCTGAAGTGAAATAAATTTTACTGAACTGTATGGCTATATGACTTTTTTTTTTTTTAATATGGCTTTTTGTATATGAATGTGAAGCCTAGCGAATACATCATCAAGATATTTTTAACAGACGATACCATCCTCTCAAATAGTCGGTGGAGCAGATCGACTGAAAATTCTACATTTGAATTGCCAATTGTAAATCCAAAGTCTAAACTTTCTTCTAAAATAAGATCTGTCTGAAAGGAAATGAATGTGCTCAGTGGGGCACTAACAGAAAAATTGGAAAGTCTATGTGTATAGGTGTATTGGATGAGTGAAGGAGAAGATACTTGCCTACCGCAATATTACAAAGTAAGTACTCTTATTTTCAAATTACACTTTCCATCTGAATCTATTTCATGGAAAACAAGAAATAGAGGATCATTTATTGGCATCTGTCTTGAGAATGGTCTGGGAGTTTCCATGAGTCACGAGTGAGTGTGAACCAGCAGCACCATGCAGACATGGGGGGCTGTAGGTAGGTAAGGTTTTAGCTACACGGGGGTGGATCCTGTTTTGGCCCGAGCTCTGTGAAAGAGACAGACCGATGAGGGAGAGCTGAGCGGAGGGGAGCAGTAAAAGCGAAGAAAAGGATGTGACTGGCCTGGAGGGACTAAATATGTTGGGGTAGGATGAACTCTAGTGAAAAGGAGAGGGAAGAGGTGGAGGTCTTTAAGTCTTCGAGTGTTACAGGGTTGTGACAAAGAAACAGTATATGATCTGTTCTCTAAGTCGTGGTGCATATACCAAGTAGTGGGTTTGCACTGCACAGGATGATTAGATGATAGCAAAAGCCTTTTTAAAGTGAAGAGTTAAAACAGACTGTTCTGCACTGGAGATCGTTAGGAGCAGGTTGCGTCTTTAAGGGATGACAGAGATATAACTGAATCTGTCCTTGGGCAAGGGACTAACTGAGGTCAGCCTGTGACAGCTTGGCCATTGATAGTCTTTATGACATCAGGGAGTAGTTTGGAAAAATGGCTGTACATCATCTTAAAAAACAGATGCACAAATATGGCTCTATGAAATAAGAAAAAAATGGGGGAAGCCAAAAGTCATCAGCATTCAGAATTTAATCCACTTCTAATTCAGTTGTCACGAGAAACAACAGTGGCAACCTCTACAAAAAAAATTAACCTCTCCCATGGATTAGATAGCTGTTATTTCTAATTTGATTATTGGGAGTCTATTTAACACTTTAAAATAACTTCTCTAGAAATGTATTTTTTTTATAAATAAGCATATAGAGTATGTAACTTTTAAAAAGCATGCTAAAATTCCAAGCCCTGAGGGGGGACCAACCAGTCCCATAGTGAAAAATACAGCCCTGCTTTACTTGTCTGTTGTGTGTCATTTTGACCATTTATTAATATTTCCTGCTTGCATATACATGCAAATAAGTGTGCTGGTACTATGAAATCATTGGTAATACTAGAGGATAGTTAATACGGTGAATATGAGCGCTATGAGATGTTAATTCTTTCACACTACGCTGCTATTTGTCCGACACCTCTCCACACTGAGCACGTGGCAATCGCAGGGCCCCGTGCTGCCGGGGCGGCCAGGGGTCCCTGCCATGGTGGGGGCGGCGGAGGGCACGTGATGGGGGTAGTGGCAGCAGGGCTCTGTGGGAGGTGATGCTCTGACACCCCAGCACAGATGGTTCTGCTGCCGGGGCTGGGGGAGGGGGGGAGGGGGGTCCCCTCGGTGGTGCCCACGCTGCCATGATGCGTGCTGGTCGCACTGGTGGGCGCAGGCAGCCGTGACGGGGTGTCCGCCCCAGAGCTACCCTCTGGAAGCCTGTGTGCGCTGTGTTGGCTACGGTGGTGCCAAAATGGGGGCATCTTGCTGTCGGATACCTCTGTTTCTCGTCTAGCAGGATCCTTGTCGGCTGCTGCTTTGTGCATAACAGTTGCCATTAGAAACGGCGAGCTGAAGAGCTGACCAATACTCCTCCTGTCCGGACTGTGTCTGCTGCCTTGTGTCAAACAACATCTGACCCAGGCACGAGCATGATTTTTTCCCCTGACTGCATAAGCGGAAAGAAAACTGACTTCAGCGTTTACTCTGAGGTGAGTTCCAGGATCAGGAGTGTTGTGGTGGCCCAGAGGATGGACCTCTGTCTGCCTTGGCTTCTTCCAGCGGCACAGTGGCAGACCCCAGTGAGGAGAAGCGTGCTGGGCGCTGCTTCCAGGGTTGGCCACTCCACGGGACTGTTCCCCATGTGCAATCACGTAGTGCAGCTGGACATTACAGACAGCTATGCCAAGTGGCACTGGCATGGCAATGTCTTTTCTGGGCAGTAATGGACGCACATGTCCATTTTTCTGCCTTCTCTCTGCACCGAGTGAGTGCTGGTGCAGGTGCTGTGCAAACGGCAACAGCCATTTGATGTTGTTCTTTGCAGCAGGTTCCACTCAGGTGTCCTTCGCCCATCCTGCTCTGGGTTCTACTTTGCCATGCAAAGGAGAAAATCAGAACTCTGTCAGCCTGCTGTAGGGAATGACATGCAACAGCAACGCAAAGATGTGTATCGCAGTCTGACCGTGAGGCCCGATAGAGGATTGTGCCACAGAGAGAGCACTGGAGTAGCACAAAAAGGCAAAAAAACTCTGTCCTCTTCGTTCCTCCCAGCAAGCCTGTCAGTTAAGCCCTGTCCATCGTCAGCTTTCTCTCCTTGTGAAGAAAATCAGTTTTCATTTTAATTTTCATTCCAAGGTAAGGACAATAAGTAAACATGCACTGTTGCAGTGATACTGATAGGTTGTTCATCGGGCAAACTCAGTCCTGTCAATGTGGTATATCATTTCAGGTTTAAACAAAACTGTGCGTGTGTTTTATATCTACGCTGTCAGTGTAACAGCTGTCACTTTGCAGAGGACTGTCTAGAGCTAAACAGGCTAATGAGTCAATCCATCATGATTAGAAATCAATGGAAAGGCTTCCATTGGGTTAGTGAATAGCCTCATCAACTGTCATCCTAGCAGACATTCCTGACCTGTGCAATCAGAGAAGCAGAGTAATGGGCACTGATAGCATGTCTTCAAACACAGCTGGGCCCAATGGAACGGTCCTGGTGCAATAAAGACTCGCAGAGGATTCTGGATGCCTTCTCTGAAACTCTGCCAGTCCCCATGGATCAGGCTAGGAAAAGCATACAAATATGCATACAAATACTTAAAGGGTGGCTGTCAGGAGGATGGGGCCAGGCGCTTTTCAATGGTGCCTGGCAACAGGACAAGAGGTAATGGGTACAAACTTGAGTGTAGGAAGTTCCACCTAAACACAAGGAGGAACTTCTTTACTTTGAGGGTGGCAGAGCACTGGCACAGGCTGCCCAGAGAGGTGGTGGAGTCTCCATCTCTGGAGACATTCCAAACCCGCCTGGACGCGTTCCTGTGCAACCTGCTCTAAGGTGACCCTGCTCTGGCAGGGGGGTTGGACTAGATGATCTCCAGAGGTCCCTTCCAACCCTATGATTCTATGATTCTATGATTCTAAGCCTTTTCTTTTTTTCCCCCGGTGACATGTACTTCCTTAGATAACTTTTTTCTTTTAAGTCC
Organism: Dromas ardeola; assembly: GCA_013398915.1. Taxonomy (NCBI): domain Eukaryota; kingdom Metazoa; phylum Chordata; class Aves; order Charadriiformes; family Dromadidae; genus Dromas; species Dromas ardeola. The sequence continues at coordinate 49,880 of VYZM01021402.1, forward strand.
AGTGCTTAGTGCTCAGTTTTTAGAGAAATCTAAAAAAAAAAAAATAGCAGCAAGTAGTAAAGTAGATGCTTCATGTATTTGATATTGGTAAGGAGCATTTTAAGCTCCTTATGTTGAGACATAGTCAGAGAGGTGGAAAAAGTCATGTGTTTGGTTTTCCAAGCAGGAATATGGGTAAATTCCACGCAGATTGTATGAGGAGTTCATAAACCCACTTTACCTATATTTCATCCGTGTTACAGCGCTGCATAACACAAGCATTACTGAGTCCTTGTGACTGTCACCTAGTCTGTGCTTCAGGTCTCTGTTGCTTGTATGGCATGTGCCTCTTTCTATTAGAAAATTAGTATTAATTAATTAATACTTACTTTTGTGCTAGTAATTTTACATTGTTTTTATTTAACTGTAAATTCTGGGGTTTATGGGTGATGACTACTTTTCACTAAAGTTTATTTGATGGTGGTTTTCTAGAATGAACTGCCAATTTCATGTCAGCTGTGTCTTTATACTAAATCATGGAATTGTTTAGATTGGAAAAGACCTTCAGGATCATTGAGTCCAACTGTTAACCCAGCACTGCCAAGCCCACCACTACCCCATGTCCCCCAGCACCGCGTCTGCCCAGCTTTTAAATCCCTCCAGGGATGGCGACTCCACCACTGCCCTGGGCAGCCTCTTCCAATGCTTGACAACCCTTTCCGGGAAGAAATTTTTCCTGATATCCATCCTAAACCTCCCCTGGTGCAACTTGAGGCCATTTCCTCTTGTCCTATCGACTGTTCCTTGGGAGAAGAGCCCGACCCCCCCTGGCTACCCCCTCCTTTCAGGCAGTTGCAGAGAGCGAGAAGGTCTCCCCTCAGCCTCCTCTTCTCCAGGCTGAACACCCCCAGCTCCCTCAGCCACTCCTCACCAGACTTGTGCTCCAGACCCCTCACCAGCTCCGTTGCCCTTCTCTGGACACGCTCCAGCACCTCAGTGTCCCTCCTGTAGCTAAGGGTGCTTACTCCTCAGGAAGGCAATATTCCTCCTTTCAGGGAGTTGTGGAGAGCGAGAAGGTCTCCCCTCAGCCTCCTTTTCTCCAGGCTGAACACCCCCAGCTCCCTATGTCGTTCAGTATCAGGTCTGATTGAATCCTTCGTGCACTTGGCAGAGGCTTACTTTTCATTTTGTGAATTGTTAGAAAAATAATCCAGTTTCTTGAACTCTTTTCATTACAGCTTCAATCACTGCATTGATTCAGACTTGTTCAGCCACCAGAGATGAGGGGAAAGAAAGTTGGTGCCAGTGTGTTGTGCCAAACATATTTTTTTTTCCTTCTTCTCCTTTGTCCTCCCACTTCCATCAATACCCACCATTATCACAGACTGCCCTGAAAGACTTTTTCTGGCATTGCAATGGCTGAGGCCATGAGAAACCACAGCAGCAAAAGAGCTGTGGAAAAGCACTAAAGCCCCAAAGGCACCAGAAGCTGGGATCCTGGTCCGTGAATCCTGCAGGTCCCGCTCTCAGATAGCTTTCGGCGATATTCCTCTCGCCACCGAAACCAAGGAGAGGGAAAAAGAAGGAAGTATGGGTCTTTCCCCCCAAATTCTTGTTTTTAACATATTTGTAGTTGTACATCATGACTGGTATGAATGTAAGGGTTGATGGAGCTAAACCTGAAAGCGTATATTAAAAGGGGAAAATTGGGGGGGAAGAGAATGGAAGTGTCAAAATATGTCTTCACGAAAATGCACCTGCCATGACAATGCCGAGTCCACCACGTGACTGGAACTGACTCAAAATGAGAGATTGCTGATGATTAAGCTGACAGCATATTAAGTGTCGAGGCTTGGATCTTTTGATATATTTTTCTGCAAATGATCGCCTCAGTATTACACAATCTATAGCCCTTCCAATTTTGTGGAAATGTCACGCTTTTGAAGTGCAAATAGTGGTGATTGCTTTGCTTTATCCACAGTAATTAAGAGAGTGCTTCTTTGCCCTGCCGTATGTACTTCCTCCGTTTTATTTTGCAGCAAATCTGTTTTACTGGAATAGCCTTGTAATTGGGAATCTGTGCTTATCTACCTCATGCCCTTCTTTCTTCTTTTTTGAAGATTGAAATATTTAATGAGAGGTTGTTTCAGTGCATTGAAGTTCGTATCTATGGATAAACATGAGCCTGAATTTTCCAGCTATAAAAAAAGTAGCTTTTTGAACTACAGTAAACGCTCATAACATTATATTTACATCATTATTAAATACTCAATATATGCAGTCTTAATCAGCAGAAAGTGGGTACCCCAGGTGTCCTGTTCTGATTTCCAGTAAATTGCTGTTTAAGCTCCTGCAGATTTCATACTTTAGACAGATATGATACCCAGTGAAATATTTTATGAGCTTTTTAAGTGAATTTATTTCATTTTCTTTTATTTTTTTAAACAAAGCTTCCGTTCTTTTAGATGTCAGCAAAATTAAGTTAGCTGCATCCTAATTTCAGACATAAGCCAGCATGGTCTATTTTCCATACAAATTTAATCCAGTGTAGTGTGCATTATCCGTGACTCAGAACAGCATAGCAAAAAAAGCCATCAAAGGTTTCCATTATGAATAAGATAACTGCTAGATAAGATAAATATTCAAGACAGATGATAGCGGAAATTAAAATTTTATAATTGGCCTTCTACAATTAAATTCTAAATTGAAAAATAGTTTCTTCCAGTTCCATCTATTCTTCATAAACACCATTTGTTACATCTTTGTGTAACCTGAAGAGGGGGAAATGCATTAAATGGATTGGGTTTTGTCGAAAGGATTATTATGATGCAAATTGCAGCCCGTAATGTGCGGTGCACAATACTGCTAAGGAAGAAGTTCATTAGAGGAAGAGTGGACAGCGTAGGGGACTGTGGACGGGAGAAAAAGCCTTTTGCTTATCTTTCATTTTTGGGATGGGAGCTGGTAAGAGTGCAAGGCTAGTTGTAACCTGGTTACGTGTTGGTGATCTCATTTAGCATGTAAGGACAAAAATCACCATCGCTGCTGTAGTGATCTCTTTCTCATAAAAATGATTGTCACTGAGGATCTGGTGCTCTCCCTCCTGTCGATGCATTCCGCTTGTGACAGCAGACTCTTCTCCTGGATCCTCTCCTGTAGGGAGCATGGATTAATTAGTAACACCAAATAAGCATTACATGACATGTCCTGCGTAGTCAGAAAGTCCCTTTGCTCTTTGAATGTTTAGAAAGGAAACAAATTGGGAAACGGGAGCTTCCCAGCTCAGCTCAGGTTCAAAGCAAAATACCAGCTATTACCCGAATCCTAAAGCCAGGATGCTGAGTTTTCTGTAGCTGGCTGTTTGCTGTTGCATTTATAGGGCTCAGTCTCTTTCCTTCTTCGTGGGTCCTGTGCGTGCACAGAGCATAAATAATGCTTTCTAATGACCTTCTGTAGTTTTGCGCTTTGCAATGGCAGTTTCAGGGCTGAGCAAATTGTGGGCATGAAACGATCCCTGGGGGAAATGTGAGGGGGAAAATAATGGGTACCGCAAGCGGCTGTGGAGAGGCAGCGCTCACGCTTGGAATGGAGGCATTTAGAGAGCGGGGGACGTGGTGAGCGGGAGGGATCAACGCTGGAAAGGAATGCAAGGAATTTGGGTCAGCGGGGAAAATTAGGAGAAAAGTGAAGTTTCCTCATTCCAATCTGGTAGAAAATGATACTAGACGACTAGATTACTAGGAGACTCTGTACTGTGGGCAAGAAAGGCAAAACTACCGGATCCAGTGCCAGAGCCATGAAACCCTCGGGCATTACAATTGTCTAGAAAGCCGTGCATTTTCAGTTTTGCATAAAAGCTTTTCTGTCTCCACCTCACCCATCTCTCTCAGATATGAACAAGCTGGAAATATGGAATATGTATCAGAAAGCACTGATCATAGAAAAAAAAATTACAACTGTTTTTTGATGGAGTAAAATAAGATCGTAAATACTGAATAAATAAATGAAAAAGCATGGTCATTGTAGCTGGGAGTGAGACGCTCTAAAGAAGCTGTCTGATGCGATGCTCTCTTTGCATACTGTTTTGGCTACATTTGCCTGAGAATGTTGGTGCTTTAATGCAAAGATAAATGCAACCAGAGAGTCTTAAGTTCTTCTAGCAGGCAAGGGGAGCTTGTCATGTAACTTACTCTGATTGCAGTCGTGGTATGTTTTTTCTCAGCAGCAGCTCTTGCATAATTTATTGTTCCTAATTTCACATATTTACTTGGAGATAGAGAACACTAAAATAATTAAAATAGTTTCCCTGTGGCCGATTTTTCTATTTCAGAAAGAAGCCGCACTTTTTAGTGATACAGGAAAAAAAAGAAAAAATTTGCATACTCTTATGATTAGATGCATTTGCTTACTGAAAAATCTGTGCAGCAATACTAATTAGAGTCGTCTTTACGCACAGGCTAAATGACAAGACACTGAATTTCCTTTTCATCATGCCGGTGTTCCTGTTGTGGCAAAGGAAAGGTCTCTTGATGAAACATGGTCTCCTCAGCGTGCGCCCGAGCACTGGGCAGGGCCCTGCGGGGTGACGCTGTGCAGGGGCAGGAGCAGCGAGGGGTTCCCTGCGGCTGGGGACGCTGCCGCTGCAGTTACGTTGTCCCTAATCCAGGTTCTTTACCTGCTGTGCAAGCCACTAACACGCAGAGCAGAGGTATCTCCAAGTTTATTCCATTAATGCGCAGAAATGGGGTGCTCGTCCCAAGGGAGCACACCTTAGTTTCAAAAATTTCTGGTTTTACACACTGATTATTACATATTCTAACAATTAAGACATATTTATTGTTATTCTCTTTAATGATTGGTCGAGATTTCTTTGCTTCCTATGTAAATTAGCGCCCAGCCTCTGTCGTCTTCTTCCCTTGTTCTTTTTTGAGGAGGTGGCGTCATTTGGGTGGGTGGTCAATGAGTCGGTGGTCGCGATCTCTCCCTGCCAAAACTACCTTTTACCACCACCTCCTCCTCCGATCTTGGCAGTTCCAGGTGGTTTTCTTGGTTTGCTGGCCAGGCCTGCAGTTCATCACTCTCCTGACAAAGCTACATTGTCTAGTAGTTAGGTCCTTAATTCAATCTTAGATAAATCATGTTACTGTTAGATAAATCTAGTTACTATTTCTCTATAAATGATCAAATGGGGTTGGGGCCGTATAGAGGACTTTTAGCAGCAGCGGCAGGTTCCCTTGGTTGCTTCGATTACATGTTACATTTCATTTTTCTAGTTAATGTCAATTTTACTACAACGGTTACATTTCTGATGGCAACGGAGACACGGTCTCACTACGTACGGGTCTGTGCTACACACAGTACAGGGTCTCACTACGTATGTGCTGCACTAGAAGGCCTTTTGCGAGGACATTAACTAGGAGAAAGTAGGATTTTGGTGTGTTGGTTTTACAGCCCTTGTGCTTGGACTGTATTTTAATTTACATTAGATATAGCTTCCCTGGGATCATTTTTAAGCTAGTGTAAACACAGGAGTAGCTAAGAAGCAGACGTCTTTTCTCCTCACCAAGGAAAATGCTTAGAAGTGGTATCTCTGATATGAAAATGCTAATGTTTTTTTTTAAATGCAGCAAAGTGTACTCTCCTAGTTAAATACCACTTATGAAAAGTCCTGTTTTGAAAGTACATATAAAATTCATGCATTTAAAGGTATTTGAAGTATTCAAGGTTAATTACCCATTTCAAAAAATAAGTTTTCAGTCTATTCATCAATTAGCTCTCTTAAAGACAGCTGAAGGGTTTTATTGACACTTAGGGAAAGAAATCCTCGGTACTAGAACCATCATGGAAACTGTCTGCTTGACGATGACTGTTATGGAAAGCTGTTGGAGGTATTGAAGAAAAGAAGTTTATCTTGGAAACCATTTTGTACTAGCAGCTATAGTGGCATAATTTTGAATATGCAGAGCTACTTCCTCTATGATCACCAACTTAATGGATTTTGTTGTTGTTTTTAATATGTATCCTATTCTGTCTTTTCAGTGCTGACGCAATCTTACTGCTTACATGAGAGAAGCTAAAGATCTCAAGAAAAAGAGCTACCTTAGGCATTGCCATAGTCTGAAAAGAAAAAGTGGGTATCCTATGATATGGAGAAAGTAAATTCTTCATTAAAAGGTTCTTTTTTTTTTTTTTCTTATTGCAAAGTTGACTTGAAAAAGTAATAAAATACAAAAGCTTAACTGTGTTATTATCTTGAGTACAACCATCTAGGCGTATTGTCAAAAACCGAGAAGTACTAGCCAGGGGATGCCTCGGCTGGGACAATCTGCAAATCCGCGCTTGAGTTAACCCAGGAGCCCAAGGAATTAAAATAGTGAAGCAGGTACATTAACAATGACAGGCCATTGCAGAGCAACAGGGACATTAACAATGACAGGCCGAGCAACACATTATGCGTCACTTTTGGGCTCTCAAAATACGATGCTGGAAGTGAAGACTGCACTGAGGCTTAGGCTCGTGCTGCGAGTAGGTGAGTCATGACGGGGCGTCTCCTGGGGTGGTTGTCTGGTATGTCACAAAAGGCCCCTTCCAACCCAACCTGTTCAATGACTCCATGTTTCTATGCAAAGTGAAGAACTGTCCCCAAGGAGCCCAGCCGGGAGCCGGGAGCTGCTTGAGGTCTCGCCTTTCAGCCGTGCCCCCCGCATTAGGAGCTGAGCTGTCAGTGGTGAGTGGTCTGGAGGTGCCATGGCTGGCTGGGTTGGTGCTGTCTGCCCATTGGAAAGAACAGGCATGGAAAGTTGCACATTGTTTAGGGATTTATATATTATTTCAGCTAATCTATTACAAAACGTGGTCTGAGTTAGGATGGTATGAAGTGATGCTAACAGACAGTATCTGAAACACGTGCCTAAAATCATTACTTGTCATTACTTTTGTCAAGTGACAATGGTAGGTTATTCATCCCTGCGCACTTCTAAAATTAATAAGTAAAAATCACTCTGCATTCTTCCTCTCTGAGTGATGACCGAGTTCGAGCCATCATTTTGAGGCCTCTAAGCCATGAAAGAGAAACTTCTAAATGAGTCTGAGTGACCCAATCGTATTATGCCTGCAACTTACAAATGACCTTCAAAATGCGAGTGAGAATAACTGCACGATACTGCTTTTTTTAGCTAATGACTCTCTTCTTCTTCCCCAATATAACCTTTCACAATTAGATCAGTCCCTGGTTAGAATACTGACAAAACACTTTCATATGCTTAAAGCCTCGAACAGCTAATATGTATAACAGCATTCATTTAATCATTTAACTAAATAATTATATCCCCAAGAAACAGTCTGATGGGATGACATGTCAAAGAAGCCAGAAAGAACTTTTAAAATCTGCAGTGATTTGATTAAATAAACACATTTAATATTTGCATATAGAGATTATATTATTTATAATTAACTTCCCAAATAATTTATTTTGCAGCCTTTCAATTTCCTCCGTATCCTTCTGCCTCATTGATAAATCCAGTCACATTTGACAGTCCCAATCTGGCATTTAAATGTGACCAAAGTAGAGAGAACAATCGTTCTTTAAATAACTTATCCTGAGAGACATATTAAAAAAAAATCTTAAAATCGGTGCCAACGGCCACTTTTGCCTATGGCAGTCAGAGATCAGGCCATTTCAAGGCCAAACATGCTTTTTTATTATGTAGAGAGAGCTTAGTGTATTCTCATTAATTTTGTCCACAGTGTAAGAAGTCCTAAACTCTCTGGGTACCTTCTTATGGGAAGTAGCAGCCAGGAAACACTACAGACAAGAGGAAGTTTATTCGTCTTTTTAATGGTAACAGAGACAAGCAGTGAAGGATTAGATTATTTTTAAATTACTTCAGATTTATAGCAAAGAACATATATACTTTTCTTCTTTATCATCAGTCCATCTCACTACCCAAATTCTTCTCTGCCTCGAGCTCACCTGCTGATCTTTTCTTCTGGCTTTCCCAAGAAATATAAAGGTTTTTTACTACGTGAATCTTCTACTTTTAGCATCTCAGTTCACTCAGCCTCTTCTCAAGCATGGAAAGCGGTACGGGCTTCGTCCTCATGGCTAGATTTCAGTCCAACCCCTTAAAAGTTACTAGACAGATTATGTTACAGTGAGAATTGATTCGCTCCTTATCAAATTGCCTTTATCCGGCTTCATACAGGTGCGTCCATTGTCATTATTCCTACTCTTTGACTTCATGATGTGACCTAGTTCTCTGCTGTCAATCCACTTCCAATAAGCAAGGATGGGGGAAAGAGAATTGCTGTGAAAAAAGAAAGGAGAGGGGCATACAGCAAGGTGGAAGGTGCTCTGGGATCAGCTGGTTTCTCCCTTTCACCCTTGTTACTCCCAAGCTTGCTGCCCAAATACATCAAATAACAAATACAGTTTTTTATTAGACCAATGTTTCTATTCACCTGAGTGACTTACATATGCATACGTTTGATATTTATTGTTCATAAAATGTTGATGTTAAATGTTAAGAATTACCTGCTTCCTGAAGTAAATGTGGAATGCAGAGAAGAAACTAGTTAAATTTTGTCTTCATTATCTGAACTCAAGGCATATGCTCCACACCAAAAATCGGGTAATGATTTCACGCAGGTATTTCCATGACTATGACTAAATCAAAGAATAACCAAGTATATGTCTAGTACTGACGCCTGGATATTTAGCTTTTGCAGGTACCTGTTCTCTGAAGAACTCGTCCTGCTTTTCGCTGCGGTCGTTACTCTCCAGATAAGGCGAATGTGAACCCTGGTGAGCTGCTGCCGGTGGCTCCTTCCCTATTGCCTGGTTGTGCTTCGTTGTGCTTGTAGGCACAGGAGGGCTGTTGTCATCTTGGTTACCTTTTTATGTGCTCTGGGGACTGAACCATGGAGTCGTTAGTATACATCATGATATTGAAGATACTAATTACACAGTTCCATTTGATTGGAAATCTAATGCTATTTTCTGAACTGAAAATACTTTTAGCTTGATATTGTAGTATTTTTCTCTTCTGCATCTCTGTCCATACGTGTATTCAGTTTCTCTAGACGAAGAAGTGTCTGATAGCAACACTACCCAAACATTGCTGGGTGTGATGTGCTGCTGTCTTAAATGTGGGTCCGCTGAGTCTACTAACATTAAAAAGAGTAAAAAATTAGGCTGTTTGCACTGACTAATGAAAAAAGTATTGGCATAATGGCTGCAGAACAGCCTTCTGTAAACAAGCAAATAAATAAATGAGTAGGAAAAATACTTAGTCATGATTTAAAAGTTCTTTATCTTCACCAATGGACCATAGGTCTTTTGGAAGTGATGGAGCAACCTCGTGAGACTTAAATCTAATCTGTGATGACCTCTATTCAGCTATTTAGTATGTGAAACACTCATCTTGGCAGAATCTTCATGGATTCCGTCATTTTTATGTAGAATTTGCTGTAAGGAGCCGTATTTTTTGACTGTCGGGTGAAAGAGTGGTATATATTCAAACTGACTTTGTAAAGCTACACCTGCCGTTTGCTTTTTAGCAAAATTCCTGTAAAATCTCTGGAAAATTATAAGAGGAGGTTAATTTAGGATAAAGCTCATCCCTTTTAATACACCCTTGAGGTAATAATCGAGCTTCTCAAAACGGGAAGAAATCCTTTCAGAAAAGTTAGGGTAAATGTAACATCCTGATGTGGATGAACACGTTGGATGTGGCAAACGAGATTAAACGTGCACTGATACAAATCTTTGCGTCAAATCTCAACCCAAGCTTTCTTGCATTTTTTTGAAATGGATTCACCTTTTGCTCTGCGAGTTGAAATTGCTTCTGTTTCTAAGCAAACACCCTGGAGACAGAAGTGCTTAGTGGACCACTGTTTGGAGCTTTTGTGGTCATCAGGAGTCGTCTTGGGAACTTGCGCAAGTGACTTGCTGTTTGCAGGTTCAGCTGTTGCCCACAGATACGCTGAACCACAAGTTCAGTTTTCAATTACTGTGATTCCCTATGAAGGGAATTTTGTGTATTTAAATGAATGCAGAGAATAGAGAGTATGATTCAGACCCCAGTGAAGTATTTCTTTATTTAGGGCGTCAATCTTCAATTAACTCAGGCCATGCATGAAAAACAGATGTAAAAGTTAAATGGGAATTAGTGCTTTCAGGTATCAATACCCTGCTCTCACTGCATCCAGTGTTAATGAACTCTTCAGCGCAGTTCTCAGGTACTTGCCTGATGAGCTCCTTCACCCTTGTTTATCACTCTGGCGCTACCGTTCCACATGTTTTCCGGGTGACAATGAGATCATGAAAAATAACTCCTCATGTGGGGCAAATGTTAATAACGGTGACATACAGTCATACTAAACCAGTCCTGCTAAATCAAAATTACAGTTACCTCATCACACATCAGCTATTGTGCCTTTGCAGCAAATGGAAAACTAGCTCCATTATTGATTATACTCTACTTTTTGTTGATGATAGCAGTAAAATGCATTCAGAACCATATGAACTTGTGGTTTCCAGCCTGCAGGCGTGTGATCAGTACACTGACCTGCTGCTTTCTAGAAATTAAGAGTGTGGTAAGTCCCTGGAGTGTTTCACCTCCACCATTTCCTTTGACAGTCTTTCACAGAACTTCCCCTGATTAATTGTTAGGCTAAGTATGCTTGAACTAAGTCATTAATTTTCTCTGAAAAGGCATAATTCCAGAGCACTTTCTCTAGCAAGATGGTATTGCCTGCATTATTAAATACTTTCTCTAGCGCCTGTCATCCATAAACCCTCTGCTCCCGAAGCACAGACCCCTTCTATTTGCCTGCAGTTCACGGAGAGAGACAAGAAACTCAGATGAGATTTTGTACTTCAGGTGTCCTTTGATGAAATAGTTGTTTTTCTGAATCTAAAATAGCAGTAAATTATGAACTTCAAGTATTTTGAAGCTTTTTGCTGTGTTAGAAGCAAAATTGCTCATACTTAACTTTTTGTATAGGAATTTTTGCATAATTTAACCTGAGTTCCCTCTCTCCCCTGCAGGAACTCACAGGCCTGTAAACTGCGGCCTGACAATGACAAGGTGAGTTGCAAGAATGGAGAGATAGTGAGGAGAAAGGTAGTTAAAATTTAATCCTTTCTGCTATAAAAAGTCATAGCATATTAGACACTTTCGTCAAATAGTTTATTTTCATTTTAATGTAAAGTATAACATAAATAAAGGTCTCATTCTATTGGCATACACAACTACCTCAATTTGTCTGGTGTGATTTTACGCTAACGTAATAAATTGCTGCAGCTTTTTTATGGACATTTAAGTCAAACAAATATAAATTCTTAGCATCAACAAAAGAAATAAGGATCCTGAGCCTTACTCATTTAGGGAGTGTTCCCAGCACTCTTGTTTGCCTGAAAATATATTTATTGATTGGACAATGTGAACCAGTGAAGGATATAGCCGTGGCCTATTTAACACTTCATAAATGCAGCGTGTATGATTTAACTCCTGGGTATGAACAGAAGTCACACACATTGTAAGTCTGTAATGAAAACTAGCACAAGTTTACATGCAGACAATTTCTTCTGACCACAGCCATTGGAATTCATTGGGACCCAAGCGCTCAACTGCTGCATCTTCAGAGAAACCCTTCCAAACCTGATTCAGCAAAGAGTTTAAGGTTTTACTGAATTTTGACTGTGATAGCATTTATATTTTTATCCTCCTGCCCAAAGAAGCAGTTGTAGCTATGTTTGCAATCCATTCAAGGAAAGAAAAGAATGGACCGGACGATATCATTTTATACAAATCAAGCGTGTTGTGTTTTCTCAATTTGTGTTCCATAAACACCAGTAAATTTGCAGGATAATTAAAAACGGCTCTGGTAATTCATGCTGAGGGATGGTGCTAATAGCTTCCGTGAGGGAACGGAGGTCGGGGTGGGATGTGTGTGAAGTGAGGTGATGGCGTGAGAGGACTCTCAGGAAGGACAAGAGGCTGAAACAGGGCCTCTACCAGAACCATCTCAAGTGCTGGTAGATGACAGCACAGTGGTCTGGGAGGAGTTGGAGGTCCCTGTGCAGGCGCTGAAGTACGGCACCGTTGGAGTAGCTAGGATACTGCGGGATGGCTCGGATGACTGGCCTTCTGTGGTGCGTGGAGACAAAGACGGGCTGGGAAGATGAGGAGGGAGGCATACGCTTTACATGAAGCACCAGCTTCAACCTATGGAGCTCCTCTATGGAAGGGTCTTGTGGAGCAGGATGAGGGGAGAGGCAATTAAGGGTGACCTTGTCATGGGTCTTCGTTACAGACTACCCAATTAACGTGAGGAAGTGAGTGTAGCCACCTGGGATCTCTTGGATCTGCCATTCAGTAACAAAGAAAAGTTGGTCAAGGAGGTGATCATCGATGGCAGCCTCGGCTGTAGTGGCGTACGGGACCTGGGGGAGGCGAGGAAGGCAAGCAGCAGACTGCAGTTTCTGAAAGCAAATGTGGCTTTAATTTGTACGCTGTGTTTCCTGTATTTTGAAAAAAATAGGAAATACTTGCAAGGTAATGTACTTTTCAGAGGTATCTGTCTAATAACAAACCCAATGCTCATGGAGCACATACGTCTGAATTAAGACCTCTCCTTCAGTTTTCTCAAGGGCAAACTTCCTTCCAGTTACAAGGACTTCTATGGAAATCAGGCACAAACAGATTGAGTGTGAGGTAACCCCACTGCATCAGGGTTTCAAATTATTTTGTACAATTTTTACATTGCTGTCAGTAAGACTGGAAAAATATTACTTCTTTGGCATTCTTTAAAGCAAGCATGGATTGCCCAGATTTGATTGAAAGTACACATTGGCCAGCAAAACCGGGCAGTGTGGTGGCTGAGAAGGCAGGAATCCAGCTTGGCTTTTAAACTCGAGATTGTTTGCGGTGTTGACATTTGGAAACATCCCTCCTCTGCTTTGTTCTGTGTACAAATGGCAGGCATTGAAAAGTGGTGTTGCCAGCAGAGCAAGGAACATGAAACCTCATGACGACAACTCTGTGAGCTGTGGACGTTTTTCAGAGCAGAAGCCGACCTTAAAAACATCCTAAACTGGTGCCATGAACGTAGTAATCATTTAAATGTGTTGATGAATAATTCAAAGATAACCAGTAACACGTTCATCAAGACTACCTGGGAAATAATGAAGAACATCTTACAAAACCCCTCCATTTTTATGAAAAGTAAGGGACATCGCATGAGGACAGCAGAAGGTGGGCTCAAAATAAAAGGGGTGGGCTGAGGAGGGTATTAGTTTATCGTAGGGAGATCTGGAGAAGCGAAGAACCGCATGGAGTTAAAATGAGCCCAGTTATCCTTTGAGATGGCTAAATACAAATTAACCCTGTCTGTCTTAGTAAGTCCATGAACTAAAATGATCAGAAGCTCGGAGGTCGCTTTGCAAATACACTCTACCTTGTTCTGCTGCTTCTCAAGCATTCACTTGGGGCCACTGTTGGAGGAGGTTGGGCTAAATGGACTTCTAGTCTGAGTCGGTGGCTCATATGTGCTTAACTGATTCAGAGATAATTCAGTGAGCAGAAAAAGAAGCTGAATTTTATGAGTTAGTCATACTGAAAAGTGTAAACCGATCAATTTTTAATTATATCTTATGTAGATTTTTTCTTAGAAAAAGGCTAGCACTGGAGTTCAACAAGCTGTTTGCTGTAATGTGTGCAGTAACGTGCATGTGCTTGTTATGTGACTAAATAACTATGTGGAATATTTCTTGACCCATAGCCTTAGTATTTTACAGACTACAGTTGGAAAGCTTCAGTTGAATGAGACAGTTGTGACACTCTTGCTAGGTGTTAAAACACACGAGGCACACGTTCACCTTCCAGTACATGCATTTGGCAGTGTTTCATTTTGCTTTACAAAAGAAAGAAAGACCAGCCCAGAAAAGAGGGGGTACCATTGTGGGAAGTTCATGACGTGGGCAATTAGAAGACACAGCGGACAGTGGTCGAGCATTCTTTAAAACCTTGCCAATTTTCCTCTAGTGACACATGTTGATTTACAAGCACAGGCACAAAAAGTGGGGTGATTAGGGAATTTATTCTCATTCATTGAACCCTGCAGGCAAATGTCTTCAATATTTAACCGAGAGATCAATGAAAGCAAATTATTCACTAACAACTAGCTAGTTACTTCCCTTCAGGTGAACTACTGCTCCAAGTACTCTGCTGTTACGGGGACAGTTCTCGCTCTCTATTTTCCTTTATTTCCTGAATTCATTTTCCTCCCTATTTTTGTTACCTCTCTTCCAAGAGCCGCCTTACAAGATGAAACTGGAATTACTTAGAAATGCAAAACAGCTGGTTGCTACTGTGTTGTGTATCAGTCGAGCTCCAGTAAGGAGCTGCTTGTTTCAGTTTCATCTGTGTTGTTAGCTGTAATTTCAAAGTGAATCCAGAGCCCGGAGCAGAGGAAGGTGTTTCAGTGGGATCTCCATGCAGCCTCCCCGGCTGGGCAGCACCATTTCACTTGTGACGCCATTTTGTCCTTCGTTGGGTTGAGAATTTACCAAATATCACCACTCGCCAGTTCCGGAGAGGGCACAGCCCCTGTAAAAGCCATGTCAGCCTTTCCAAGGATGTAACAGTTCTTTGTCAGTGCCGTAAGGTCAAGTCTGACATTCTGCGTGATTGTTTTCCCGGGATGCGGGTAGCAATAAGAGAACCACCTCTCTTGTCATATCCTCACCTTGTTATGGGAAGTGTGGCGGTAGTTGTGAAATTCTTTAAATAGCCACCAAGCTGGGACGCAGTTCATTTCAAAAGTCGCTGTGTACCTTAGAAACTAACCATCTTTTCATCGTTTGTGCCCTCGTGGTTAGGAAAGCGGCAACACATCGTCAGCTTACAGAATTCTACATGAGATTTACCTGGGCAACTATTGTTTCTGTAGGGTTATAGGTAACACGTTTTGATCGTTCTTAGCCAAATTTATTAAATCCTAAATTGCACACGTGTAAACCCGAAGAAGCTCATCCGTATGGCAGACGACCAGCTTACAACACTACGCCAGTGTGTAGAACAGCCACGATCTCTTCTGTCTCTAGCTGCCCACATGGTGCTTCAGTCCCTTCCGTCGGGATACGGCCTCGGTTGCGCCGCTCTCGGGTGCCACTGGCTGCTGTTGGCTCTTGGCAAATCATTCCTCTCCAGGAGTAAAACGGTATTTTCCACACCCGTCTCCAGCAGTTACTCCTCCAGGTGCAAACAAGGAAGCAACAGAGAAACAGTGTCAAATTAAGAAGAAATTGTAAAGACATTTTAAAAAGATCTAATGAAAAATGCTATACTTAAATATAAACTGCATCATACTGCTCTTTATGCGCATTCTGACATGTCTGAGCAGCTCTTGTCTGTTGCCTGGGATCCTGTTGTGCCTTGTGCTCTGCAAACACAAACCAAAAAGGTGTTTCCTGTAACATGCTCTATTATCCTATGCCATTGTATGTTCTGAAAATCACTTTGCAAAAGACTTTAAAATACATCTATAAGCATCCTTTGTCCTAGTGTGCTCCTTTCTTAGTTGAGAGACCTATAAATATTCTCTTGAAGATTGATTTCTCAAAATTTCCACAGAAAATGTTTTTGGGAAGTTCTTTATTTCCAGACAATTTTCTTGTGTTTAGTAAATATGATTTCAAAGAATTTTTTTTTTCCCCAGAACTGGTAGCATTAATGCAGAAGGAAGAAGTGATAGTGGCAAAAAAATAATAATGTGTAGCTCAATGTCCAGATGGAGATCGGTGACAAATGGTGTCCCTCAGGGGTCTGTACTGGGACCAGTTCTGTTCAATATCTCCATCAATGACACGGACAGTGGGATCCAGCGCACCCTCAGCAGGTTTGCAGATGACACCAAGCTGAGTGGTGCAGTGACACGCCTGAGGGGTGGGAGGCCCCCAGCATCAGAAGGACACGGAGCTGCTGGAGCGGGGCCAGGGGAGACCCCGGAGGTGTTGGGGGGGCTGGAGCCCCTCTGCTGTGAGCTGAGAGCGCTGGGGGGGGTTCAGCCCGGAGAAGAGAAGGCTCCGGGGAGACCTTGGAGCCCCTTCCAGTCCCTAAAGGGGTTCCAGGAGAGATGGGGGTGTTGGACCAGATGGCCTTTAAAGGTCCCTTCCAACCCAAACTATTCTATGATTCTAAAAGAACTTACTAAATGGGCTCTGAAGACATGCCTTTTATAAATATGAGAAGACACTGGATAAGTAGGTTTTTTAATTAGAAATTTATTTTCAGACTTCATTATGCATTGCAGACATTTTCCCCCCTAAAATTAGAGGTTACACTTCTGTTGATGTTAATAGGTCGGCACTCCACCCTGTTGATTATTTATTACATTCTGTCATAATAGCATGGTAAACCAGACTTGGTCAAACAGATCTGTAGGGCAAGATATAAATCAACATAGCAGTTTTGACAGCAAGAAGATTGCAGCAGTCCAGCTACGCCGAGGGGCTGTGCCTGTGTCCTAGGCGTGTTGGTTAATTCTCAGGATGTCTTTGATTGAAATCTGTAATCAGTGGCACCGTCTGGAATGACTGCACCTGCTAATAAGCACCTCAGAACGGTGGTCTCGGGTCAGGTCAGGTGTTCATCTGTCCTGACATCCCGTGTGTGTCGCAAATGCATAGGGAAAGACAGCAACAACAGTGATGCTTCCCCTGGAATGTTCATCCTGGTTTTAGTAGCTTAAGTACATCCAGAGCTAAAGGCTGTTTTACAACTCTGCATATGCTGTACTGTTCGTTTACCTCTATTCTTCCTTCCTTCAGCTGGATATTTACCTGCGCTTTTACCGTTTCTCAAACAGAGCAGGAACTTCATATAACATAGAAAGGTTAAAGCCTATATGGAACTGAGAACATGTGGACCACCATAAATCCCCCCAAGGATACGACTCGCACATCACATCAGTGGGCACATAGATCATATGCTCCTGTGCATAACACCCTGCTTCTGTATGATTTCTCACAGAATCCTCTTTTTAATCATTCTGCTTGTGAGTCCAAGGGAATACAGCTGTACAATTTGCACAGTTTTAATGATTTCCAAAATTATCTCTGCACATGCAACCTTTTATGGATTTCTGTAACTCCAAAACTGAAGAGAAAAAACAAACAAGGAAATTCTTTAAATCAAAATACAGTAAGAAATGTAGAGAAATATGTAACAGAAAAAGTTCAACTCTCAGAAAACTTCAAATAGAGAATTTTTTTTCCCCCTTAATTATGTAACTTATTGTCAGAAATAGTTACTGGCAGGACATCAAGGTATTTTCTGTTCCTGTCATTGTGTCACTGGACTGCATTGATTAATCACAATTACACAATGATTTTCCTGCTTTAAGTAGTTGCAATTCCTGCTTCAACTCCAGCAGAAGCTGCTGAGCAACAGACTGAAAATGTATCTACAAATATAAAGGGAAAAGAAGTTGCAGTTATCTTTTGGACCAGAGAACATTTTGTGTCCCATTTCTATTTGCTATAAAAGAGCAGGTTAAACATTACTCACCTTCCGGATTCTCTGGTCTTGATTCAAAGGTGCTTAACTTTATTACGCGAGATGAAAAAATTGCTGAGATCATCTATGCATACGTTTCACTCCTATTCCTATAGGTGTTGTATTGACGGGACATAATTCCAGTCAGTTACCTGCAGGCGATTAGTTGAACAGCAGACAGACAATATATATTTGACAGCAACCAACTGGGTCGGCAATCCATAATTTGTTGATAGCAATAGACACAGGGCATTGGGGGATTGTAAAGAAGTGCCGGTGTAGCGGTAATTACAGCCAAACTCAGCAGCACTGCCAGAGTTAAGGACTGAAGTTCGCTTTCAAGTCTGTTTTCAGTGGTTTATGTAATTTAGCTTGGGTAATCTGCAGCTGAATGAAACCTGGCATGGAAATTGTCAGCTCAGATGCAGATTTCCTTCTGAAAAGGGTTCAAACAAGAATCTAGGATGCAGCAATCCTTAGAGAAGTTCATTTTGCCAGATACGGTGAAGTAATAAATCAAGCATAAGCATTTGCAGCTTCCAACAGTTTATTTTTTAATCATTTGCAGCTTTGTTCTTATCACAGAATCACAGAATCAAAGGGTTGGAAGGGACCTCTGGAGATCATCTAGTCCAACCCCTGCCAGAGCAGGGTCACCTAGAGCAGGTTGCACAGGAACGCGTCCAGGCGGGTTTGGAATGTCTCCAGAGATGGAGACTCAACCACCTCTCTGGGCAGCTTGTTCCAGTGCTCTGCCACCCTCAAAGTAAAGAAGTTCCTCCTCGAGTAAAGAAGTTCCTCCTCGAATAAATGTATTCTTAAAATACATTATCAATGAATCACAGAATCACAGAATGTTTTGGGTTGGAAGGGACCTTAAAGATCATCTAGTTCCATCCCCCTGCCCTGGGCAGGGACACCTCCCACCAGACCAGGTTGCTCAAAGCCTCATCCAGCCTGGCCTTGGACACTTCCAGGGATGGGGCATTGACAACTTCCCGGGGCAACCTGTTCCAGTGCCTCACCACCCCCACAGTAAAGGATTTCTTCCTGATATCCTATCTAAATCTCCCCTCTTTCAGTCTGAAGCCGTTACCCCATGTCCTGTCATTACACTCCCTGATCCAGCGTCCCTCCCTGTCCTTCCTGTAGGTCCCCTTTAGGGACTGGACGGGGCTCTAAGGTCTCCCCGGAGCCTTCTCTTCTCCAGGCTGAACCCCCCAACTCTCTCAGCCTGCAACAAAAAGGTACTTTTTGTTACCTCTTTATGAAGGTCGCTGTCAAACAGCAGTCACTGCACATAAATCGAGGAAATGACAGCAGTACAGAATGGTGTAAGTGAGACCATGACCAGAAGAATAGTTTAACTTTGAAATTAGTTCTTGGTCCTCACATGAGGAGCTTTAAATGGCTACTGTTAATAATGTTACTCACTCTTTCAGATGACACCGAAGTTTGGTCTCCTAAGGATCTGTGGAATAATTACTAAAATGACCAAAAATACAGCACTGTTCACACATTAAGGAAAAGTATAAAATCAAAAAGAGTTTCTAGGGTAGAATACAGCCTGCAGCTGGCACGCGAAGAATGCACCCATCTGCAGTTCCCTGTACAATATTGCTTGCAAAGCAACAAGGGGGGCGAAGTGGAATGAAGAGTCCGCAGTCTCTCCCTGTGATAATACAGCAGATATGGGAATGAGATGGTACTGTGGAACTGACAAGCTGCATTCTTGCTACCCTGAGCCAATGGTCTGTTGAATTTTGATGAAAAGCTGTCCTTTGTGTGAGCTTTGCTCATTACAATGTCATTGTAATACCAAAACACACCTCCAGCCCAAAGGCTACCCGCCTCCAAGGTGCGACCACTGCTCCTTGAGTCTGCGCCCTGAATTTTTCGTAAACTGTACCTTTAAATGTGAAGCGAGAGAATTTTACACCAATCATAATAAAAGTATTTATGACTAAAGTCACTCAAACTCCACCTTGAAGGTAAAAAAATTGTATAAAAATGGCACGAGAAAGGGGGGGATATCAGGGAAGACACCATCGTGACCAAGTCAGGGAGAACTCCATCACAGACTGCCTTTGACTCCCGGGACCAGTCGACGGGCTGAGCCTTTCTTCCCCCCCCGCCATAGGGACGCCTTTGGGTGAGACTTAAGCTATACACCGAGCGCTTCCTCGGGAAACTTAGAAATCTCTCTAGAGAATACATTTATAGCCAGGCTGTACTGTTCGTCACTTTGTCGCGCGTTTTGTATAATTAACATTACTTTTTACTTGCACGTGCTTTGCAGACAGTGTATTTATCACCGGCAATCCTAAGAACCTGTATATCTGTTTCTTAAATAAACTGCACTGTTTAAGTAGCTGGTCGTTTCGGTTTCTCACTGAACGCAACCAAGGACTCGAGGGTGGCCGTGCTAGTTGGTGAGCACGACTAGACTGAAGGTGCAGCCCACTATCAGTGTATCCAAATCGTAACAGTTTAATACATGTTCAATGCGACTGGACTGATAGTGGCGAATTGGGCATCGCTCAGAGTTTAAACCCAGCCGCACCCAGCCTCCCACCTTGGTGAGGAGTGTCAGAACACAAGGGGGGTTATTTTCTGCCAAAACCGCTTTGCCCCTTCACGCAACAAGGGTCACAACAGGTGAAAGCAAAAGAGGGAAGAAGCAGAGCCTCTAAAAATTCAAATGGGTATTAAATGAAGTTTCCAGCAGTGATGTGGCTGTATTTCTTAGAATGTCACATCACTTCATGGGCCTTCACTCACTTCATTTGGAGCTTTCTCTGTATTGCAAATTAAGAAGTTGAAGAAGAGGTCACTAGCCAATCAACACAGCAAATTGATTGTAATTACTCCAGTCCCCAAAGGTAATAACGTTTTGCTTCAAGTGACAGGTCTGCGTAACCAAGGTCACCTGAACAACTTCAGTCCTGTGTCAATGTTGCACCACGGGAAAGGAAACCCTGCTCAAGGAAGACCTCCTTCTTGATTAAAACCTCTGGAGTTCAACATTAAGTCCTTGCTCAGTTCAGATTCCACTTTGGTGTATTTATCTTCTGGTACTGTATGCCTGTGCTTCCCGTTATGTACTTATTTTCTCAGAAAAAAAGTAAAAGATCAGATTAGGTATTTGGTACTGAAGGTTAACGTTACTTTTATGACACGTAATGCAGCGTCATCTTCTGGGTTATGTTTGTTCTCTTCGACATCCCTTGGCTGCTATTTGTGCTATTGAATGTGTAGGCACAGATATAATGCCCTGCTTCAATAGTGAACCATGCGTAAGCCGAACGGAACAACCTTGCAATCGTTTCTCTTTGGGCTAAGAGCTCTTTCGTTGCGATCTCAAGGTTCCCGTGTTGCTGGCATTTGCTGTGATGGGATTTGCTTCTCAGAGGTTGTAACATGAAATAGAAAGTGTTATAGGCAGTATTACTATTACCATTTGTTGACCTGAGCAGCACAACATTCAGGCTTGTTTCAATTATAAGGAGAAATTGGATGTATTTTATTGACGTCACTTTATTTATGGAATCTGTTTTCCTGAATATGGGATGAATTAAATAGGGCGTTTTGTGCTCATAACCTCAAGACTTTTTCCACTATCCCCTGACACAGAAACCTCTTACTGTTGGATCTGAGGTTGCATTGATCATATTAAACACTTTTTCTGGGAATTTAGGGTGCATTGGTCTTGGGATGCTCAGCCCTGCTTTATTGCTGCATGAAAGGAGTTTTAATTAGATGGACAAACTCGAATTCTGCAAATAAAACAAGTGCCTTTTTGGCACACTTTATTAATAACTTTTCTTGGTCAGCTATACCACGCTAAGTACTCAGCTGTGAGCCTTGGTTCTCTCTGTGCACTAATATTGACAAAGCCCAAGTAGCCTCCACACTGAAAGTCTACAAGAATAACACAGCACGTTTGACGCCCCTTTCCCTCTCTTACTCTCCACTCCCTCCCTCTCGCCTAGTCTGTGTTGCTGTTTGCTTTTCTCTCTTTCACATAAGTGGGTTCTTGCTTAAATGGAAAATGCTGTATAGTGGATTCTTGATGGAAATAGTATAAACTTTCTGTGTGTTTTTAACCTGAAGGAAATGAGAGGGAGTGCTGTTGAGAAATTGTTATTGTACTCAGTACTTTTTTCTTGAAATTAAGTAGAGAACAGGTGGACAGGTATCACTGCTGCCAGCTTTAAGTGGGCTATTCAGACTATAATCATCATCTCTGTTAGAATGGACAGAGGGAAAAAAAGAAGGGTGGGAATTCCCAAACACTCTCACGGGTGCTGTTTTTCAGAATCTGTTTCGGAAACTGGAACTTCAGGAGATCTGTGTTGTGGGTTAACCCCACGGCTTGACCACTGGTCACGAGAGCTGCACTCAGGTGGCTTTGGTTCTCCTCTAGACCAGAATTGTAGAATTGGAGGCCTTGGGAAAATCAGTGCCCTTCAGAAACAAGGGTTGCTTGGTGTCAGTGAATTCCATTGGAGCTTTGTATTTCACAGCGTAGTGCCAGAAGTCCATATTCTGAGCAATTTCCAACACTTGGGTCCATGCTCTGCTCTGACTGCCCTTGCAAAGACTGCATAAACCTCTTACAAAGTAGAAGGGGAACTTTCCAGTTTTCTGTTCCAGAGCATGTAAATAAACTACAGCCAGTCTGACTGTAGAAAGATGTTAACTCTGAAGAGATGTATAACTCATGTATCTTCTTGATCTATTTTACCGATAAATGTTAGGAGACACTTTAGTTGTCTTACTGCTCAGATAAAAAAGAATGAATGAGCAGAGTTTCTTGAATGAAATGGAAATCCTTGAATTTGGTCTTGGTTTCTTCTTAAGTTCCCACTTAGCTTTTAAAGATCTTTGTTGATACTGTTGTTTACTTTGCTTCAGTCAGTTGCATGTGTTCCAAGAAGTTCAACAGATTTCTTTTGGCTATGTTGCTGTGAGAATTCAGTCTCGTTACTGTGTCCTTATGTGTTGCATGAAGTACTTTGTAAATTAGAAATTACGTTCTTCCCACCATGTGGACAGCTTCTGATCTCTGTCTCCTGACTTAAGAGTTGTGCTCAAATGATAAAGTTGAAGAAAATGCGGAATTATCAAAAAGTTTTTGTTGAATCACTGTCTTCACTTGGGATTATGACTCCTGAAGCTACACGAGCTAGACTTAGATAGCAAAGGGACCTACGCCTAAAAGCTGCTAGCCTGTTACTGTGTGTTACTGGTTTTATTTGAGCGGGGAAGGAGAGGACACAACCCCCCAACTCCTCCAAAGCTTGAAAATGCTGAAATCTCTCAGTTCTTTGTCCATACTACATTACTCTTTGTTGTTGATATTAGCTTTTCAGATTCCTGCACTCAATTTCATGGCTGTTTAATCCAAATCAGGTTTTAAGCATACCCTGTGGAATAACAGGACTTGCCTACAAAGGGGAATTGCTGCCAGTAAAGTAAGCTGTATATTCATCTATGTAATTTGTTCTAAGCGCTCTCTTTATACCAGCTCCTCGCGTAGACAATTCTAGAGCATGTGTCCACCACACACAGTGCGGAGGTGCCCACGCTGGCTTCGGAAACTGAAGCGGTAGGGTCATGCCAGAGCTGCATCGCAAGGAAACCGATTGTTGGGGGTATGACAAGCTGAATGTCCTGTGGATGTCCCAGCTTTGTTGGGGGAGCGGCAGGCTGGCGGTGCTGAGGGCTACTCGATGGTGTGGGTATGCTCTTTCCATCTTCTTCAGTAGAAGAGTATGTAATCTTGCCTAGATTAAAGAGGGATTGTTTGCAGTGGGGAATTCTCACACGTATCCACTGCATTATGTATTCCACCGGGGTTAGTGTGCGATACCGCTTTTTGTCCAGGCAAACGAGTCTTCAGGACAGTGACCGCATGTCCCTCATTGCTCACCAGATGACCTGGTGGCACTTCTGTGGCCGGGGACTAGCAAATTGTTAGATTTCAAATTCCTAGCACCTCCCACTAAAGCACTGCAGCTGGTGAAATGAACAGCTACGAAACGTTTGTATAGTGCCAGGAGAGTATTTTATTTCTCTGTTTGTTTAGGATCAGTGAAAGAATAATTTCTTGTGTTCGTTATACATTAATGACACTGCACAAACTATACTTCATGATGCTCTCGGGTACAATAACTGAGCTGCATGGTTGAATGCAATTTAAATATGCAAAGAGAATGGACTAATGGAGGATCCTCAAGGACTAGCTCATAGTTTTATTTATATTACATCATGCCATCTAAATTTGTGAAGCTTTGTGTTCGTCACACGCATTGCATTGTTGAAATGTAGCATTTTAGATTTAAGAGGACCTCAGTATTTTCTCTGTGGAAGTATCTTACTCCGATTTGTGTGTGTTGTTTTTTTTTTTCATCTGTCACCCACCACCAATTCAAACGCCTCCTGAGAGTGGGCTCTGAGAGCGCTTTCAGTAGGTTCTGTTTCCCCACCCTTCTTACAAAACAAAAATAAAAACCTCGTTGAGCACGTTTAGAGAGGAAAGGAGCAATGGTGGAAAAAATAGCAGTATTTTTACTTACCCTGGGAAGCTGCAGCAGTCTGTGAATGTGGTCTGAGCTCACGGGGTGTCTGTCCAGCAAAACCTGCTCCGTGTCATTTTCCTGCTCCCCCTCTGCCACTCCCCCGTCAGGAGTGCGGAGTGCTGGGACGCACTCGAGTGCTGGGACGTGCTCGGCTGGTCCTGGGAAGAAGAGGAGGTAGGTCCTCTGCTGGGGCTCCATACCTTGCTCAGCCAGGGTGGATGTTGAGGTGATTCCTTCAGGCCCGTACTGCCAGTGGTGTTACACCTTTCTACAGCAGCCAACTTCTGCTGTTCCTCCGGGTGAAATTCTCCTCCACAGGACCTCAGTTTGTGAGTTCTGGGCCTTGCGCTTTGATGCAAAGCTTAATCTGAGGATCACGGTTTTTCAGTGTGAGAAAACCAGTATTGCGTAGGAGTGTTAAGTAAAGCGTTGGCCTCCGTATGGTGTACACTCTTTTCTCACCAGTTTAACTGGCCAGTTTTCTGTTTTAGTGATTTTGGTGACTCATAAATGGTCACCCAAATAATTTGCAGATGAGTATCTTCCTAACCTCCGCAAGATCTTTACCTAGAATGCCAGCTGGACAGAAGCACCAGGGAAAGATCTTTATTTCCTGGAGATTAACTGCTGTGGTGTAGGCAAAGCTTGTCCTTCTGTTTATGAAAATAATGTATGGCCTGGAACATCTAGAACATCCCCTTTCTGTCAAATAGCAAGATAACCAATTCTGTGTGTTGTGGCCCCAAGGGATATCTGCTGCCCCCAAGGAATTTTCATTCCTTCCAAATTTTATTTAAATACAGCTTGTTTTGAACTCTCCCTAGGTTCTTTCACAGGCACTTCTATTCATATGCAATGGAAGACATTTGTTTTTCTGATACCCTTAATCACTTCAATCAATATGATTGTCAGCTGCTAGTTAAAAAATGGACTTGGACGTAATTACATTTTTTTCATCTACAATCTGCTGGGCTTGTTTCTAATTCATTTTACTGCTCTCCCGTCTGCTTTTATTCATTACAGGAAATTTAAATACCCTATTTAGTCTGAGTATAATGTTCATTTCCTTTGTATTTGTAAAAGCAGTCATCTTGAAGAAGTCATTAGGTTTAATGTTAACTTTTAATGTGATCTGTGAATATGATGAACTATTCCGTGAGTTGTCCGAAGTTTGTATGTGACATTTCTATGTTCTCAAACCTGTCATGGATTAGCAATGTAGCAGTGCATTTACAGTTTCAGGGCAACATCTCAATTTTCTGATTTTTTGTGGATGTTGTTGTGAAGTGGTTTTGGTTTTGCAGCTCAGACTTTCTTGCTCTAGATTGTTCTTGAACTAATATCAAACATGATGGGACCCCGGCTTGGAGTTTCATTCCCACTGTTTACTAATAGCGCTAAACTTAAGTTTCAAGCACTGCAATACTTTTTTTTTTTCCTTGGAGAGCTGGAAGCATTAGGCATTTATCACTCCCTTCGCAGTCCCTTATCCTTCCAGCACTCACTGGGCACTCTGGAACAGGAGTCGGCGTAATGAACTGCAGCAAGAGCATCTGTGACTCCATAGACAGCCTGCTTAATAAATGTTTATTGATTTAAATTACAGACTGTATGCATGCAGGAGATACTGAAATAAATTAAATCAGAGCTGGTGATGCATCTGTCTACACTTGACTATATGTCTAAAATAATTATGGCAATATTTGAGGCAAGGCAACGGGTTAACTGGTTGAGGGAGCAGCTATGGGTCGCTGGGTTTCTTCCCAAGGTGCTAATCAGCTGCGGCACCCCTGGAAGGAGGTTTCTGAATATAACCCCAAAGACTGAAGACAGCTTTTCAAGTGCTTACTTTCTGTGTGTTTTCAAGGACCTTTACCTTATGGGAAAGTGCTACGGGCCACAGCTGCTGCTGTGGAAGTGGAAGTGAAGGCACTTACTGTGTGCCCCAGCAGTAAGTTTGGCTTTGTGCCTCTCTGCTTTGTGACATATTTCCATGGCCATATTGTACGAGAAATTAATTTTCCTCTTCCTCAATAAGCTATTGACTCTAAGCAACTATTAGAGGTACAGTGCATGTAGCTATCATAACAATTTTCTTGTACATTTTGTGCACAATTGCAATTTTCCTCATTATTGTTCCTGAACTTTATCCTTTCTCTCCCCCCAGGCCTCTGGCTTAGAGGTCTGGCACATATAGAGGACATTATTATGTTCATAACAAAAGCGTTTCTGAAAGCTCCGTGTTTTAAATCACTGCCTTTCAGTGATGAATTCTGGACACTACTGCAAATAACGGGCCTTCTGTGCGACTGCTTTAGCTATTTGAAATAACACAGAAATAAGTCAGATGCAATTTACCGACGTGATTTGCAGTCTCAGATCACCTGTTTCAGAAGTTCTGGCCCTAAGCTAAGCTGTACTGCAAAGCGGTGTAGATAGCAGAATTATTTTTTATTAATTTTACAAAGTATCCAAAATGATCTAGGTTTTGGTGTTTGTTTTTTTTTTTGCTGATCATCACGTTCTGCAGTGTAACACAGTGGATTATGTTTGTGGTTGTGCTAACAAAGGGAAACAAGTTTGTAGTTCCTGCTCTGTGATCCTTTTCAACACTAGCTTGTTCCTAGAGTTCACTCAAGCAGTCTTTAGGATCCAGTTTTGGGGTGATAGTTACACATTTCAGGATGCAGGTTGTACAGCGAGATCTGCACAAGGTCCTTGAAGTTGGAAAGGGCCATAAACCCTTGAACTGACTGCAGCCTGACAAGGTTTCTCCTGAATCCTCAGAAATATTTCGCTCACTTGGTATTTTGGATCTAGATCTCTTGCTTGTAGCTGCATTGACTTATCTTACTGAATGGTTTTATTCCGTTTAGTATATATTACGTTAGCAAAAAGGGAAGTTTAATGCTCCCTATTTAGTTGGAGAACTATGATATCTGTTACTAATTATGCTGGCTGACTGATGAGTTTTGGAAATGTCAGCTGCTTTCCATGAGTCTTTGGTACCATTCATAGAAGTAAATAATAATCGCACTTACTTCAGAAGGGTGTTGCGTGGCTAAATTAATGTTTGTAAATTATTCTGAAACTCTTATGATGCCAAATAGTCTGGTGCAACAACTAATGTTGCTACTGTTAATTGTCGTCCAATTTCTGTATTACATATTCGTGTCCTTTAACAAAGGAACGGAAGCAGAATGTCATGCTCATTGATGTTTTTAAGTCCTTTATTAGAGCTAATGGCTTATTAACAGTCTGGAAAAGCTTCTTTGCAAATATGAGGTTTAGTTCTTTTTCTGCTGCTTTTGAAGTCTAAAGACTGTATGGAGGAGCTGTTACTGCTTCATAAGCAGTTTCCAGGATGAATTTGCAGATTTACTCGTGTCTCATCGTGGGGTAGTCCTACAGATACTATTTCATGAATATGTAGAGCATGTTTGCTATCACTTTTTATGCTGTAGATTCATGGCAAATTCCCAGTTTATTCAGAAAGTGGCCTGCTGTGGAATACTCTGTATATAACATATGCTTGTGTCTTTGGCAACTCAGGCTTCGCTATTTATATAAAATGAATCTGTAGTGCAGTATTACTATGCTTTGAAAGCATTAAGTGGCATTTGTAGTTCCTTTGTCCTTCTTTACAATGTATACTGGATTTTAATTTTTTTTTTAATTTTCTGATACCAGATTTGTCTCTCTCCTTCATGATTTTGCTTGCCACATCACAGATAATTTTCTCTCGAGCCAGCTCCCTCCCTCTTTTTGTATAAATACCCATGCTAAGTCCTTTGTACTCAGAGATCTTTAGAACTATGCACAGTTTCGACAATCTACCATCTTTCTTACACTGTTGCTTCCCTCACGGTCACATTATACTGATCTATATTTTAGTTTCTTTCTCGCTATCATTTTCTCACTGAGGATTCACTAATGCTGTTGGAAATGGAATTATCAGGAAAAGGTGTTTTTAGTTTGAAATTAGCTGTAGTCCGGGGAAAGAATGAGACAATCTTGTAGCCGAGATAAAGCAGGACCTTGAAGAGCCTATGTATTATATCACTGCGGGAAATTTGGTAGTAGCTTGAGTGGCAGAGATGTCTACATGAAATAAGAAATACTTCAAATTAAGTTTATCTGAGTTCAGTGGGCAGGTGTATCATTAATAAACTTGGAAGGGAAAATGAACAGAAATTTGCAGAGTTCAAACCATTCGTGCAACTGAAATGAGAATGTAAACCATGTACAGTAGTTATTGACGGAAATACCAGTGGTCATGAAAATAAAATTGATCTCTAAAATTTATTCAATAAACTGCTGTAGAGAAGACCAAATATGCTACAAAATGATGAAAAAAATAATATGAGGGCATTATGCAAATTGCATTTTAAATAAGCGTAGAAAGTGTTATGTAGTTTTAACATGAGGAAAACAGTAATAGAAAAATCTGGAGTTCTGCTACAATGGTTATTTGCCTCCATGCTTATTTGGCATGCTTATTACTAGATAGATTCCTGAAAATGAATTCCATGAAAAGTGCTGAAAATAAAGTACCGAAATATTGAGAAAGTACGAAAAAGCAATTGTAGCTCGAGTATATGGGAAAATTAAAGAAAGATGATATTGTTTACAAAGGCATCAAGAAGGGAGCAATACTTAAAGAATTGTATGGATTGAATACAGAAGTCTTCTTCTAACATCGTAAAAATACAACATAACATGATTTCCAATACAAAAGACTGAAAACTAAACGTGGTTGTACATGTTTGTAGCGGAAATTGCTTCATAAAATAGACTACCTGGGACACCAATGTTCTGGAAGTAAGAGTGGAATGAAAATTTCTACAGGTGCTGTACTTTAATAAGCAAATGAAGAATAGCATAGAAGTGGAAAAAGAAATGTTAGCTTGTTCAATATAGACACTTAAAAAACCCCAACACAACAATGTCGATTTTGATTGCAGAATTCGAATGTCTGATCTGATGCTGCGTGCATTGATAAAACCCAAGTTGTGGGCAGGTAGCCTCCATGGCCCTTCCGCCTGACAGTGTAACTCCACCAGGTGATTTCCTGTAATTGCACTGCTAATTGCACTGCCAGTGATTGTGCGTGTGATTATGGTGCGATGTTTGAACGTTGATGCTTCTTGTCAGCCATGAATCTTATGCTGATGCTGTCCCTTCTCAGTGCAGAAGGGAAAGGCTGAGATCAGAACCTGACACAGTGAAGCTTCCACACCGCAAAGTGAATTACTCTGAAATGGACCGGTGATTCCAGAAATGAAATTTCTGGTTTCTGTAACCTGCTTGCCTGCCTTCCAGCAGTCTGCTGGGATAATAACAAAGGGCTAGAAATGTCTGTTCAGTCTAGTCCTATGCTGTCACAGGGAAATGCATCATTTAATTCCTTTCATTGATAATTTTAACCTTTTCTCTTGCTGTCACAGTGTTTCACTTCTGTTACAATACTGTTCCTTCAAGAATGGGAACGTCTGAACTGCCCGCTCCCCTGTGTGTCCTGGCAGGAGGTGATGCTCAGGATCCACCCTCTTCTGGGTGCCCTGACAGGAGGTGATGCTCAGCATTAGCACGGGTGCTCTCTGTGCTGCTCAGGACTTGGGGCGGGGGGGGGAAGTCTGCATCGAATGTTTCTGCACCAGAAGCTCAAGTGCAAGACAAAGTCAGTCAGGAGGTCTAAGGTGCTGTAAATAATGTAGATGCTCAATGATGGTACATTAGTACTTTTTTCAGTTAAAAGTGGAGATTCACTCCATTTTGAGACACGTTTTTCGTTTCACCATTAAGGCCTCTTCTCTATTTCATTTCTCATTTTCCCCTGTATTAGTTATTCATAACCTTTATATTTCTATGATTAGCACAGGCTACAACATTGTCTTTCTTTTTATCGTGCTCATTTTTACTCTAGCAGTGAAATACACACTGATTAGACTGGAGCAAATTCTTCATCCTGTAGTAGCCTATATAGCCCTTAATGTAGACATTACATTTTACAACTCACTTATTCATTCTTTTTCTGTATAGTGCATATAGATGCAGATCATTTAGACCACATGTGTCCACTTTATTTATACACGTTTTCTGAAGCCAGACATACTTTTCATGTAATTCAAATTCTTTATAGTAAGATTAGGGTTTCTTTTTCCTTTTCTATTCGAATAACTTATCTTAATTTCTTTCTGTTATTAGTATCTGCTCAGTTTTGTCTTTACTTCAATATTTCAGTTTCACGTTTTCCCATCTGGTTAACTGTTAGTAGAATTCATGAGTTCGTCTATTTAAACAAAATTATTTTTACCACTTTTTCTCCTCCTCTTTCACATTCATCACCACTCACATTTTGTAGAGCAAAATTAACTTTAAGACTTGAGCGTATTGTGTCAAAAGCAAACCCACTGGTTAGCATTAAAATTCCAAGGTAGCCTCTGTGAAATGATCGGGTAAAATACAAAACCTGCATATAAGAAGTACTGTATATAGAATGTCACAGTAAAAGTTCTGAGGAGCCTCATAATATCAAATGAGATGAAAGTGGTGATAATCGTCAGAGTGAAGATGAAGAACACTGGGACTAGTGAAAAAGATTTAGTTACTTTAACACAAATATGCTCACTGCTGTGTCCGCCAAGAGGATCAATTGGTCCAACCTTTTCCTGGAGCAGAAATTGCTTATCGCAGGGTCTGACAGTCTCTGATGGGAATATCTGCCTTACCAGAAGGCTGTTTTGGGAACTTAGCTAAATTAATGTCCACAATAAAGAGTGCAATCTGTAGCTTTCTCCCAAATTCACAGGTGTTTTACAAACATTCTCCTCCCATCCCCACACAACCAGGGAAGAGAAATCGAGATTTGTCGTTTCCTCAAAGACAGACCTGTGCTATTTGTGGGAACTTTCACGTTACTGTTCTTTGAACTTGATATCGAGGCAGTATGTCAGAAGTAATCCATTTTCTTCCATCCTTTTAGAACAGAACTGTTTCTTAGGAAAGTAAAAGTGTTTAAAGATGGTTTTCAACCCAAGGAAAGTGAAGGTCTCTTCCAAAGACAGGGGTGGACTCTTGCCAATCTCCAGCTTTTGGTGGAAGCGATGGTGAAAGGCAGACATTGTGGAAAGCAAGTAAAGAAAGTAAGGTGGGATGTGTCAAAGGTAGAGGGTTACTCTGGATCCAGTTGTATTGCTGGTAATTGCTTTGACGAGCACTGCTGCTGAAGCAGTTTGCTTTTGGAGGCTGTTTGTGGGACAGATAATGGTGAGTAGGTGAAAACACCAGACCTTAAGCTGTTGATGGGCCCCTCTCCTGCCTAATCATTCCTTTGACTTGGAAAATCTCTGTCATCTGCCCCAAAATGATGACTCTGCTGAGCCTGAGAGAGGGAAGTCCCACAGAGCATCCGAACCTTTCCTGCAGTGAGAGGGAGTGATTTAAATATACGAACCTTCTCCTTGGCTGGAGGGAATTTACTTGCAACTAACTTATCTGGAAATCTCCTGAGCCAAAATTTATAGAAAGATTTGATGCTGGCATCCTGGACAGGGATGTGGGCCAGGCCAAATGCCTGAATTATTTTATCAAAGGCTTGGGAAAAGCTGGATTATTTATTTATTTATTTTACTTATAGGACAAGGTATTGTTTGAGGATGATTAGTAGTATACTTGAAAACCATCATATTTATTTACCTTTTCTTTCAGTGTAAAATGACCAGCTAAGACCACTGTTAGGTCAGATGCCTGTTCCTGCCTAATATTAGAATTCCAAATGCCAGATATGAGTGTTGTAGTTTTCTCTAAAGAGAAAAATATTCTCCTTTCTGCAAGGAATCCTTTGGAAATCATTCTGATGTTCTGTTTCCCTTGCATTTTACTAACCTCTGTGTCTGCCTTGTCCTGTGTTTTGGAATACAATGTTAAGAAATGCACACATATGGGCCAGATGCTTCCATTCTGTTTTTCACAGAACACCCCCTGATGTCAATAATTTGCTGAAAAATTATTTTTAAAGAAAGGAGGTGAAGCTCTAAGTACAGAATTGTATTATTGAGAAACTGGAGTGTGAAGTGTGCTGGAGTGAAGTGTGCTGATGAGTGTTTTTACTGGGGGAGGAGGTTTTCCAGGTATGCAAATCAGTTGTCACTGTAGAAAAAGGATTTTTATAATTTTTCTGTGAAATGAAAATAGAAACTACATAACACAAATTTGTAGTAGTTCTTCAAATATCAGCATACTCTGTTTCCCTGAACAGCAGTTTACCATAACATTACTGTCTTCCAACTAAATGGAAAACATTTCCTGAAATCAGAAAGACACTATTTCAAGAAGCTAACGCTTATAGTTAAGTGATAAAATAAATTTGGTGAGATATTTTTGTGATCTACTGCTCTAACTTTCTTTAGGAAAGTACCAAACTCGATAAAAGAAGTTTAACAAACATATCTATATATACTGATACTGAATTTACCCAAAATATAAATACTTTCTTCGTCCAGTCAGCCAAGCCACATTATCTTTGCCGAAAGAAAAGTCTCACAGCAATTTTATATAAAAATGTTCTAGAAATAAATCACCTAAGTTCCAATTCATCATCATACTGATTGTTACGGCCCAAAGAGAATGATGATGAGAGTGACGCTGTAGCTTGGTAAAGAGCATAGTCATGAGAGATGTTGGTCCCAGGCTTTGCTTTAATGAATACTGAAGTGCTTTGCACAAAATGGAGCAGCTTTGAAAGCACAGTCTTAACACCCTAAAGCTTTAAGTAGTGTTTCATACACTCTTCTCTTCTTAAAGTACATGCTCACCCATGGATCGCAAGGAAAAAAATGTCTTTTTAGTATTCTTTGTATTGCTGTTATCAGCTAGTGCTGCTAGTAATGAGCCAGGTATCTACTGTGTTAAGCTCTGAATGAAAACTTAACTCCTGCCTTAGAAAGCTAACCTAGACTTTTGTATGCTATAATAGGTTTAAAAACCAATCAGTTTTATGAAACCAAACAATATGGTATTCTAGAGAGTATCACTCAATATAGGGAATAGCTATAGAGTCTTAAAGAAGATGAGAGAACAGACCATAAATATATATATATATAACGGGTTGACTTCAGCTTAAATCACTTCATTGTGTGCCTGTTGGTTGCTGCTATTAGTCTTGAACACGCGAAGCTTCTCTCAACTTGACTTTTCTCAGAAAGGTTTGATAAATTAATTCATTCATCCCTATCTTACTGGCTTTGCCCTTAGCACTTACTCCTTGTTCCAGTCTTGGTGTTAGTTCTCTTTGCCTATCGACACCTCTCATCATAACACTGTTTATAAAGGTATTGCAACCTTTCAAAAGGTTCGATTGGTGGGGGTTTTTTTTTGCTTTCTCCATGTCCGATTAAACCTCAAAATAATTTCCAGGAAGATTTTGTTAAGATATTTCTTCTTTTTTGCTACTAAAAATACCATACACTTACATTTGAATAAAATGGAAGTTCCCAAACACCTATTTTCATTCTTGGCTTTCTGCCATTGTATGTATAAAGTTGTTTTGGAACCTGCCCTAATAGTTAAATGACACTTAAGTAGTGCCTGCACTTTGACCTTTTCTACTGGGCAAGGAGAATTTTCAGTGAGTGGTCTTCTGAATAACTGAGAAAATATATGAGTAGATGAAAAGATAAATGTAGTGCAGTTTTCCTGCTTCAGGCATAGTTCAGAGGATAGTATCTGCTATGGGTGCCTAGACTAATTCAGTAATACGACAATTTTTTTTCCTGGCAAATATATATATGACTGTGTGAGAATGATGCCTACCTAATTTAGAGGGGCAGATTCTCTCCTAAAATGTAGGACACTCCAGTTTGAAGGATTTTCCTGTAGAATTAGTGAGAAAAATCTTCCCTTCTCCTTTTGCTGTTCCCAATTATTAAATTATGGACATCATGTCTACATTTTTGACAAGATGCTTTTCAGTCATCAGCTCCTTGTTGCTGAAGCACTATGCATTTTTTCCGCTAACAGAAGTAGTCTCTAAGAAGACTTGCAGTTATATGTCGAGGTGCCATCCACATCAACAGGCAACCCGAATTTGGCTTTATGTGCATATAATATTCCTCTCATTCTGTGCCATTTAATTTTTGAAATGTAAACAAGATGCACATATATGACTAGGTCAACACAGAACTTTACAAGACACATCAAGTTATGAAAATAACGTCATTGATTAAAAACAAAGTGAATTTTAAATGTCAAACAAAGCTCTCATAAATTGTGAGTCAGTCATTCCAAATAAACTGTATTAGTCTGAGATAATTTAAAACCAAACAAGCTGAATACGT
This sequence comes from Dromas ardeola, assembly GCA_013398915.1. Classification (NCBI taxonomy): domain Eukaryota; kingdom Metazoa; phylum Chordata; class Aves; order Charadriiformes; family Dromadidae; genus Dromas; species Dromas ardeola. The sequence continues at coordinate 84,341 of VYZM01021402.1, forward strand.
GTCTGGGGTTTGCATAATAATTTGCAGCATATTGTTAACATTTGAATTCTTTTAATTCTTCTATACTGACAAATTTCTGAGTGTTTAATTTGGGAAAGTGAATTTTATTGTATGGCTGCACACTACATAACAGTTGCTAATAATTGCCTGGTCTATAGAGCTGCCACAGGAGGGGATCCTGCTGCAGTTCCTGGGAGGAATCTGCCAAGAATTTTACCTGAAGGAGCGCTGCGTTGTCAGGACCAAGCTAACACAGCAAATGAAAGTCCAAGGCACTTTCTCCCTCCTTCTTCCTAGTGTCCAGAAACAAAATAAATGAGAAATATGTACCACAGGAGTGTTACCACTACAGCATGAACAAGCATCGACAAGTTACAAGCAGACCCAAAGAGATTTTAAAATGTAATGAATATGCCAGTTCTAAAAGGTATTGTAAACTGGTGCTTGAGATGCACGCCTTGTATTACAGAAAACTTGTGCCATGTATTTATATTGGTCTTGTGATCAAAATCATATGGTTAGTAGATACTTGCAGTTCACAAAAATCTTTCCATTAGTGTATAACTTTTTACTTGCATACAAGGTCTGTTACTTCTTGCTTAGTTGCAGTAGAAAGACCTTGTTTCGCAATGCCAATGTATCTAATTAAAAAATGTTGGTTACTGGTGTGTTCACAGATGAAAATACAAGATTTTTTTGTGACTTGGCACTTTAACATCCACCTGATGCACGATAATACTCTTTCACAACAGTAGTGCAGTAAAATTTCACTTTTTTTTGTCACATACAAACTCTACTCTTCTCCCTAAACACACTCATCTTTTTGACTGCTGCATGGAAAGTAGACAATAAAAGTAATTTCGGAGGTTATAGGACCCGTTAAAGCACTAGGTATGAAATGGCTGTCACACTTCACTTTCACAACTTCAGACATAATTATTGCTGCTTAATGGTTGACAGGCTAGAGTCAATTTTTGCAGTCTAAATGTTAAGGGCGGATGATGGCAGCAATAAATACATGTCAGCAACAGCTTTCAAATACTAAAAAAAAATCCACTTGTATCTGGTCAGAGTGATAAAAGCACATGAAAGTTTGCAAATTAACTGACTTTAAAAGGATTCGTCAGGTCAGAGCTGCTGGATTTCATATTTTATTTATATTTTTTGAATAATATTTGTAGCTACAGATCACGGAATCACAGAATCTTCAGAGTTGGAAGGGACGTCTAGAGATCACCTAGTCCAACTCCCCTGCTAAAGCAGGATTGCCCAGAGCACATCCCTCAGGACTGCATCTAGACGGGGCTTGAAAGTCTCCAGAGAAGGGGGACTCCACAACCCCCCTGGGCAGCCTGTCCCAGTGCTCTGTCACCCTCACCGTAAAGAAGTTTTTCCTCATATTTGATCGGAACTTCCTGTGTTCCAGCTTGTGCCTGTTACCCCTCATCCTGTTACTGGGAACCACTGAAAAGAGCCTGGCTCCATCCTCCTTCAACCCACCCTTTAGATACTTGTAAGCATTAATAAGGGCTCCCCTCAGCCTTCTCTTCTCCAGGCTAAAGAGTCCCAGCTCTCTCAGCCTTTCCTCCTAAGGGAGATGCTCCAATCCCTCGATCATCTTAGTTGCCCTTCGCTGGACTCGCTCCAGCAGTTCCCTGTCCCTCTTGAACTGGGGAGCCCAGAACTGGACACAATATTCCAGTTGTGGCCTCACCAGTGCAGAGCAGAGGGGGAGAATGACCTCCCTTGACCTGCTGGCCACACTCTTCCCTATGCAGACCAGGATTCCGTCGGCCTTCTTGGCGACAAGGGCACATTGCTTGCTCATGGATAATTTATTGTCTACCAAGACCCCCAGATCCTTTTACTAGGATTAGCAACTAATTTGCTAGATTAGCAACTATTGTTACAGAAAATCAAGTCAGAGATGAGGAGAAGGGCAAGTATGAGTTTTTTTATCTGTGTTTTATCAGGCTGCCTGTATTTTTGAATAGTGTATCCAGGACTTGTTAGTAAAGTACCTCATCTTGTGCTGGTGAGGCAAGAAAACACTTTCAGCTTTGGGCTATAAACCTAGCTCTCATGTCATCAGCAAACATGTTTAGGATACCAGCATTTTAATGTATTTAAACTTAAACAGTATTGTACATTTGACAGTAGCTTTGTTTATTTGGCCATTTGTCATCAGTTCATAGTGGAACGGGGAGAGGGATGGCGTGCTGTTACCAGTAGCGAGTAAGAGCCAATCTGCCAGCATCTCCTTGATGTTTAGATCTAGGCTTTTGGTGCAAGGTGATGTGACCAAAGTAAAGGCCTATGACCACTCCTTCCCTCACCCTCTTCCCTGCTGCATCCTTCTTCCTCATGTCCTGCACCCTGGCGCAGGTTCCCCTCCGAAGCAGCCCCAGGAACGGCAGCGCTGGCCGCAGCGCTGGCCGCAGCGCTGGCCGCAGCGCTGGCCGCAGCGCTGGCCCCGCCGCAGACACCCCCCAGGCCACCCCCCATTTCTCTCCCTCAAGCGGCGGTGGCCGCCTCTGCCCGTCCTTAAATACCTTACTACGGCGGGGCCGCCAACCCCTATCNNCCGCCTCTGCCCGTCCTTAAATACCTTACTACGGCGGGGCCGCCAACTCTGATTGGTTCAGCGGCACCAGGGGCTCCCCCCATTGGCTCAGGGTGTCCCGCGCCCTGCCCTTGGGGAACCGGCGGGAACCGCCTGTTGCCGGTCGGGGGCACCCCCGCACGCGCCCAGAGCCCTTGCAGGCCGAACCGCGCCATTTACACGCCATAAAGGGGAGGGGGCGTTCGGCGTCCTGGAGAGATGGAAGGGGGCAGGCAGAGCTGCGAGGAGCTGGCCTTGCCATACCGGAGCTGCCGGCCCCTACTGCATCAGGCCTCTGCAGGGCTGCTGTGGACCTCTAATGGCGGCTCGGCCCTGCACGTACCTACTTGCTACCAGGAGGAGCCTCATTCACGCTTCCCAGGATTTAATTTACCGGTATGGCTTCGAAATTAACCCTTTTCTAGATGAGTGGTAGGGCCCCGTAACCCCTGCCGGGGTTTCCCATCTGCCCCCACTTAATTGTTGCTATTTGGGACTAGTGCTGTTTCCTACTCCTCCATAAAAACAGCTCCTATAATAGATATGTTGCTCCCAAGAAAAAAATATAAGCAGTAGAAAGTTTCACAAGGCCTTTACCAGAGCTTTCCTAAAGGTTACCAGCTCAGCATTTGGCTTACATAATCCACAAATTATACCTTCTCACCATTTTACCTTCTTGCTTGCAACAATTCCCTTATATTAAAAGCCCCTTCAATTTTAGACAGCAGGTTTAATTTATATCAGGCCAGGTGAGGTATCTACACCACACTGTGTTCCTAGCTCAGCGCTACTGTCCTCTTTAGTTACCAGTTTGGATTCTCAAAAGACACAACCTTATTCGTTTCTCCAAACCAAACCCTACCTTGGGTCTGTAACCGAAGGGCTGCTGAGGGACTAGTCCCTCAGAAATGAGACAGCGTTTCATCAGTTCAGGTCAGTGCATTGCCTGCACCTGGAGGCCTGGCGGTTTTGAATCAGCTCTGTGCCTCAAACACAAGCTGAGCTGATTCTAAACCTTTCTTTTAAAAATCAAACAACCTTTTTTTCTGCTAGAATTTTTTCCTGATAAACATCTCCAAACTTGTTTCCATAGCACTGTCTTCCCTTAAAAAGAAACTGCTTTCCACTCCTGTTATTAAAGTAACTATGCTTCATGAGAAGGGCACACAGGTTGTGCCACTATAGCTTGGATCTGAGCCTTTCTCCAAAGATTTCAGTAAAGATCCCTTTCCATGCTTTGCACGTTACAAGAATGCAGCCTGGGCATCTTTGGAAAACTGCTCTCAAACTGTAACGGGCAGGGAGTGCAAGTGTTATGTTGCAAATATTCAGCTGCCCAGTACACATCAACTGTTCATCCACAGAGGCACACGCCCGCGCAAAGACATTTACTGGTGGCAGCTAGGTCCAAGTGGAAACTTTATGTTACTACAGATCCCACTCGTGTTGCTTTCCTGTCTTTCACCAGATTTACAGATAACTGTTCATTTGCTTTCTTCTTCTAGTACTGTGCTTTGTACTGTTTATGTGTATGATTTATTTATATTGCTTTTATATTGTTTGTACCTTATGCTGGTTGTTACAGAGCTTTTGGTCTATGTGTGCTGCCTCAGTTTAGCAGGCTTTGTGGTTACAGCAATAAAAAGACTGAAAAGGTATTTTAGATTCATACTAGAGTTGAAAAGGTTGACTCCTGCATGAGCTGTGTTTGAGTCAAACACAAAGAGAGATTGTCACATCCTCCGTAATCAGAGTGACATTAAAAACTTTGCCAAGACATGAATTTATCTAAAATAACCCCCCAGCATTGTCCCCTGCAAACTGTATTGTCTTGAACTGATCTTGAAAAAGTCCCAGATACTAAGGGACCCACTCCTGACTGAGGGTGCTTTTTTGACACTGATCTATTTTCAAACCACTTCCCATTCAGACAAGGCATGGGAGTGGAAGGCAGTGAAGGCTGAGCTGTGGTCCCTCAGCAATGTCCCAGTTACGCAGTTTCATGCACTGTTGAGGTACCCCTGGGGACCAAGATCTGCTCATCAGCACCCTCCCCACCTCCCTGAAAAAAAATGCCCCTTCTCTACAGCCTGCCATCCCCCGTGGCTTGAGTACAGCCCAAGCCCTGTCTCTGGCTGCTGAGCTGGAGCAGTTCTGTTATCAGGGGGTACTCAAAAGCAGTGCACAGAGAAAACCACCTACCACACAGCTCCTTGCCCTTCCCCCCCTCCCTCCCCCCCTTTTCTTTTTTTTGTTAATCAAGGAAGCCATTTTGATTAAACAAAAGCAATGTAACTTTGGAACAACAGCTCCATGTTTCTGGACTTAAGTTAACATGTTAAATAGGTAAAGTGATCAGTCAGAGAAACAAAACAGAACTGAAAAGGCTCATACCCACATGAATATTCAGTTTGAGTAATGATACCAAGGGAAACAGGACAACGAAGGGGATGTAAAGGCACTGGTTCCTTCTATGTGATGAATCTAAAATGCAGAAAACCAGATGTGTTTTTGTGCCCCAAAAAGTATGGAAGTTTGCAAGTTACCCACAAGTGCTATGACTCTCCACTGGAGTAAACGAGTCCTCAGCATCTTGAAGTTCGTGCACTGGTTGCGAGAAGGTCTGTGCCCACATGTCAGCCGCTTTCCTGTCGGGTGGGAGACCTCGGGGCTCTTGTGCAAGTGAAAGGTTTGCAATTACACCATTAAGGGCAGAGGAAGAAACTGAAAAGCAGGCACTGCTTTCCTAGGTGTTTCAGTCAGTTAATGTGGTGGTTAAGATACCCTGAAGGGAAGAAGTGAGGTTGAAATCTCACCTTTCTTGGTTAGTGCTCGTAACAACTAAAATATTATAGAAAAGGAGAGTGTGCATTTCCTTTCTTCAATTGTGGTACTGTTTACTTCAGTATTCCTTCACTTGTACCTTCTAAGTTTTCCAGGGTTTTTCCAATTACTCATGAGCTGGATTTGATACTCCTCAATTTTGTCTCGTGTGTGCTTCCTTCCTGAAGCTAGACTAGGTTGGTTGAAGACTGATTAGGTACTGTGATGGTCGTTCTTCTTTTCTCACTCAGTGATCTCCAGCTTTGTTACTGTTTTCTGTTCTGTGCAGATTTATTTGGAGTATTTCAGTTACTTGAGGCTTATTTTCTCCTGATGGATAACTTGGATTAAAGTTACGAAAAGATTTGAATAACTATCCTAGAATAACTGTGTTCATGGGCTACATAGTTGCCACAATGGTTTATCTCAGACTGTTTTCAAAATGGATCAGGTTAAACCAGGTGTGGCACTTTTATCCTGGAACAAGAGTATTCACAAATGAAATATTCAGGGACTTCTGTTCTGGAAAAATCTGTTCTTGAGTAGGTATTTCTGAGAAGCTCCCGTGTAGAAAGGCTTTTCCGCTGATGTTCTCCACAATTCACTCAACACTCACAACATTTAGTGTAACAGCAATCTGGAAGCAGAGGTGAAAAGAACTACGAATCTCACTTGATGTGCCATGTGGGTTGTTTTTCCTGCAAGCAGCTTATGTGTTCCTTTATAGCCATTAAAAGTCTATTAAAATGCATGAGACATATCCATTATAAACAGAAAAAAAAGTCCATTAATATTACATATCAAAGGAGAGTTGTATCCACATATTCCCCCCAGAAGACCTCCAAACACCAAAAAAAAGCACATTTAAATATAGAAATTTGGAAAGGGCACGAGAATATTTTTATACTGTGCTAAATGAGTATTTGTTTAAACTGTTAAAAAGTGGCTCAATGAGACCTTCTGCTTAGAAATCCATCCAGTTCTAAACAATGCTGGCATAGCTCCGCAAGATCAGGTTGCAGCTGATGTTTCCTGACCTTGCATACGCTGTAGGCAAATTGTATGGCCTTCACACGATAGTTCTGGGAAGAATGAAAGTAACCCATAAATATATGAAAGGTAGTGACAATAAGGAAATAATCCTTTAGCATAAACACAGTGATACAACTGGAGTCGATAGGATGAAATTAAGGAAAAGGTGAAATGTAGGTGGACTATCACGAGAAAAATCCTGTTCGTAAGTTACTGAGCTATGTTGGGATACAAAATAATTTCCCAAGAGATATGTGGATAACATTATTACTGGGGTCTTTTCATGCTGGTCTCTGCACAGCTGTATTCGCCTGCGACACTAATATGGTATTGACAGAGAGCAGATTATTTGTTCAGTACTTGAATGTTTGTCTAGTTTACCCATGAGGTCTTCTTTTTCAGTTACATACTGGGAAACTGATACAGAGTGAGTTTCACAGATGTATAGAATATGAAGAAGTGAACAAGCGTAAACGAGTGTCCTAAAACAATATTCACTCCTGACTGCAGCTTTAAAGGTGTTACTGTTTATTTTTTGTCAGCTCTAGCTGTGTTGTAGCTTTTTAGCCCCCTAGGAGACTTCTTACTGCAGGATCCTCTCGAAATTAGGTCTTTCTTTTCCAGGGTATGTGCAATGTTAGTACATCCGTGTAGTTCTTGCAGTGCAGCTCAGCAGGCTTCTGCCAAGTAGTAGCTTTCAAGATAGCTCCCTATTGGTCTCCTCTGTCAGCAATTGACTAGTAGCTTGGCTTTAAACAAAATATTTTGACAAAATATTTTCTCCCTAAATAAGCTTTTCATAGCTTGTAACCATTTTCATCCTCCTGTAAATTATAGGACACATATTTTGGGAGGAAAATTATTCTTTTTCCAATACTGGGAAGTTAGTATGTGCTGATCTCAGCCAGCAGAGCCAAAGGTGTCTGTGAAACATGCCAGGTGGATAAGCTGCTTTGCAATTAAAGATGAGTCATCACTTGTTTGCATTCATTTGACTCATCTCTTAAAATTGTAACCCTGAAAGATCAAGAAGAAATAAATTAGGTTTTAAAAAATATCATCCTTCTTTATGACAACTTCTGAAGTTGTACTGCAGAACTTAATCCTTCCTTGCAGAAGGAGCTCAGTTTTCATGGTGACCTCAGTATTGCAGCACATTGCTTTAGGTGGTCTTCTCCAGGTAGAAGCTGTGAATGAAATTCTGGGTATAGACATTAACCTGCTTCTGCAGAGTTCACCTGCAGGGCCAGGAAACGTTAGCAACTTTGCCCATTGAAACAGCCCAAACCTTTAACAGAGCAACATGAACCATAATATTAATCACCAAAAGCTTCCTCTGTCTTTGAAAATGCAATCGTTTCTTCTACATGTGATATTAGACAAGTGGACACTGCAAACAAGTGCAGAATAACTTGATATTGCATTTACAGTGACTTGGAAATGTTTGGGATACACCACATCAACTCTGCTTACAAATTAGGTCCTGATCACTTTTTTCCTGATTTTTTTTAGATGCTTTTCAGTATATATTACCCAGGAAGAAAAGAACAAATAGCTGATGTACACAATTCCTGACGTTTTTTCTTGCTATTGTTACATATGCGAGTGGTGACATATTGTAGTAATCAATTTATTGAACTGTGATGTTTGGTTTTGAATCAAGAAGAAAAAAGTCACATTGCTCCTAAAGAATTGTATAGTTTCTATATTCAAGTTTAAGAAATATACTGAATATGCTGTAGCAGATCTATGATGTCTAGCTATTTCTGTGGCATAGTATTGCGGAGAGGGGAAGGAACCAAATATGGTCATCTTCTGTGAAAACTGTTGAACATTTAGATTGCAAACTATTTTGTTATGATTGTAATGTCTGTATCAATTAAACTAAGGGTCAAACATAGTTTTGATAAAGGTTAAAGTCCTTCAGCTGCAACTTTAAAGTGCTCAGTTTCAACCTGTCATAGCTGAGATGGAAAGGGAACACACCATTTGGGGCATATAGCTAGGAAATACTAGTGACAAAAATTGCCTGCCCTGGCAATCTAGTATAGGGATGTTACACATCTGTCCTCATTCTTTCACAATCCGGGATTTGACACACGAGTCAAAAGAGCCTGAAAATGGGCTTCACATAATGTTTTGATGCACATAGACTGGAGCCACTTGTGCGTATAAATCTGCTTAGTATTAATGTGTGTCTGAATTGTTGAATTATACAAGCAGAAAGCTTGCTTTTTACTCAGATTTAAATCACTGAAACGAGTTCTGTCTAGAATAATACATAAACTTTATTGGTATCACAGTTTTCCATGGGCTTTGGTAAAGATTAGTGGCAACTGGTCATCCGCACCAAATTTATATGTGTTAGAGTGGCTCTGTACTGGCAACTACAAAGAAGTTATTTGTTAACTCTGCCCTTAGTAAATTTCTGTAGATATTGCCAAAATACTTCTACTGAAAATATGTGCTTATCTGCAGGGAGTTTGGGAAATTTCCATAACATTTTTTTGTAGTTTTAGGCTTGTTTGTATATTTCTGAATTTTAAATTTTTTCCCTGCCCTCTGGCTTGTAAATTATCTGTAAAAACATGTGTTAATAAATCCTTGTATTTTCCCTCTAGATATAAGTAAAACTGATTTGAACTTGCTTACTCTAAAAGTCTAGAGTATTTCTAATTAAATTGTAAATCCTGTATTTCATACATTGCTATATTTACATTGTACTTTTTAATTCAACTCTTGGGCACCATTTATACTAACAAAAAAATTAAATTTAGTTTTAAAACAGGACTATGAATGTTAAAGAGCGTTAAACATTGGTTTGATTGTAGCCAAAGGTTAAATTTCTGTGGCTATGAATGCGAACAGAGTTTGGCAATGAGTACTTTTGAAAAACTGATGCTGTGTACCTAATTTCCAGCGATTTTCAATAGGAGTTGGTTTCTTATGCTCTGCAGATGTCAGAAAATCATTTAAAGAATGCACCTAGATTTGTATGGGAGTATCATTGATTCACAAGGATGTTGCAGCGAACTTTAGAGATTAGTAAATCGCTCACTGAGAGTCTGTGGCGTGGTGTAACATTTAGATAGTACAGGCGTCTTAGTTTTTAGACTTCGGCATTACTAGATAGGAAAAAAATCACTAAAATATAGTAAAATTCAAGGTAACTGTGAGACTGATAACCTGTAACACTTTCCCGTTTGACTGTTTTTTATATCATGGTTTTACTGGCCCTGTAGTTTGAATAGACAAAACAGTGTACTTTAGCATCCTTCCAAAATCTGAATTCAAACTTTTCTACAGAATTCTGATTTGACGATAACTAGTATTTTCCTAGTGTCATTAAGTGCATTAAGTTTTCTGCCAATTCTGAGTAAGAAATAATACTGTTAATCCAAAAAAGACTGCCTAAGAATTATTATAATGGAACCACGAGAAGGGAAAATAAGTAGAATGTAAAACTGTATGTAGCTTGAAACAGTGCTGTAAGACGGTATATCAAAGAACATGAAGAATATGTTAGAAATGTGGCGATTCAAAGACAACAGTGTTAATCGTTGTGTTAATAGAGTTAATCAATGGAAATGATTTTTCTGTAAATTAATACTTTTCAAAAAATGGGGAAGTGTAAAGGCACTTTCTTTGTCAAAAAGTCGAACACTTTTTTTAATCAAACATGCTGTAAAAAAACAGTCAGTTTCCAAATGAGGAAATATTTACATAGCTCTTTCACTGATGTATCAGTGAAAGGGGATGATGCAATAATCAGGAATGCCTCTGGAATATGAACGCTCCAGGAAGAGCCTCCAGGGACTGCTGCAGCAAATGCAGCTTTGCAGAACTGTCAGTTATATGTTGGGAAGGATCCGTTCCTGGGTTTATTCTGGAATCAGGAAATAAAACCTAAGTCTTCTGCAGCCCTTTTCTGACACACTCATCTGGTGCTGAGCCAAATATTTTCCTTAGCATATCTTTTGGGGCGGAAAACTGGAAGTGACGGTGATGGTCAGATAATTTAGAGAAAGGGGGGCTGATTTTTTTTTAGTCTGTGAAAAATGTATTTTATCATCAGAAGCTATCCTTCAACCAGCTGAATAAAGGCAATTCATCAGTTTTTGGATAATTCTTATAATACAGATGAATAGTAGTAATAATATAAATAACTTAAATCATTTGCTCTTTTGTATTTTTTATGAGTAGTGTGGCCTTCCTAACTCCGTATGTAATGTGATGCTGTGAAACTTATTTACAGTGAAACCATTAGTTTCAAGGCGTTCTTTTAGCCTATTCTGGTTTTATTTGTCCTGTTTCATTAGTAGTCATCTTCTTATAATGAGAATTTAATCAGAATAATACAGGTTTATGCTTTAGTACTCCTCCAGGGGTGGAACAAAGCTGCATAGATTAGTTTTTTGGTGCCAAAAGGGCTCAATACTTGCTCTGGTAAAAAGAAGCTAGACCAAATATCTTCTTATTGCTCCCTCGTCTGGATGTTCTTTTCTAATGTTATTTGCTCTGTTCCATTTTAGTAATTACAATTATGTTTTGGTCTACCAGGACAGAACATTACAGTTTGATGAAGTACCAACTGCAGACATAAAGTCCACCTAAATCTTGTCTGAAATCTTGCAGAGTTATGAGAACAAAAGTCGTAAGTTCAGCATCTCAGCATTCCTCATCAGTCCCCATCAGAAGATTATTTTACACTGCAAGCCATGTGAAATACCATACCATATTTATAGAAATAGTTTGTAACCCAAAGGGAAGGAAGTTAGGGAGAAAACTTGCTGTATGAATTCTTTTACATGTCTGTTTCAGGGTCCACCAGGCCTGAGCCATCACACAAACAGACCAAAACAATCCCCAAACCAATCCTGTCCCGCAGTATTTATGAGTTGTTGAAGTTTGTTCTTTGTAAATTAACAATTCAATGCCAACAGTCTGTTTAGTTTGGCAGGCAGCTGTCTTCAAACTTTTGATGCCTGTAGAGTTATTTGTTGTTCAAAATATTCTCTAAAAATGAGTGCAAACAAAAAAGTGCTGGTATTCTGTTTGACTATTTCCTACTGGTTTTCTTACGTTACCAGAATGACTGTGTGTTTAAAAGTGATTTTGCTGGTGGTTGACTGAGACTATATGACAAACAACAATAAAAGAAATCTCAGCTTCTAGTCACCAGTCTTGCATTGCTTTCAGAGCTCCAGCTGCTGCAACTGGCAGTTTCCATTGGAATCTCCAGTTTTGTTAAATAATGTAAATTTCTAGCTTTTCTTTTTTTTTTTTTTTTTCCCCAGTGAAAACATAACCTAATTGCAAGGGTGGAAAACCGATACCCAAACTGGTTATCTCCATGCTAATTTTATAAGTTATGTTTTGGTGAAGAAGGAATCAAGAGAGTTCTGATTCTTGAACACATCGTTGGCGGTGTTTAATAACAGTGCATGATGAACAGTATTCCATATTTCTGTATGTATTTTGCAGACAAGTTTTTGCAATGGAGTATTTTTCTGGAGGAAATTCTTGCTTAGCCAAAATGAAATTATTAAGTGGGATTGCATTTACTTGGGTTAATTGGCAGCTTGCCTGATTTCCTTACTTGATTTGGGTGTATCAGTAAATGATCAATATTAGGTAATTTCCTATTTTACGAATAGGTTCTGATCAGGCTGATGACCACACTTTATTGTTTATCTTGGACATACATAGCATCAAGACAGAGTGTCTCTGACCACACCAATGAGTAAAAAGATACTGCTCTGTTCATACTTTGTACATGTGGAATAACACTTCTATGCTTTTGAGAATATGAAACAATTTTAAGCTATATCTGTGATGTATGAGGCAGTCACTTTGATTTCTTATTTCACCCTCAGTCAGTAACAGAGCTTATGTTAAAGAAGAGATAAGCAATATATATCCCAGTTAAAGTGAAGCTTTATGTCTCATATGTTCCAATGGGAATTGACCAGATACATTAATCGTGGACTGGATCCACTAGGAAGCATATTGAAAAACATAGTTTTCTGGCCACTTGGTGAGCATGGAAATAGTCCCGCTAAAAGAACAGCAATCTGGGGGGACCCCTCTGCACCTCTGAACGGTGTGCAGTGCTCCACGTATGAAACTCCAACTACACAATAGTGACCCTAGAGTCCTAACTGAAGGACAAGAAATAGGGCAAGAAATCCAGCAAAGGAACATTAGACTGAAATAGGGAACTGTGTGGTACAGTATAATTATTTGTATATAAGGACAAAAAAGGGGAACCATGGTACAGTATAATTATTTGTATATGTGTCTCAATCTGTGCTTAACGCATTTTTGCAAATTGCAACTCGTATTTGTGCATCTTCACTTTCTTTTTGTGCATGTACTGGGCACTGGTGAGGCCCCACCTCGAGGGCTGTGTCCAGTTTGGGGCCCCTCACGCCAAGAAAGACACTGAGGTGCTGGAGCGTGTCCAGAGAAGGGCAACGGAGCTGGTGAGGGGTCTGGAGCACAAGTCTGGTGAGGAGCGGCTGAGGGAGCTGGGGGTGTTCAGCCTGGAGAAGAGGAGGCTGAGGGGAGACCTTCTCGCTCTCTGCAACTCCCTGAAAGGAGGGGGTAGCCAGGGGGGGTCGGGCTCTTCTCCCAAGGAACAGGCAATGGGACAAGAGGAAACAGCCTCAAGTCGTGCCAGGGGAGGTTTAGGATGGATATTAGGAAAAACTTCTTCCCGCAAAGGGTTGTCAAGCCTTGGAAGAGGCTGCCCAGGGCAGTGGTGGAGTCGCCATCCCTGGAGGTATTTAAAAGCCGGGCAGATGTGGTGCTGAGGGACATGGGGTGGTGGTGGGCTTGTCAGTGCTGGGTTAACGGTTGGACTTGATGATCTTAAAGGTTTCTTCCAACCAAAATGATTCTATGTACTTCTTTACCTTTGACAGAACTTTTGCAGTTCACATTTTCCATGGAGAAAGCAGAAAATGTAGTAGATACACTATTGATATCTTCCTCAAATGATCTTCCGGGCTTATGGGTCCCCTTATGGATCTGCTGTTTTGATTACGATGTCCCTCTGCCTTGTCATTTCACAAAATGCTCTTTTCCTTGTTGAGGCTGTTCATACTGATTTCTTCGGCCCTGTCTGAAACCTGTTGGTGCACGGTTGATCTGGCAGTTCACTGGACATGGAGTCATGCAGGTGACACAAAGAACAGAAGGCTGAGACTGGCATGTAGTACAAAAGATACACATAACTTTTCTCCTATTTAAAAAGAACCATGGGGCTGTGAAATAATCTCATCATCTTAGCCTAAGAGTTTAGGAGACAAATTAATTGTATACTGGTTTGGATATTTATTTAAGTATATTCATAGAGCTACCTTAGCATGTTTTAAATTTTATTTCTACTAAACAGATTTTCTGGAATAAATACCTATTACTGAATTACCTTGTATTTAAAAATAACATAGCAAAAAAAAAAAAAAAGGATGCCTATGTAGTTCTCTACTACAGAATTACATCATCAGAATCTGATTATCCTCTTATCCTCTGAGCTGGCCGATGATGTAAAAAGATTAATTTTTACTAATAAGATATTTAACCTCTGCAATTAACAAGAGGTTGGTTTATTACAACTGCTAAAGGTCTGAGCCTGGATTCCTTGCAAATAATCCAGAATGGCTGGTCTCCAGCAAACGCTGAAACTTACATATCTGGGACAAAATACAAAAACAATGAATGTATTTGAGGAGGAAATAGAATACGTATCACTGAGTTACAGTTTTAACAAACTAGGTAACTAACTTGCATAGTTTTTTACATACTAAGTTTCAGTTTGGGAATTTTAAACTGGGAAAATTCTGTCCAAGGAAAAAAAAAAATGCTCTCCTGGGTTCTGATACTAGTTTTGCACTGAATTAGATATGTTAATGGCCTGTGGTGGTCAGTGAGCTGTTGGAAATACATTCCAGATGCCAGAAAGCAAAATTGCATTGTAGTTTGTCTTTAGATGCTGAGAACAAGATGCTGTTGTCTGTTACCTGCTGAGTGTGTGTTTGCAGATAGGGAGAGGAAGTGTGGCCAGATTGATATTTTCCTTGGGTTTGTTACACTTTGCTTTCTCTGCTTTTCTAGCAGCCTAATTCCTATCCCTGCTCCCAGCCGTGCTTTCAGCACCCCACAGTAAGTTTTTTGTTGTTTATTCACTCTCTTATTATCAAGTAATGGTTTTGCTTGTTTTTAATATTTTTATCATATAAATGGTTTCACGGAATCTTCAGAGTTGGAAGGGACCTCTAGAGATCACCTAGTCCAACTCCCCTGCTAAAGCAGGATTGCCCAGAGCACATCACTCAGGATTGCATCCAGACGAGCCTTGAAAGTCTCCAGAGAAGGGGACTCCACAACCTCCCTGGGCCTGTCCCAGTGCTCTGGCACCCTCACCGTAAAGAAGCTTTTCCTCATATTTGATCGGAACGTCCTGTGTTCCAGCTTGTGCCCGTTACCCCTCGTCCTGTTACTGGGAACCACTGAAAAGAGCCTGGCTCCATCCTCCTTCAACCCACCCTTTAGATACTTGTAAACATTAATAAGGTCTGCCCTCAGCCTTCTCTTCTCCAGGCTAAAGAGTCCCAGCTCTCTCAGCCTTTCCTCCTAAGGGAGATGGCTTAAATATGGAAATACATCCAAATATAGTCTGTATATACTCAATATATATATCAATGAGCATTGATGTAAAACTGTATGTGTTTAAAATTAGTAAAGTACAAATACATGAGACAATTTTCTATTTATTGATAATTCATTTAAATAATTATAAGACCAATACCGTTGCTATAGTAATAGGCATTTGACATAGGAGCCATTTGCTTACCCAGTAGTTGTGGTTTATTCTTTCAAAGTGCTCTTGCATTTCACTTCCACCTTTCAGGTTGAAAATAGCTTTCCTCACAATGTATAATTGCCATTTTTCCTGGCTTTGCTCCGTAACTGTTCTGTTGTGTAAACCATAAGCAACAAATGAGCAGGGGCTTTTCCAATGGCCTCTGCAGAGGATTGGTCTTGCAAGTGCCGAGCGCTCAGAATGATGATGAATTTTCACACTAATAGTGGCTGGTTGGTGAGTTTTATGTTGATGTTTGTGTCATGCCCTGCTTTACCCGCCCTGGACAAATGTTCTGAGTCTGTATGCTAGAAGCCATGATGAAACTGTTATATCAAAACTGCTTCGTGGAGGTCTACATGTTTTAATAAGAAAGTTTGTGTGAACCAAAGCATAGATAGCGAACCCTTACAGCATAACTAGTAAACTGTGAGTAAAGGTGCCTGCCTGGGACATGGAAGAGTGAGTCAAGTCCTTATTCTGCCTAAAGGAAAGTGAAGACATAAACCTGAATCTCTCCTTGAGGAGAGCTTCTTGTCTCAGCGAATGCTGAGGGCATCGAAGATAAGCTAATTCAGCTTTTCCTTTGGCTTACGCTACAGAATAGGCTGACTTTGTCACCACCTGGTACTCCAGTAAATCCCTGTCCCAACCAGAGTGGGAGAGCTTGAGCCAAGGGGTTGTTTCAGACTCGGTTGGTACCTGTGTACTTCCCCCAGACTGGAGGAGGAGGGTGAGCACGAGACCCCACTGATCACCCAAAGCAACTTCCAGGTGAGGCGCCAGCTTGTATCTGCCAGCATGGGCACCTCTGCACCCCCACTCCCTGGGTAGTGTGGTCATACTTGGGTTCTGGCCTTGAACTGGCAGAAGCAGGTCAGGTGCTTGAGCTTAGATTTCCCACCCCGTTACTGCAGTGTTTTCTGGGCAATGGACTGTTTTGGTAGGCATCAAAGCAGAGGAGGAGGGTTCTTGATCAAGATACGGCATGGTGGGGAGGGACTCCTGATCAGGGAGGAGAGCCATAGGATGAGGAGGAACGGTTTTAAACTGGAAGAGGGGAGACTTAGATGAGATGTAAGGAAGAAATTCTTTGCTGTGAGGGCAGTGAGCCCCTGGCCCAGGTTGCCCAGAGAAGCTGTGGCTGCCCCATCCCTGGAGGGGTTCAAGGCCAGGTTGGAGGGGGCTTGGAGCAACCTGGGCTGGTGGGAGGTGTCCCTGCCCAGGGCAGGGGGTGGCACTGGGTGGGCTTTAAGGTCCCTTCCCACTCAAACCATTCTATGATTCTATGTGTGCCTTAATGCAGGGTGCTTTAAGCCAATAAGATTGCATGAATGAACATTGGAAAATTTCAGAATAGAAGACTTATAAAACAGTTAAATAAAGGAAACACATTTTTTCCCCCGGTGATATTCTCCAAAGTCATACTGGGAGAATGTAGCAGCCAAACTTCCTCTCAGTTCAAGGATGTTCAGGACTAGGATTTGGTTTCTCATGGTCTCTGCATAGATAAGAATTTGTTGTCAAATAAATCGCCAGTGACTGCTTTGCCAGTTTTGTCTGTGAAGTTGCTGAAGCAGTAAAGCAAAGCACTTTGGGGATGTACAGGATGTGAATAAAGATTTAAAAATCTTTAGGGAAGGAGAGAAGGCTGAGGCAAGAAGCATGAAAAGCCTAATTATTTAGCATATATGAACTTCACCAGTATTTCACTAGAATGAGACAAAACCAGATGAGATCTCAATTGAATTTATTTTTAAAATTATAAATTTACAGTAAGAGGAATGAATGTACAAAGAATCTAAATGCCCACCATGTTTACCGGATTATCTATATGGATTAAAGCTGAATTTTGTGAAGCACTTTTTTTGCCAAATGTGGGTGCAATCACATGCAATGATTCCTACTCTTGGAAAGTTACAGTAACTATTTTCTCTACTGTTTAATTAATGCTATTAACCAAGCATTCCTGTTTTTCATTGTGATTTTATTGTCCTTAAGCCATGAGTCCTTACAATTATATTTTAAAAGGATCTTGGGACACACATGTTGACTATCTAAGCTTTAATTGATGTAATTGAAACAGTAACTCAGCTAAAATTCCTGTTGATTTCACTAGAAAGAAGGATCCAGTCATTAAAGTAGAGGATCCAATAAAAAACCCTAAGTAAGCCCAGAATGATTTATGTTTACAGCAACAATGAATTATACGTCAAACTAAATTATTTGATTCACATCAGGTATTTTATTTACAGTACAATTCTCATAAAGAAATGCTTTTCCTCCAGAAAGCAAAGTGGATTTTTCAGCAGTTTGCGTGGAGTTAAACCCAGTTATTAAAAACAATGAGAAATTTGCTATTAACTTTGGTAACAAGTCAAGGTTGAAGAGGGTTTGGAAATCCTTCTAATTTCAGGCTGCAGATCAGTTATACAGAAGTGTATGAGTTGTGGCAGATGCAGATGGAATAGTTTAAGATACTAAGCTCCATTTCCCTCTTCTGTAGTTCTTGCCTGATTCATGAACACTGAGTTTCTAATA
The DNA here is from genome assembly GCA_013398915.1 of Dromas ardeola. Classification (NCBI taxonomy): domain Eukaryota; kingdom Metazoa; phylum Chordata; class Aves; order Charadriiformes; family Dromadidae; genus Dromas; species Dromas ardeola. The sequence continues at coordinate 102,205 of VYZM01021402.1, forward strand.
AGACTGTCAGAGCACTGAATCTTTTTCAGACAGACTTTAAAAGAACCCCAAATAACTGATAGCAAACTGGAGGTAGATTTAAGGGTTTTTTTTTTTGACCTACTTGGTACTGTCTTTTTGCAGAAATTTAGCTAGTAGCAAAAAGATAAATTCTAATCTTTTCAAGCATCACAAGCAATGAAAATCTGAGTATTTATCAGGTCTCTTTTTCAACACTCTTCATCCCATCTGGACCTACCGTGCGGTTCCCTTCTTTCTTGGATCGAGGGTTTTCAGAGTAGTGGCTCCTACCAGTCACTCCAGTGCTTCTGTGTCTGGGCGCGCTGGTATTAACAGTGGGAGCTGCCATGGAAATGGCCAAAGCAGCAAGGAGGGCTGAGCTGCATTTTAAAGATAACTAAAGAAAAAGAAATCATTACGGGAAAGATAAGATTTGCTTAAAAGCAAGGCTCGTTTTTGGCTAGCTGTTTTCTGTACTTGCCCCTGAGTCCCATGAATAGTCAACATTAGAAAAATGTAGTTTTATAGATATGTAGTTATGACTATCGAAATAATATGCGTTTAGATGAAGAATTTTTGGAGGAGTAGATGGCATTGCTTTATGTACTGAAACTGATAACAAAGTCTTGTCAAGTTACCACGAAGAGTTTGTTTACATGAGTTTTTTTACATTTCGCTTATTTCCTAGGTGGCATCGCTGCCTGTCTTGTGCAGGCAAAGCTTATTGAAAACTTTGTCATGGTCTTTTCATGTTGTAGAATTGCACAGTTGAAAACAATATTAATTGTATTTTCAGCAATCGATTGTTCATTTTGCATTAGGGGGAAAAAGAAACAGCAGCAAAAACAAAACTCAACATGATATAAATCCCATTAAAAGTTCAAGGAAAGAAGCTCGTATTTATTTCTTTACGTAAGCAAGTATTGCAGGAAGAGATTTCAGTTGTGCTCACTACTTATCAGGGCAAAGTGCGAGAAAAAACTGGGTAAACGCACTAATATTACCTAAATTTTGTTTGAAGAAAGTAAAAGTTCGTGACACACTTTCCTAATTCTGCTTTTTCCTAATTCTGATTCTTTCCATTATACATTTAGACTTTCTTTAAAATCAGGGAAAGTACATATTTTTATTGCAAAAATAGATGTTTAGTACTGGCTTGATTGTGACTTACTTTGGAAAAGTGGCTTAATGCACTTAATTATCTATGTATTCCCAGTGGTCTTCACTTGTTGACTGTTTTTTTGCATGACAAAGCTTATGGGATGTCAGGGCTTTTATCAGCGGACTCCCCTGTGAATGGCAGCATCAGGTAGCAAGGAAAGGGCATATGGCCAATGAAAAGGGAGAATGTGGATTTTACAGGCCATAGACAACATGCTTTTCGCCTTTTTCTTGGTGAGTGTGGGAAAGGTGGGAGGTGTTGCGAAAACCCCCTTGACCTCCCTGGGAGAATGAGGAAGAAACCTGGGACTGAATTTATAAAATGGGATCAGCAGTGCAAATCGGCTGGGATAGCTTTTGTTAAGTAAATTGGACAGTGGTGAAAATCCAGACTTCAGTGCATTCCGTCTTCCACGTGAGGATAACTGGCTGAAGCACACGAAACCAGTTTAGTCTGGGATAGCTGGACTGTTTCCACTAGGTCATTTTTGCACTGTAATCTTTATCTCATTTTACAGTCCATAGTCTGGAAAATTCTTACAGCTCCTAGGTGGAGAATTTGCAAGAGCAGGTAGCTTCTGGGCAGAAATTTTACTAATTTGAAAAGAGAAAAGGAAAAGCTTGGGGCGAAGCAGGAATATAAAGTTAGTACGAATCTTCCACTTTAATTCACAGCAAATTGAAGTAAAATTTAACCACATATACTGTTATGCAAACATTATGTTTAACAAATATCAGTGAGATTCTACATCATGGTAGATACTTATGTTGTGAATGATGACACAATAAATCGTGTGCTTAAATAGTTTTTATTGATCCATTTGCTCAATAGAAAATGATTGGTGTGAATATATGAATACATGTGAATTGCCTATGCCAGTTTCACTTATAATTAAAAAAAAAAATCCTAATAAGAGGAGAAGTAATTTCCTGTAAACAAGGAGATTCTTATTTGCTACATTATTTAATGAAGCCGTGGCCTGTGGAACACTAGGCAGTAACTGGTGCTGACTTCTTCTTTGCTACCGTGATGCCATTTTCTCCTTGTTGTAGTTTTTCTGAGACACCAGCAATTTTTTTTCTAAGGTTTAAATGGAAGCCAGCTGTTTAACACTATTTATAAGAAGAAACAGATCTTATGATAACTGATGTAGGTTTGAAATGATTTTAAAATGTTAGGAAAATGTATTGATAACTGGAAACGAATTATGTATCAAATTCTGTGACATGGTTAGTGTTCATATGTTTCTCTTCTGTGCAATAAGAGAGAGAGGTGAAAGTACCTGGAAAAAACAGTGAGGTCTTTGCAGGAGCACCTTGAATATCTTTTCCAAGAAAGAACTGCATCCTTGAAGCAAGAAGACTTTTTTAGAAGGTACGTGTGGTGGGTTGACCCTGGCCAGGACCCACACAGTAAGTGCACTTACCTCACCCCTGCTCCGGCAGGACAGGGGACAGACTAGAAAGAGCAAGACTCAGAAAACTCGAGAGTTCAGATAAAGACAGTCTAATAACTGAAGGAAAGAGGGGGGGAAAAAAAACCAACAAGTGATGACTTTGGAGGCCAGTCACAGCCGATTCTATGTCTGAAAACATAACATAGAGAGAAGCGAGCGAGAGAGTGTGTCAGTTCCATTGTGTTCTCTGGGCTCCCCCGTATCACTACCCTCAGAGCCAAGTGAAGGAGACAGCTTGGGCAGAGTTGCTGTCACTTCCCATCCATGTGGAGATGCAGCTCCTCCTTCCCGCTGAAGGGGCAGGTGTTCCATCTTATTTTGTCTTCTTCTCACTCCTCTTGCTGATGTGGCAAAGTAGGTGTCACTCCATAGTTTTCAAAGAGCAAGAAAAGTTTGTTTCATGTTCCAACCTCTCTTCTTCTCCAGTAGTGTGCTCTTTTTACGTTACAGTAAAACATTATCTGCCTAAGGCTTTGAGTCAGGGGAGATGGACATTCAGAAGCCTTTGACTCTTTTACATTTAGAGGCATCACATGTGCAAATGTGCCAGGAATTAATGTGTTCCATTTCTGGAGTCCCAGCTGGTTTCTTAAAGACTTCCAAATACTGTCAGAATGCCTCCAGGCTTGCCAATGAAGAGGGGTTGTGTACTCAACTGAGAGTGGGCTGGTGGCAGGTGGGAGGGACCCATCTGTGGAGGGTCTTTGAAACTCCATCTGTTTCACCTTGAAAAGCTTGGCTTGGTCAGAAGATTCAGGGTTATCTTGTGGGCTGTGAAGTTGGGTCTGATAAAAAAAGTGCATTAAATCTGCTTACTGTTCTGCTTAACAAGATCCTGACTTCCATTTTACCCATGTAAAAAAACTGATTGAATGGAAACTATTAAGATAGATTTTGTTACTAATTAAAAGGTAAGCAGTGCATCATTTTGAAAAAAAATCCAGAAACTTGACAGCGACTGAACAAAGATGGAAAGCTTTGGAAATTACTGTGTTCTTCTTTATTGGATGTACAAAGAGCCTTATTCTAGGATGATGTATATTGGTAGAGCTTCACTAAATTTAGTTATGCCTCTCTTGCATGAGCTACAAATTTGATTTGGGGTTATCTTTCGTACAGTTTAGATACTCCATTCCCCTTCTTAACACTCAGGTCCAACAGTCCCATTATCTGTCTTTAACTGGCCAAGGTCAGAAATCAGCCCACTGGGAGAGGTCCACATCTTTGGACATTGCTGTGGGCAAGTTCGCCATGCAGGAAACACTGTCTCTCCCTGAGGTGAAGGATGGGGCCAGGCTTTGGGATGCTCCTTCCATGGGAAGGGCTGGGACCAGACTTCCCTGCTGCTGTTTCCATCCTGGAGGAAGGGTGTGGAAGGGAGAGTTCTGCTTCTGTGAGGAACATTGCTGCCCAGCTCCCCACGTGGGACCATCCCACAATGGCAGCAGAAGGCATCTGCATTTCCAGAGCGCTCTCATTTGAGGCATCTGCCGTACCCTGCCTGCACCTTGCAACAGGACAGCCATCACATGTAGTGACACTGAATGGTATCAGGTACCTGTTTTCACAAGGCATATAATGTATAATATTCATCTGCGTCCTCCCTCAGTTACTTGGTTGTAGCACTTCATATCTAAAGAGTAAATCAGAGTTGATCAGAATATAGAATCATAGAATTACAGAA